>CM040618.1:20055288-20112617 GCA_022817965.1 Solanum lycopersicoides | reverse complement strand
AATATTCATCCTCAAATGAAGACTAAAGTACTTGAATATGGAGGGGAAGAGGTGCAACCCTACACTAAATACTGGAAACTGAAATGTCACGCCCGAAGCCTACCCCAGGGACGTGGCCGACACTCGATGGCCATTGTTGGCCTCGAGCGGACCCTTTGCCTGGATTACTTAACTCATTAATAATCATATCAATAAACATAACTAAACTGAAAAGGATGTCAAAGCTTAGAATATTTAAAAGTGAAACATTTAACTTAGCCAAAACTAGCAACCCAAGACTAAACAACAAGAAATAATATTGAAAGACTCAAAGGACAAACATCTGACTGTCTATCTATAAATCCTATTAAGCTAATATGGATGTTGGGAGAAACACCCACAACATCCTAATGACTAAAGTAGAAAGAAAGTAAAAGAGTCCTCCGAGTGAAAGGAGGATCAACATTGACTCTGGAGTGCTCAACTGGATCAACCGTGTGCTAGATGCCGATCCTCATTACGTGCGTCTGAATTATAATACGATAGAGTCCAAATGACATCAGTACATGGAATGTACGAGTATGCGAGTTGGAATACAAGACAATACTAACATAGGCTTGAAAGAAAAATATGAAGAACTTACCTAGCTCAACTCAACTCAACAATACTGAACTCATTTCAATATATATCAATTTAAAATAAGTGGCATATAAAGAAAAGCTGTTTAAAAGATGGCGTCAACTCTGTATGTATGCAAAGATACAATATAACTCTGAGATGTATGTAAAAATACAAATAATTGTGCATATAAAAATACATTTAACTTCTATCGGAGTTTTCTAACCGATAACCACACTTAAAAGGTATAGTGATGATACAACATTTTGCCTCACGCTGCCAGGGACATCCTATACCTTGCCATTAGTATAGAACCTGAACTACTAAGTGGATCAACTAGTCTATGCTAAAAAGCATTAAAAGAATTAGCTAAAAAGTATGACATTTTTCTACCCATGGTGGCTACATGGTTTATGTGGTTTGGGAGTTATGTCGAATCTTCACCACATTGGTGCTCAATACTACTCCAAACGAATATCACTACATTCATTGTTATGTTTTTATAATATACTTACTGGTTTGATATTAATGCTCAAAACATAGCTCAAAGGCTATCTTGGAAATCTCTGTTTCTTTGCTTGCTTCATTTGAAAAGCTATTACTCTATTCTAACAACTATCCTAATGGATCTTTGGAAATCTCAGTTTCCATTCTTATTTAAATGTGAAAACATTTTATACTTCTTTCAGAATACGTAGTCCCCATATACCTCTTATAAGGAAAGACTTCACTTTACTCTGAAGTGAACTCAAACTTAAGTCTTAAAACAAAGTTAAAATGTTTGTAAAAGAGTTATGAAACTTGAAATGAACTTATTATCTTTATCTTTTCACTTTACTAAAACCGATCTTTAAGTCTTAAAATAATGTTAAAAGCATTTGCAAAAGACTTTTTTAAAGGACTCTAAGAACTTACTAGACTTTACTCTTAACTTTCCTTGAATTTGAAGTTATGGATTCAAGGTTGAAATTCTTTTTCTGGATGAACTCTATATGTTTAGAAATCATTTAGAGTAGTTAGAATCATTAGGAAGTATTAAAACACTTTAGAAAGGATTAATCAGACAGAATTATGAAAATTTTGTGAAAACGCCAATTCATGTGCATCCAAGGCGCTGCGTCAGCCTTATTTCACTGAGGCTACTTTTTGGTGCACTGCTGGCACCGCCCCGGCCTGCCTTTCTCAATGGGGACGCACCACGCCAGCCTTTCCCATGTCAGTTATTGACGAATATTTCCTCTCATTTTCTGACCCTTAATCGTTCTAATTCGATTCCTCTTCTCAAATTCACTCTAGATTTATAAACCCACATCATATACACTAGGATATAACCCAATGAACTCAAGAAAAAACACTTTCATCCTCATAAAATTCATAAACCTTAACTCATGTTCAAGAACAAAAGCAATTCAAGAACAACATTCAAATGGAGTCATTTTATATGCAAGTACGAGGTAAACCTGTAATAAAGTCCTTGTTGTTCACTTCCCACTTCCATGTAGAAATGTCAATCTTTTGGGTCATACCTCCGGGTTTCTAATGTTCTACCTTCACTTTCTGACAATTAGGGCACTAAGAAACAAAATCTGCTATACCCCTTTTCATACCATTCCACTAAAAGACTTCTCGTAGATCATGGTACATCTTAGTGGAGCCTTGATGAGTATAATACTTGGAGTTTTGGGATTGTGCAAGAATCTACTATCTCATCTCCTCCAACTTAGGAACATATAAACGATCCTGATAGTGAAGCACAACATCTTACCTATAGGAGAAAACCTCAACTCTCTACTAAATTTTCACCCTTCAGTTGAAGTAATATAGGATAACAATCTTTCTTTTCCTTAACCTTCACTACCAATGAACATATTGATCCATTATGAACTATTACACCACCATATGATATACTCATAAGGCGATCTCACAAGCGAGCAAGCCTATGAAAATCTTTGCTAGTTCTTCTATTTCTTTCTGAACATGTGCTTCACTATCCAGAGATAGTCTGCTAAGAGCATCTACTATTACACTGGCCTTACCATGATGGTAAAACACATTTATATCATAGTCCTTAAGAAACTCAAGCCATCTCCTCTGGAGAAGATTCTACTCTTTCTCGGTAAACACGTACTAAAGGCTCTTATGGTTCGTGAACACATCTACATGAAAGCCGTACCAATAATATATTTAAATCATAAGTACAAACACTAGTACTGCAAGCTCGAGGTCGGATAGTTGTTTTCATGCACCTTAAGATGTCTAGAATCATAAGTTATAAACTTACCTCACTGTATAAACATACAACCTAGGCCGACTCCGGAGGCATCACAATAGATCACGCAACCGTCTGAACCCTCTAGTAGATTCAAAACATGATCTATCATGAACCTAGTTTTCCATTCTGAAAAGCTCTTCTCACAAGCATCTGACAGCTGAAACTTAAGTTGTGACTTTTCCGAAGGGTTGTCATTTATCGGAAAGGTGATGAATTTTGAGATAAGACACAAAAACATTTGTTCCTATGAGTTGTGACTTTTCTCAAATGGTTGTGATTTTTCGATGATTTGTGAATTTCCCAAAGAATTGTGAATTTTTTAATAAGTTGTGACTTTTCCAAAGGGTTGTGATTTCTCGTAAAGGTCATGACTTTTCAGATAAGACTCAAAAACATTTGTTCGTATGAGTATTGAATTTTCTCAAAGGATTGTGATTTTTCGATGAGTTGTGAGTTTTCCAAGGAATTGTGATTCATTCAATAAGTTGTGACTTTATCAAAGAGTTGTGATTTCTCGGAAAGGTCAAGAACTTTACCCCTCAACCCCCTTATAAACCTAAACCACCCCAAATATCATACATAAACTAGGTTGTGTGATGATTGAATATTTGGGCAAACCTATAGGATAATGCTTGCATGTGTTTCGCTTTTGAGAGAATGAGAGTTTCATTTATTCATTATATTTTTGTTTATTTTTCTGTGAGACCATGGGATCATTCTTGATTTGAGGGAACTTGAATGAATTTATTGAAACATGGTCTTGTATTTAATAAGAAGATAAAGTGAGCTGCAACTTGTGTTGAGATGTTGTAGTCATCGTTTGAAGCTTTCTGATCATAATTCGGTTAATCATGTTGTTGATAGTAATGTTGTTATAACGGTTCCATGTTATGTCTCATTGAATATTGTTGTAGACACCCTTATTGAGCTAAGTTTATTTTTGATTTACTTGAGGATAAGTAAAAATTTAAGTTGGAGGTATTGAAAAGTTGTAGATTTGCCTCATTTGAGGTCTATTTAGCTTATTAATGAGTGTACTCAATGTCTAATTTTGTCTTATTCTAATGATATGTTGATTATTTGCGGCTATGAAGAATGATGGATGAGGCAAGAATTAATGTTTTAAAGATTAGCCAAAAATGCAAAAGGAATTATAAACTATACATTGTTGATCGCCAAACTAGAAAGAAGAACACCCGGTGAGCATGACCTCTCTCTAAATGATAATTCATAACACTTGTGTCTATCGTAAAAATTGTCTAAGTGTAATAAAGAAGGAGATGTGCCAAAGAAGAAAGATGACTTTGCTGAACATCGCCAAAAATGACAATGCAAAGAGAAAAAATGAATGCTTGAAAGGCGAACCAAGGTGGTAATCAGCGATTAAATAAATATGAAAGGCAAAATTAAACAAGTTTGCCGATTGAGGTTCAAACACAAAATGCATAGAAAATGAAAGTGTAACACCTTGTATCCTAGACAGAGCAGAATGCAGATTTCAGAAGTTGCAGGTGCCACCGACGGGCACCACCCACAGACCGTAGGTGGGTCCGTGCATGGCCACCTGCAGCTCTCTCCAAGAACCCAAAAGAAAAATATTCTAAGGAACGAGCCATGGACGGACCCATGGACCTTAGTTCTGGTCCGTGGATCGAGACCTCAAAACCCCCTTCTCTAAAAGCCAACGGCGGTTGATAGGACAGATCATGGGTTAGTCTACTGTCTATTGGTCAGTCCATCGATTGACACTGATAACTTTTAAGTCGGGCTCGTTTTGGTCTTTATGCATTGGACCTCTAAACTACGTTGTTTGACACCTAAGACACGGCGTTTTGGTCAATTTTAACCTATTAACTTTATTACAACTAACTCTATTAAACTTATTCTCCAAAATTTAATCAAGTTGAATGAAAAGAAAGAGAAAGGGTCTGTAATCCCTCTAAGAATGCAATAAGTTTTCTTCAAATCTGGACTATAAATCGAATAATTTCTCCGTGAATTTTCCCACCAGGTGTGTGGATTTCACTGGTGGGTTCCTTTTACTTATAGGGTCCCGAGAATTCAGTCAAATTTTTGATTCTTTATAACATGTTTAGACCTAGAGTTTCTAGAACTTAAAATTATTGTTTTGATTCAATTGTTAGAATAATCCAAATCATATTATCATCTTTTCGTAGAATTATTGCGTAATTCTTTACATGAAACTCAGAACCATAGTTATATAGATTTATTTAATTCTTGAATTACACTTGCTAGGTCACTTTATTCAGTTTTACATGCTCAAGTTAACAATGTTTCATTAACAGTGCATTAATGTTGCAGTTTAAGTTAGTACGTCAGTATTTGAGCTATTTAGTATTATATAAATTTAGTTATAATGTGTTACTTAGATAATCGGTTGAGAGTATGCTTAACACTGAGTGGACTCAGGGTTAGTCACCCTGATAGTCCTAAACCTACGTGCCTCCGTAATATAAGTCCCCTCTGTGGGCAAAATATTTAGTATCACGCCAGTGATGCCTTTATACCCTTGGCAAGGTATATTGTGTCCTATTGGGGGTGACACATCTAACTCCATAGATAGCTCTAGTGGTATTATGTCGGGTAATAGTATCTCCCACAGTTAGATTCTAGTTTATTAGCTGACCATGTTATCACTTATAGTTTAGTATTCAATCTCAACTTGTTTAAACTTTGTCATTGCATTCAGTTAGCTCAGTATTCAATATGTTTTAGTATTTCCATCATGTTCAGATTATGTCATTGATTTTATTGCTTTGTTCAGTTATATATACATTGTTTAGTTTTATCCTATCCTGCATGCTAAATAACTTTCAAGTACTGACAAATACTGTGTGCTACATCTTCTCGTGATGTAGGTTCAGGACCTCAGCATCCAGATCACGTATAGATTGGTTCTTGATCACCAGTTCAGCTATATCTGTAGTGATTTCTCGTTCTTCGAGGACGATTGACATGTAATCTTTGTATTTTTCAGTCTTTTAGTTTAAGCTTTTCTAGAGTTAGTCGGGGCATGTCTCAACATCTCAAGTCATTTTATTTACTACAATAAATTTGATTATCAGGGACAAATAATTTCGTTGTTAATAAATCATATTTCGTCGCTAATAATCTTGTGTGACGAAAAATAACTCGTCACTAAGTCGTCACTAAATGTGTGTCTCTAAAAGTATACAAAGATGATTTAGTTCTTCGTCCCTAAAAGTATTATATTAACTAAAGAAAAGAAAAATCGTCCCAAAATGCTTAAAATTTTGTGACAAATTTATTTGTTGTAAAAATTATATTTTTGTTGTTAATAGTATGCTTTGTTACTAAAAAGGTTATTACTACCGATAAAATTATATCGTTGCTAATTATTTTACTTCGATCAGTGACGCAATCAATTGTCTCTAAAGTTATACGTATTTCTTAGTTGAACACAATCTAATTTTGTTAGTAATGACTATATTTTATATACAAAAAATTATTTTGTCCTTAAATGTATATATGATAAAATTTATCATTATAAAAATGATATCTCCTATCCCATTTTTTTAACCCTGGTCAGGAGCTCGCACATTAAGTTGCCTTGGGGAATCAAACTCACAACCTTAAGGTGGGAAGTGAAGAGTGCTTACCATCAGACGAACTCTCTCTTGCTGTTCATTTTTGTTTTATTTTATTCTTTATTCACTTCGTTCAAATTTAACTTTTGTTGAAACAATATATTATATGAATATTTATACTCATACACAAATGCATGAAATGTATCACCCACAAATCATTCAAATGTAGATTAGATTTTAATTAAACTGTGTATTTTTTTAAATATGTTTAAATATATTCAGCACGATTTTGTCATTTTATTTAGTTATTTTTGTAAATTTTTACAATTAGTCAGTACAATAATAAATTTATTTAAACATAAACTTTTGATTTTATTGAAAAATGAATAATCGGTTCAAGTTGATTATTGATACCAATAGCTATAGTACTTCATCATAAAATATTTGAAATCCTCGTTAGTTCATTTCTTTTATTTGTTCTTGTATTTTTTAGTTTATTTAAATTTTCACAATGATATGAAAAGTTAATAGAAATTCATGAAATATATTGCACCTTTGCAAAGTCTATGTTTTTAAGTCGATGTTATCTATGTATAGTTACTCTACGTATGTATGTGGAATTACTATTAAATAAGTACATATTTATAGACAAAAGGAACTACGTCGACTTTATCTATGTAGTTTACCAATCAGAAATAAATACACATGCACAAAATGTAGCACAAAGACTTGACAAATTATTTTTTTATCGTTCTTATACATGAAAGTGCATCAAATAAAAAACACAAGTGCTAAACAAACAAATACTAGTGATCTAGTTGTGGAACCGTGCCCACTCACAATACTTATAACCCGGATTACATTTTTCAAATGATGCAATTTATAATTGCGTAACTAAAGAAAATTGATGTGTTGAACTTTTTTGTTCTTACAATATTGACTGAATTCATTGATTTAAATATTTTCACTAACCAATTAACGAATGGACTCTGTCTACTTCTTATGAAGCACTTGTATTATTCTTTCTGTAAGTCATCACTTTTAATCATGAACAATTGTAGAAAAAAAATTGTATTTAGCTTTGAATTTTTTCGTAGAAAATAGTTTAATTATTCACTACAAATTTTAAGTCGTCACTATTTAACACGTTACATTTTTTGTGACAACATTTTTGTTGTCACTAAGTCCTAGATTTATTTGAGAAACTTCAATATTTGTCAGCAATTATTTATAATATTAGTGAAGAAATAAATGTCATGATTAAATATAAATTTTCATAGCTAAAATTTATAATATTTTACTACGATCTCTAATTTGTCGATATTGTATATGACAAAAGATCTTTTGTCATGAATTAGATAATTTATTAATGACGAAATAATGTGTGACTGATGACTTTGAATTCGTGACGAACATTACTTAACAAATGACGCCAATTAATTTTATGGTGAAAAACTTTAGTGGACAAAAGTTTGCTACATATTTTTATGTTTCGTCACTAAAAGTATGTGACTCATATATTTAAGCAAGAAATGTAAATTTTATCACTAAAAGTAAATAATTAGAGACGAATTTGATGTCGTAGTTTGTCATGAATTGCATACACTGTTAGTGACGAAATAATGTGTCACCGATAACTTTAAATTCATGACTAACACTACTTAACAAAATGACGCCAAATAATTTTTTGGTTGGAAACTTTACTGGAAAAAACTTTGCTACAAATTCTTATGTTTCGTCACAAAAAGTATAAGTGTCACGCCCGGAGCCTACACTCTGGACGTGGTCAGCACCTAACGACCATTGCTGGCCTTGAGAGAACCCTTTGCCTGACTTACTCAATTCAGCGGAAGACTTTGTCATTTCAGATAAAGAATTAAAAGCATTTTCATCAAATAACTTAAATAACTGTCATGGACAAAATGACACTTAAGTGTCAACATTTGATCATATTAAGTTATAAAATAAATGAGACTCCAGAACTTAACTACTAACTGTCTATGAAGCCTCTAATGTGACTAAGATGAATGTTGGGACAGACCCTAAAACATACTAATTAACTAAGCTAGGAAAAGTAATAAAAGGGATGTCCTCCGGAATGCAAGGAGGCTCACCAAGTGACTGCAGAGTGCTCAACTGGATCAACGGTGCCCTGCGTGCTAATCCTTGTTACCTGTGTCTGCATCATGAAATGATGCAGGCCAACTAGCATCAGTACATTGAATGTACGAATATGCCTGTTGGAAATCTAAACGACGACTTAAGCTTAAGGGGATAAAGATAAACTTACCTTGGCTCTGCTCAATTCAAGAATATGCTTAAATCAAAATATGTATATAAATCATTTTAAAATACATGTGATATATATAAAGCTTGTAAAACAATAAAACAACTTAGTTCATTAAACAAATTTAATAACAAACTCAAATTTTCCTATATATGAAAGTAATATAACTTTTGGGGGAGATTTTCTAATTGAAAACCATCACTTTGAGCCTAAGTGATGGTACAACGTTTTACCTCACGTTGCCCAAGGACGATCTCATACCTTGTCATCAGTATAGGACCTTACTTAGCTTAGTGGATCTACTAGATAAACCTACGTGATCATCTAAAAAGTACGACCCATCAATTCCCATGATGGATTCTTGGTTAACATGGAGACTTGAGTTAATATTAACTATCATCCCCACATCGGTGCTCAATACTACTCCCAAAACATACTTTAGCTCATACTTCTAATAAACGGAAAAGGGCCTAAAATACCCTCGAAGTATTGGAATTGGTACAAATCTATCCTCCATCCACCTATTGGCTCCAAAATACCCTTTTCACCCACCTATTGGCTCCAAAATACCCTTGCCATCCACCTTTGGGTTCAAAATTGACCCCTTATTTAACGGTTTCAAATATAAACTATTTAAATGTTTTTTAAAACACTTGGTGCTCAACTATTGGATATAATTTAATTTATTAATATTATTTATAAACAAACCCACTACCCCACCCATTACTAATTAAGCTTCACCCAATTATTAATATATTATTTCTAATATCAAAATCTTCCTAAACGATACTAAAGCACGACGAAATTACCAATTCTTGAAAATGACATTCAAAATTATTTGAGTCCAAATTGAAGCCCCAATTAAATTTAGGTTGAGCCGCTTATTTAGGAGGTCACTTTCAATAAGATTCTATTTAAAACTTGAATTCTAAATTATGACTAAAGGTGAAGAAGTAGCACCTCTCGAATTAATTCAAGTACTTTTTTAAATATATTTTTATTAATATTTTTTTTTTGTTTTTTATATTAATACTTTAATATATTCTTTTTAAAAAAAGTTATCTATTAAGCAACATCACATAATTGAGGTGAATGAATAATTAAGATGAACATAGTCAGACTTTTAAGTTTATCGGTAAATTTTATTTAGACATTTGAATTATAATATTTTTCGATTGAAGACTTGAATGTATGATAATGTACTTTTATAGACATTTTCACCTCAAATTTTTAGAAACATTCATTGGTAGTAGCTTTCCTATTGTGCATTAGTAATGTGGCGGGTTTATTAATTGAGTGTGATTTAATTAGTAATAGATGGTTAGTAGATTGGTTGATAAATTATATTAATAAGTTAAATAATAGCAAATAGTTGAGCTTCGTGTATTAAAAAAAATAGTTTAAATATAAAATATTTAAATAAGTAGTTAAATTTGAACCCAAAGGTAGCTAATAATGGTATTTTGGAGCCAACAGGTGGATAGAAGGGTATTTTGGAGCCAATAGGTGGATGGAGGGTGATTTTGTACCATTTATGATACTTTAAGGGTATTTTAGGCCCTTTTCCGTTTAATAAAACTTCCTTCCTTTGAGTTGAGATAATTTACTGAACCCGTTAACTTTAAAAAGCTCCTTTTGGAATCATTGTTCCCCTTTTAATTCAAACTCTTTCGGAGCTCTTAGTTTTATTTTCTTAAATGTGAAACATTTGTAAACCTTGAGGGAATGCTTAGTTCCCTTATAGCTTTTGAGATTCTAAATCAACTCTTTACTCTTTGCTTAACTTGTAACTTGAGCCTTAAAACAAAGTTAAAATGATTGTTTAAGACACCTTTGAAAACTTTAAGAACTTACTTTTACTTGCTTTTTACTTTTAAACTTGACTCTTTACTTATTTGACTTTGATCTTAACATTCCTTGAATTGGATTATGAATTTAAGGATCATGATCTAATGTTTATGGATGATTTCATGTTGTTTAGATGTACTTTAGAGTGTTGGAATCAATTATGAATGATAGGTACATCACTCAGGAACTAGTACGAAAATAAAAGGAAAGAACGGAGTCTCCACGGGGTCTTGGCGCTCTCAGAGGCGCGGAGCACCAGAGCCTGACGGACAGAGGCTGCCCTCAGGCGCTCTGGCTTGTGCATGATGCACCATGGTTTCACGGTACTTTCAATGCTTTTTCCTTAAGTTTAGTGTGTGTCTAGGGCCTTTTTGTAGTATTTGTAATGTGTATTGTCTTTGTTTGCAGGAAAGTTGTCCAAAATGGAAATGCAAAAGGCTGTGAAGAAATCAGTGCAGAAGCGACCCACGAAGCCATTGACGGCCCGTCGTCCCATTGACAGAACAATATGTGGTGACCGTCGATTGAAGGTTCAACCATCTAGAAGCAACTCGGGGAATTCTGACTAATTGTGGGACTACGGAAGGATCGACGGTCCGTCGACTGATCGACGGACCATCATGGTAAAACGTTGATTGGATCATAGAATGTCCCAGTACCATGTGTAGAAGAAAAAGCTAAGTATGGAACGACGAGAGCACCGACGGACCGTGCTGTTGGTCCGTCGATTGGATTAGAGAAGATGAAAAATATAAGTCTGGACTGACGGAGGCAGTCGACTGTCTGTGTTCCATCGACTGACCGTCTATGGGTTCGCCAATTGAAGCCGCGTTTTTTGGACAAACTTTCCTTATTTGTTTTTCTTATACTTTATAACAATGTCTTTATAAATAGGGTGTATAACCTCATTTTTGGGGTTGGATTCTTTATTATTTTTCATACTTTTGTTCTTGGAGATTATTTGCAACTTGGGCTATTAATTCAAGTTTCCGGAATCGATTTTCAAGTGAATTTTGTTGTTTCAAGTATAATTTCTGGATTTTCTTCAAACTTGTCAAAGTAAGTTGATGAATTATTGTTTATCAACTATGAATTATGTTCTTCTAGGCATGTGTAACTAAATCCACAACTAGGGTTGTCGGAACCATGGGTGATTAACAAAATAAACCTAGCTAATTAACAATTCTCAAATAGGTTATTGCATGCATCGATAATTCTTTAATTCTTTTTAACGAGTGTACGCGTTAGAACTCGCCTTATTGCTACTTTCCGGACCAAGGGGGTAGTTAATATGAAAAGAACTATCTACATAGATTTAGTGGATACTATCTAATAGTCTAGTTTCGATTGGTACAAAGTTATAGCTAAGCCAAACTTCGAATATGATGCTTAATATGAAGTAAAGGTAAGGGTTAGTAACTTAGACACATGTAGCCTGACCAAGGTATGAGGTGAAATATTCTAAATGCCGGACCAAGGATTTAGAGATACATAATTTATCACTTTGCATGCAAAACACTAGGAAAGAATGTTATAGCTAGAATTATGGAATTATGAACCTATGGGGAACACTTACACCCTAGTTTCTCTCACAACTTGATAAACACCAAATTTTTACTCTTGCTACTTGTTTTACATAGAGATAACAAAGAACTTTTGTTTTAGAAAAACACCCTTTTTAATATATGTTTTCGGAAAGGACTTAACTAAATAGACATAATTGTACATTGAAGTTAAGTCTGAACTGTTTTCCTCGTGGGATCGACCCTAACCTACTTGTTGGGTTGTTTACTTGATACAACCACTTATACTTCTATAAAGAAGTGTAATTTTAGCGTATCAAATTTTGGTGCCGCTGTCGGGGAAAGTGGATAATAGATTATCTTTAAGAGTAATTACTGAGTTTTAGTCAATAATTTCTTAATTTTACTTTTTCTTTTTGTTTTTGTCTCTCTCCGGTTTAGCTCTAATGTATGCCAAGTACACGAACCCGAGGAGAACCAATCGTCCCATTTGATCCTGAACTTAACCGTACACTCCACAGAATGAACGAGCAACAGAATCCCGAAAATCAAGGTGATGGGATCAACCGTCAACTTCCTCCGCCGATTGATGCTCACAACTGAGTGATGGTGGAAAACCCTGGTGATGGTGCTTTGAGGAGGCAACCTCCCGTCCCACGTCCTCAAGAGTTTCATAGGGGCAACATTAACATCACCGAGTCTGATTGGCCTCTTGTTCTACCGCCTCTACCACAGGGTCAGACATTCGTGGTAACTAGTAACTTGATGCTGATGCTCACTGCTAGAGGTTTGTTTTCGGGGATACCATCTGAGGATCAACATGCTCACATCTCTAAACTGAGGTCGGTGTGTAAGAGTTGTGTAGGGAGGCCAGACTTGGACATGGATGTCATCGGGTTAAGGGTGTTCCCTTTCTCACTAACGGGAGAGGCCGCAGCATGGTTCACCGAGTTGCCCTATAATTTGATCTATACTTTGGAGCAGTTGAGAGATGTGTTCCTAGCATGGTATTATCCGGTGTCTAAAAAGTTCAACCACAAAGATAGAGAGAACAACTTTGTGGCATTGCCTGGGGAGTCTGTGAGTAGCTATTGGGATAGATTCACTGCATTCGTAAGAAGTGTTCCAAACCACCGCATTGATGATGAGTCATTGAAGGAGTACTTCTATCGGGGGCAAGAAGATAATAATAAGGCAGTACTTGACACTATTGCGGGTGGTTCTTATGGGGAGTTCACATATGCAGAGATCGCAGATAAGTTGGAGAAAATCTCTCGCAACAATAAGACTTGGAGCACTAGGAAGTCGGAAACTGGGATAAACACCGTTGAAGTGCAAGCTACACACAACTCGTTCGCAGATGAGATTCGTGAAGAGATGGCTCAAATGAGAATTGAGCTCGGGTTGGTATTGAAACATGTCACTTGGGGTGCGGAGACGGTAAATGCGGTGAATTATTTGACTAAACTACCACCGCCAGCGGATGACTACTACTATGAAGAAGATTCTTATAAAGTGAATGAGCAGACGGGGGTTTCCGACTGAACACCCAAGCCTCCAATCAGGAGAATTAGTGCCAAGGTCAAGGAAATAAATGTCGAAACTATGGGAATTACAATAGATAAGGCCATTATGTTCGAGAAGGAAACTACAACCGCGATAACAACTTCAACCGGGGTAACTATGGCAACAGAAACGATTGAAGTGGGCCCTATGTTCTACCTCAAAGTTGGGAAGTTGATCTTAGGGATTGTGGAGGTAGTATGGCACGATTTGAAGATATGTTGCCAAATATGATAAGGAGCTTTGATGCTAGTGATGAGCATGCCAAGAAGTTGAGAGGTGATTTCGCTAATATTGGGGAAAAGGTGGATGCACATGCAATCTCAACTAAGCATCTTGAGTTGCAAATGACCCAATTGTCTACTACTGTGAACCCATATCAACCGGGTACTCCTACTAGCAATATCATTCAAAATCTGAAAAAATAATGGACATTGCATGACAGTCACTACTCGAGGGGGTAAGCAAACAATTGATCCACCTATGCCGTCTGGCGTAGAAGATGAGGTGAGAAAAAATAATGAGGTCGTGGAAGTTAGTGGTGAGTTTGTAGACAAAGTGGTGAAAGAAGCAGAGATATCCCAAAAGGTGATCCCCATTCCTAGACTACCACCACCGTTCCCGCAAAGATTGGTGAAGAAGAATGAGGATGGTAAATACCGGCATTTTATTACTATGTTGAAACAGCTTTCCATCAACGTCCCTTTGATAGAAGCTCTTGAAAAATGCCAGGTTATGCCAAGTTTATAAAAGATATGTTTACGAAGAAGAGATCGGTAAGTTTTGAGGATGATGACCGAATGCAACATTGTAGTTCTATTTCTACAAGGTCTCCTGTGCAAAAGAAAGAAGATCCGAGAGCTTTCACTATTCCATGTACCATCGGTTTGTTACACATTGCTAAAGCACTACGTGATCTAGGTGCAAGCATTAATCTCGTGCCTCTCTTTATTTACAAGAAATTGGGTTTAGGTGACTCAAAGCCTAATGTGATGCGGTTACTGATGGCCGATCGAACGGTGAAGAGGCCTATTGGGGTACTATATAATATGTTAGTGAAGTTTGAGACACTTATATTTCCAGATGATTTTGTGATTCTTGACTGTGAGGTGGATTTAAAGGTACCTATTATTCTTTGGAGGCCGTTCCTAGCTACCGGTCGTGCCTTGAGTTGACATGGAAAAAAGACAGATGAAGTTTCGGTTAAACAATGAAGAAGCGACTTTCAACATTTGTAGGTCCATGAATCATAGTGGTGAGCTCCAAACGGTATCTGCTATATCCTGTAGGGTTTAGAGTACGTCTGAGGTTGAGGGACTAGCGGCAGTGATCACGAATTTTGAGAGTGATGGTATTGAAGAGTATGGGTCATTGGTGGCAGCACTTGATCGAGGTGAATTTTGGTTCAGACCAAAGAAATTAGAGTTGGATATTATGCATCTCGAGTCTCCATCCACGAAACCATCTATTGAGGAAGCCCCAAAATTAGAGCTTAAGGTTCTACCACCTCATCTGATGTATGTATTCTTGGGATGAGATGACACTTTACCGGTAATCATTGCATCAGATTTAAATGTGGAACAAGTAGAGTGTCTGGTAGAAGTGTTAAAGAGGTTCAAACGAGCAATTAATTGGACTATTGCGGACATTATTGGGATCCCAACCGGTATTTGTTCACACAAAATCTAACTTATGCCTGTTCATAAGCCAAGTATTGAGCATCAAAGACGGTTAAATCCACCTATGCAAGAGATAGTTAAGAAGGATATTATCACGTGGTTGGATGCCGGAGTCATATATCTTATAGCATATAGTAGTTGGGTATTCCCTGTTCAATGTGTGCCCAAAAAGAGGCGAATGACAGTGGTTCCTAATGAGAAGAATGAGCTTGTTCCAATGAGTCCGGTGACCAGATGGAGAGTGTGTCTGAATTACTGGAAGTTGAATGCATGGAATGAGAAGGACCATTTTCTTATGCCTTTTATGAATCAGATGTTAGATAGACTTGCAGGAAAAGGATGGTACTGTTTTCTTGATGGTTATTCGGGTTACAATCAAATCTCTATTGCACCGGAAGATCAAGAGAAAACCACCTTTACTTCCTTTATGAGAATTTCACATTCAAGAGGATGCCTTTTGGGTTGTGTAATGCACCAGTTACTTTTCAGAGATGTATGATGTAGATATTCTCCGATATGGTGGAGGACACTATAAAGGTGTTTATGAATGACTTTTCTGTTGTCGGCGACTCTTTTGATCGTTGTTTGAGTCACTTAGCCGAAGTTCTCAAAAGGTGTGAAGATTCCAACCTTGTGCTAAATTGGGGAAAATGTCACTTCATGGTGAAAGAGGGTATTTTATTGGGCCATCGCATCTCAGGGAAGGGGATAGAGGTTGATTGAGCAAAAGTAGAGGTTATTGAGAGACTTCCTCCACCCATCTCTGTCAAAGGTGTGAGAAGTTTTCTTGGACATGCGAGCTTCTATCGAAGATTTATTAAGGATTTCTCAAAACTTGAACATCCTCTGTGCAAGTTACTTGAGAAGGAATGTAAATTTTGTTTTTATGAATCCTGTCCGAAGGCATTTGGAGAGTTGAAGGAGAAGTTGGTGTATGCGCCCATAATTATTTCCCTGGATTGGAGTAAGCCATTTGAGGTGATGTGTGATGCTAGTGGGGTTGATATTGGTGTGGTGTTGGGACAAAGAAGGGATAAAATCCTTCACCCCATTTATTATGCTAGTAAGGCCCTGAATGAAGCACAAAAAAACTACACGGTGACTGAATAAGAGCTCCTTGCGGTAGTATTTTCTTTCGAAAAATTTTGCTCCTATTTGCTTGGCACCAGAGTTATAGTGCATACAGACCATTCCGCTTTGCGGTATTTTATGGCAAAGAAGGATGCGAAACCAAGGTTGATTAGATGGGTGCTATTATTTCAAGAATTTGATTTCGAGGTGAGAGATAGAAAGGGACCGAAAATCAAGTTGCCGATCACTTGTCCAGATTAGAAGATTAAGCTATGCATGATTTGGGTAAAAAGTCCGAAATTGATGACACCTTCCAAGATGAGCATGTATTGGCCGCCTCTCATGAATTGATTCTATGGTTCGCCGATTTTGCGAATTATCTGGGTAGTGATATAGTCACATCGGACTTTTCCTTTCATCAAAGAAAAAATTTCATGCATGATGTGAAAAAGTTCTTTTGGGATGAGCCTTACTTATAATGGAGTTGTGCTGATGGGCTTATTCGACGTTATGTGCCGGAAGTTGAGATGCTAAGTGTTTTGGAGGCATACCATTCCTCACCTGTGGGTGGGCATCATAGTGGTATCCGGACTGCCCATAAAAGTTTGCAGTGTGGGTACTACTGGACGACCATCCACCAAGATGCTCATGAGTTCGTTAAGTCATGTGATAGGTGCCAAAGAGATGGAGGTATTTCGAGGAGGCAAGAGCTCCCTTTGAATCCCATTCTAGTAATTGAGTTGTTTGATGTATGGGTCATTGATTTTATGGTCCCATTTTTGAGTTCTCATGGGATGAAATATATTCTTGTGGCGGTGGATTATGTGTCAAAATGGGTGGAGGCCATACCACTTCCCAACAATGATGGGAAGAGTGTCACTGCGTTCTTGAAAAAGAACATCTTTTCCAGATTTGGCACACCTAGGGCCATTATTAGTGATGGGGGTTCACACTTTTGCAACAAGTTGTTCAAAGGGCTATTGGATAAATATGGGGTTCGCCACATTGTAGCCACTCCGTACCATCCACAAAATAGTTTGCAAGTTGAGGTGTCTAACAGGAAAATCAAGCAGATCATGTAAAAAATGGTGAATGCTAATAGAACGGATTGGTCAAGGAGGCTTGATGATGCTCTCTGGGCTTACCGGACTGCATACAAGACTCACATAGGTATGTCTCCATACTAACTTGTATATGGGAAGGCTTGTCACTTACCGATTGAGTAAGAGCACAATGCTATGTGGGCAATGAAGAAACTGAAGATGGATTGGAATGAGCTTGATGAGTTTCGCCTTAAAGCATATGAAAGTTCAGCCCTCTACAAAGATAAGATGAAGAAGTACCATGACCAAAAGATTGAGAAGCGCGAATTTGTAGTTGGGGATTTGGTGGTTCTGTTTAACTCTAGAATGCGCTTGTTTCCGGGGAAACTCAAGTCCAAATGGACTGGTCCATTCTTGATCACTAAAGTGTTCCCACATGGAGCGATTGAGTTGGAGAACAAGGAGGGTGCAAGGCTCACGGTAAACGGACAAAGAATCAAGATCTACCTAGGGCATGCAGAGAGTTCCCATGAAGTGGTTGATGCATATCACCTTTATCAAGTATGAGTAATCAAGGGTCTTGCATTGTGCCGCGACGTTAAATCAAGCGCTTCTTGGGAGGCAATCAAATGTATATCCTCTAGCCAACAATAGTTGTTTCTTTTCTTTGTAGGAATATTTGCACTCTTTTGTTTCGTTTTGTTTTACTCAATGTCAGGTGTAATTTTCTTTTATAGTTTTTAGTCTCTTGGCTAGAGAGTAGTTTAGGGTCCATGTCTAAAAAGTGTCCAAAAAACATAAAAATAATAGTTTAATGGACGCTAAATGTGCAGAGACCAAACTACAAGAATTCTGCAGAAATTGGTCTGGTGCGCAGATCTACGGACCAACCGACGGGCCGTCGTTCCATCGATGGACCGTCGATGGTGCCCGTAGATCCCAGGTATGTTTTAAAGTTTTTTCTAAACTAGGTCACAACCGACGAACCAATCGACGGACCCTAGTGGACTTACGGACCGTCGACGGGGTACCATCAGTTCATAAATACCAGTGACCCGACCCGACCCGATCGCTTATATAACAAAATAACTGTTCATTTACCCTCCCACATCTTTTCAAATTCTCCGCAATCGTTTCCCTCCATTATTACTAATTCCACCATTAACTCCCACAATCACTCACTTTCATTTTCTTCAGATTTCCAAAACTCCCAAACTTCCAGAATTTCCCAAACCCTGCCATCCCAAGTTTCTCCTCCATTTCCATTGTTTCTCCAGTCGGTGCTTGAAGGCGGGCACGTAGGTTGGTGTTGCAAGATCAGACACTAATTTCACCCCACTACAATTTACATGTATTTCTTTTTCCTTTGCTCAATGAATTATCATTCATTTGCTTGTGGAAACGAATAGATTGTATGTGGGCCTTGACTTAGGGACAAATTTGCATGTTAATCTTGTTAAAAATCGGGTTCTATGTCCCATAGAATACTAGAATGTGAATGGGTTGGGGTGAAATATGTATAAACTCACAATTTTTTTTTTCCGACTTAGGGCTTGTCAGTCTCTTAGAATCCATGGTCGAAATTTGCACAATCGACGCCCTAGGGATGACGAATTGGTCTTTTGCTTGTTATTATATATTGGGTGAACTAATGTATGTTTAAATTATCCATTTGTGGGGTAAAACCAAGTCCAAAATCCTGTATCTGACCAACAGAACAAGACACCGTCTACGGACCGTCTGTTGATCGACGGACCATCCTTGGGGTCTGTCGATGGTTACCCCTTGAATCTGCTTAACTATGGAACGATGGAAGTGGACTACGGTCAGTCGATTCATCGACGAACGTTTTGTACGTCCGTCGTTCCTAACTGAAACCTTAATCTCTGAACAATTCTGAATTATTCCAAGTGTCAGACGACAGAAGTGGACTACGTTCCGTCGATGGGCCGTTCTACACGTCAATCGTTTCTAACTGAAAGTTTTGTGGAAAGATGACTTCCAAAATTTGCCAAGTGTCCACCGATGGACAATATCGACGGACCGTCGATTCATCGATAAGCCGTCGATAGTGCCTATCTATCAGTTATGCACTTCTGCACCAACATGGGTCCTCTGTTTCTAGATTTTGTTTTGCGTCTATTGTGTGTGTATGTTGATTACAATGAAACTAACAACTCCCTTTTCAGTTACTAATGGCCCACAAACAGGATATTGTTTATTCCAGAGGACTGTCCAAGTCCGTTGCACCATCCCAGTGGATGATTGGCTATTCCGATGATGAGCGTGATCCAGAATACGTGCCTCCAGGCACCCAGACCCCGACATTAGCTGCTAGAGTTACTCGGGGCACTCCCAAGAAGGTGGTGTCCGGCGTAGTCACTGCCTCCCAGTCTGATGAGGAGAGCACACTGACCGGCACACCGTATGGGTCTGCCTCGGGTTCTAAGGGAGCGTCTAGATTCGAAAGGGCTTCCAATTCTGAGTCGGTCCACACTAGAGGGTCGAATGAGGCCACTACCTCCAGTTGCGGATCACAGGGAGCCACTCTTCTGGATGTGCCTGGCCACCATGCCTCGTCTGATGAGTCTTAGAGTTCGGAGTCTGCCCCGGTACCCCAGCATGAGGTCCGTTCACCGGTCGCTAATGAGCCCAACCGGTGGTGTGTAGATGGCCAATACCAGGTTTACAGGTATGCTAAGATGCTGAACGATAAGGGGGTAATGACTTGGTTGCTTACAGTTGAGCAGCGGGTTCTTACAGAGAGCATACACACAGTCCTTGCGGTGCACAAATTATTTACCCGCCACCGACTTGAGTGGATGGCTAGGAGTGTGGGGCCTTACAGTGAGGAGATGGTGCGATAGTTCTACGCCTCTTACGTAGCGGCTCTTAGAGGTCCTTTGGACAGACGGTCTAACCCCGCCTAACAGCCACTGCTCACAGAGTTCTGAGTTCGAGGTTGTCGGATTGATATTTCTTCTCCTGCCATCCGCCGTTTCCTACATGGTAGGGAAATTCCGGGAGGGTTACCCTTACCCCAAAGTTTGACTACAGGTGGGATGTGATCAAGAGTGGTCATTCTCATTGGATAGGGAAGTGAGAGAGTCCACCAAGAGGTGGATTGCACAGCGACTCTCCATTGACGGTGAGGGAGCAGACTAGGTATTGGACACTAAAGGCCTTATCAAGAAGGCCAACCTCACATTTGCAGCCAAGTTCATCTGGCTATTAGTTTGTCACTGCATATATCCCACGGCTGGAGATAATATACTCACTTGGGATAGGGCGGTCTTGGTAGCAGCTTTGGTAGACGGGTAGCAGGTTGATTTCGCTAGGTTGCTGATCTCCGTCATCCAAGAGAGAACTTTTAAGTCCTCTACCACTTACCCATTTCAATGTATGATTTTTCAGATGTGCAGGGATGTTAGAGTGCCCATTTGGCACAAAGATGTCCTTCGTACTCCTACGAAGAAAGTGGATATCAGTCTCATCAGAGATGAGGCCAATGTGGCGGCACCACGACGACGGCCCAGAGTTGATGTGCATCCGCTAGGTGAGAACTTGGTGGATACGGTAGAGCAAGCCCAAGGGGCTGATCATGCTACTTCAGAGCCTACCGATACCACCCCAATCGAGTGTGCCCCGGGCATAGGGTACCGAGTTCCTCCCGGTATACGCCCCCATCAGCAGCACTGGTCCTGATTGCTAGGGTCCAGAAGTTAGAGGCCCAGATGGGCACTTTGCTGCACCATATCCAGCCTTGGATGCAGAATTCCATTGCCTAGTCTGAGGACCAAATTGAGAAGAAGGTAGCTCAGCAGACGGAGAGGAGGATTTAGGAGGTCCACCAGCGCCTCGATCCTTTTGAGTTGAGAGTCCTAGCACGCCCAGCCCTAACATTTATTTGACGAATCTTCAGGCGGTTGTGGCGAGTCTGCGGGCTGATGTTGATGCTATACTAGAGGTGAGGGTACCCGAGCCTGAGGCCGCACCTGCGGAGCTTGAGGAGGATACAGTGTTTGTTGTACTGTTCACTACCACCACTACACTACCACCTCCGCCACGTGAGCATGCCAAGAGGCACCGTTCCAGCCGCACCAGTGAGAGTGAGGATGCTCGGGCTAGGAAGAAGGAAAGAACATGTATGGAGGCTGCAAAGAGAGCCTCATTGGTTGATGAGGAGGCCCGGCAGATGAGTGCTCGTGAGTTAGCTACTGGGGCGTCTAGCTCCAGATTGGAGGTTATTGAGAGGAGCACCACTGAGGGTGCAGACATTGCTGAGGGCACCATTGATGGTTGCCCTACTACTGAGGGAGCGGGTTCCGGGAAACCGGACCCGCCTACTTGTTTATCTTCGGCTCTATGCGCCTTGGGTTTTCTTCAGCTACCACCCTATCTTTATAATTCTTATGCATTGGGGACAATTGCATGTTTTTTTTGTTGGGCGTGGGGAAAGTGAGTACTAGGGTGAAGTCTGAGTAGCCCAACTCATGATCCTCTCTTGGTGGTTTTCTTTCCTGTGTTCATTTACCCCAAGAGACTGATTACTTTACTATTAAACCAACATGTGTAGTATCTTGTACAAAGTATGAATGTGAAATATGAAGCATGATGGATAAATATGAATATGATGGATAAATATGAATGATATCATGTTCTAAAGAGAGTGCTTGCATGATTACGCATAATGAATGTTGAATGTGTTGGCTCTAAGCATGACATAGAGATGCACCCCTACATGACCCTCAATCTATAACTCAAACTAGGTGTCCGATGATCTTATAGGGTAATGAGGTGGCAAGAGAGTGTGAGGAAAGTTGATTGTTCCACTGTTAATACCTAACTAGAACTTGCCCGGTTAGTCCTGCAAAAAGAAATTTGTGTTAGACATTTAGGAAATGATCATAGGCCCTTTTTCAAATTAGCCAATCTCTAACCTAAATAAAAGAAAAACAAATGAAATTGATCCCTTTTTTATCCAAATGTTTTGAGCTTACAATAGACCTTTCTTTTCTACCCCTACTCATCTTCCCTGGGTATAATGTGTTGGCCCTGGTCCCTCCTTGGACATGTGCACCTCAACTTAGGCCAAAATCATAGTTGAGCATGGCTAATGAAGAAACTGACCTCGTCTTGGCCCTGACCTAACCTTGGGTATTTTGTACCTCCACTCATGGCAAAGCCATAAGTTGAGGGTGGCAATTATGAGTAATGTCCCAAAAAGTGGAGATCAAAAGAGTAATGTAAACAAAAATAGTAGACAAGAAAAGTGACTCAGTCAAAACAATTATCAATTATAAATAAAGAAAATAAATAAAAGAGAAAAGGAGTGTTCAAGAAAAAGAAGTAAGAGTCATTTCCAAAAAAGGAGAAAGAAAGGAGAAAACAAAGCATATAGTACAAGAAAACAAAGAGTAGGGCATAATAGACGACGAAAGGGGTAGGACGCTTAGCCGTAATGTCAAGGAGCGCAACAAGTCATTAAAATGTACCCATATGTACCATCCTTGAACCTGAGCCTACGTTACAAGCCAAGAAAGTCCTATTGTGATCCTAAGAGTCTAATATGGTGAACTTAAGTACTGAAAATAAGGGCAAGCCTATGGCGAAACGTATATTCTAGGTGTGAAGTTGTTTGCATCGCGAGTGTTAAATAATGATCCTCATACTCAAATTTGAAATCACTGTGCGAAAAATGAGGATATATTTTTAGTGAGGGCACTAATTGCAATATTGGAAAGTTTATACCTTGGTGAGAGATAAAAGAATAGTGGTGTCAGTTCGTGGTGAGTCTGTGTCATGGTCTGATCCACATGAAGGAGATTAGTAAGCCTAAGAGTAAAACCATGCAATAAAGCAATGAAAAAAAATGAGATTGATAGCCATGTGATTGCGAAAGCTTAAAAGAGGATACTTTTGTACAAAAGTGTTGTGGTGAGTCATAGTGCGTCGCTTGAGGACAAACAACAAATTTATGTTGAGGGTGTTGATGTACCGTGGTTTCACGGTACTTTCAATGCTTTTTCCTTAAGTTTAGAGTGTTTCTAGGGACTTTTTGTAGTAATTTTAATGTGTATTGTCTTTGTTTTGCAGGAAAGTTGTCCAAAACGGAAATGAGGAAGGCTGTGAAGAAATCAGTGCAGATGTGACCCACGAAGCAATCAACAGCCCGTCGTCCCATTGACGGATCATAGGTGGTGACCGTCGATTGAAGGTTCAGGCATCTAGAAGCAACTCGGGGAATTCTGACAAAGTGTTTGGCTACGGAAGGATCGACAATCCTTCGACTGTTTGACGGAACATCCTGGAAAAATGTTGATTTGATTAGAGAATGGCCCAGTATCCAGTGTTGAAGAAAAATCTAACTATTAATGATGAGAGCATCGACGGACCGTAGATGAATCGATGAACAGTGTTGTTGATCCGTCGATTGGATCAGAGAAGATGCAAAAGTGAAGGCTGAAGAAAATGTTAAGTCTAGATCGACGAAGTCAGTCGATGGTCCGTCGTTCCATCGACGGACCGTCTGTGGGGTCGTCGATTAAAGTTACGTTTTTTGGACAAACTTTCCTTATTTGTTTTCCTTTTATTTTAGGACAATGTTTTTAAAAATAGGGTGTACAACCTCGTTTTTGGGGTTGAATTCTTTATTATTTTTCATACTTTTGTTCTTGTAGATTTGACTTTGAAACATGGGCAATTAATTCTAGTTTTCGGAATTGATTTTCAAGTGAATTTTGTTTTTCTGGATTTTCTTTAAACTTGTCAAAGTTCATGAATTATTGTTTATCAAGTATGAATTGTGTTCTTCTAGGAATGGGTAACTAAATCCACAACTAGGGTTGTGGGAACCATGGGTGATTAACCAAATAAACCTAGATAATTAACAATTCTCAAATAGGTTATTGCATGCATCGATAATTCCTTCTTTAAGAAGTCTTTTCAACGAGTGCACGCGTTAGAACTCGCCTTATTGCTACTTGCCGGACCAAGGGGGAAGTTAATAGGAAAAGAATTATCGACATAGATTTAGTGGATACTATCTAATAGGCTACTTTCGATTGGAGCAAAGTAATAACTAAGCCAAACATCAAATTTGATGATTAATATGAAGTAAAGGTGAGGGTTAGTAACTTAGACACACGTAGCCTGACCAAGGTACGGGGTGAAATTCTCTAAATGCCGGACCAAAGATTTAGAGATACAAAATTTATTAATGTGCATGCAAAACACTAGGAATGAATTGTTATACCTAGAATTATGGCGTTATGAACCTATAGGGAACACTTCACCCTAGTTTATCTCACAACTTGATAAACACCAATGTTTTACTTTTTCGACTTGTTTTACTTAGAGATAACTAAGAACTTTTGTTTTACAAAAAAAACCCTTTTTAATTACATACTTTCGGAAAGGACTTGACTTAGTAGACGTAATTGTACATTGAAGTTAAGTCTAAATTGTTTTCCTCGTGGGATCGACCCTAACATACTTGTTGGGTTCTTTAATTAATACAACCGCTTATATTTCTGTTAAGAAGTGTATTTTGAGTGTATCAGCGCGGTGCGCCAGGGCCTGACAGAAAGAGTGTGTCTTGAGGTGCTGTGGTAGGTGCGGCGCCCCATGGCCTATCTAACGGGTTTTCTGACTTTTATTCTCCGATTTTCAATTCTAAACCTCACACTTCCACGGATCACCAAAGACACTTAGGATATCTAAATACTTCATTACCCAACATATTAGACCCCAGAATAGTCCAAAACTATTAATCAAAACTACTTGGGATACACTACAATTCAACCAACAAGAATTTAACGAATTTTCATCTAGAACTCCTATATTCATAATTGCATATACTCTAACTTGCTGTATTGAAACAAATTGGGTGTGGGTGAAAGGAGCCAAAATCGAATGATCTGACATTCTTCGATAGGAATCACCCCCGACGAAATCCATGCAACGATCTTGGCGTTCTTGAACAATCCTTCATCTTCCTCTTCCTTTCTCTTTTCTCCCAAGACCTAAGCGTTTTTAGTTTTTCTTACACTGATTTGGGACTTGGTTTTACCCCTAATATAACCTAAAAATGAATTAGGAAATACTAGGGTGAAAGTCAACTTTACCTTTACTAAAATCTGGATTGGATTAATCAGCTCAACAACCCAACTTCTGTAAGGCATATCTCCTTCATGTGACATCGGACTTTTGCAAACTCGGCGGCGTTGGAAAGATCTTCCCAATGGATTTACAACCATATAAAGAACTCATCAAAACTCTTTCAAATATGGAAGTTATGACCATTTGAAAATTACCAAAACCCACTTTTGAAAGCTGGAAATTATCCAGATTTCCCTACTTATTCCCAAAATTGATTATTCTTAGTTTTTAGCTCATTCTTGGTTAATTCCAGTTACGAGATAATACAATATCCCCCCCTTGGGAACATTCATCTTCGAATGAGAACTTTTTCACTAAGCAAAGGGTGGTAACATCATTTCAGCACTCAACAAACAAAAGCAAGTAATAACAAGCTTATACATTACATAGCCTTATAAAGTGCTAAGAAGAAAATTTAGTACCTTGATCTGCATTCTCTACGGATTCAAAGAGACGTGGATATATCTTTTTCATATCCTTCTCAGCTTCCCAAGTCGCTTTCTCTACAAATTGGTTCCTCTAAAGGACCTTGACTGAAGCAACTTCCTTTTTCCTAAACCTGCGAATTTGACGATCCAAAATCTGAACCGGAACTTCTTCATAGGATAGGTTATCCTTAATAGCAACATTCACTATCGGTACTATCAATGTAGGATCACCCAAGAACCTTTTCAACATAGAAATATGGAATACAGGATGAACCACTACTAACTCTTGGGGAAGCTCCAACTCAAAAAAAATATTACCCACTCTCTTGGAGATTTTATAAGGTCCAATATACCGGAGACTAAATTTCCCCTTCTTTCCCAACCTTATAACTCCTTTTATGGAAACCTTTAGATACACCCAATCATCTACCTCAAACTCTAATGTCCTTCTCTTAACATAAGTTTAGGACTTTTGGCGACTTTGTGACGTCTTCAATCTTTCTTGAATCACTTTTACCTTTTACATAGCTTGGTGAACTAGATCTTGTCCTATCAACTCTACTTCGCCAACTTTGAACCACCCAATAGGAGATATGCCTCTTCTCCCATAAATAGATTTATATGGAGTCCTTTTGATGCTCGAATGGTAACTGTGTTATACGCGAAGTCGATGAAGGGTATGTGATCATCCCAATTTCTCTTGAAGTCGCAGTGAAGCTCTAAATATGTCTTCTAATGTCTAGATAGTACGCTCTGCTTGTCCATCAATCTGAGGATGAAAAGTAGTGTTTAAGTTCACCTTTGAACCCAAACCATTTTGGAAGGATTTCCAGAATTGTGCAGTAAATTGTGCACCTCTATCTAAAATAATGGAGACTGGAACTCCATGGAGTCTTACCACTTCTTGAAGGTACAACTTAGAATAATCCTCTGCCTAATATGTAGTCTTTAACGGCAAGAAATGGGCTGATGTTGTCATTCTATCAACAATAACCCAAATAGAATTATGTTGCCTTTGAGATCTTCGCAAGCCTATGATGAAATCCATATTAATTATCTCCCATTTCCATTCCATGTGTTCTATATTCTAAGCCAAACCTCCAAGTGTTTGGTTTTCTACCTTTACTTGCTGGAAATTTTGCACTTGGAAACAAACTCAAAAATGTTTTTCCTCATGCCTTCCCACCAATATACCTCTATCAAATTGCGGTATATCTTGGTGGAATACCATTGAATGGAATATATGGAGCTATGAGCCTCCTCATAATCCTTTATTGGAGTCCATACACCTTAGGTACACATAATCTGCCTTGGTATTTCAACACACCATATCCCCCTTGTTCAAAAGGCAATACCCTTTGCTGATGAACAGTTGCCTTTAGATCAAGCAAAATGGAATCTTGGGGATGCTTTTCTTTCACCTTTGACACTAATGATGACTTAGCTACATTTATCAGTACTATTCTTCCTTTCGTAGAATCCATAAGTCTGACTCCCAAACGTGCAAGTCTGTGCACATCTTCTGCTAACTCCCTCTTTCCTTCTTCAACATGGGAAGTACTTCCTATAGACAACCTGCTTAAGGCATCAACAACAACATTAGCCTTACCAAGGTGGTATAACTCCCTCTTTCCTTCTTCAACATGGGAAGTAATTCCTATAGACAACCTGCTTAAGGCATCAACAACAACATTAGCCTTACCAAGGTGGTATAGAATACTCATGTCATAATCCTTGAGTAATTCCAACCATCTTCTCCGTCTGAGGTTAAGTTTTTTCTAAGTGAACACATATTGAAGGCTCTTGTGGTCAGTGAATATATCCACATGAACAACATACAAGTAGTGACGTCGTATCTTCAAAGCAAAAACTACAGCAGCCAATTCCAAGTCATGAGTTGAATAATTCTTCTCTTGAACAATCAACTGTCTGGAGGTATAAGATATAACCTTGCCATTCTGCATCAACACACAACCCAAGCCAACTCTTGATGCATCACAATACACCAAAAATCCTTGAGTACCCTCTGGTAATGTCAAAACCGCAGTGGTAATCAACCTCTTTTTCAACTGTTGAAAGATTTTCTCATAAGATTCAGACCATTGCAACTTGATTGTTTTATGAGTTAGCTTGGTCAAAGGATATGAGATAGAAATCTCCTATAATAGTCAGCCAAGCCCAAGAAACTTCTTATAGTTGTTCAAGATGTGGGTCTAGGCCAACTCTGAACTTCTTAAATCTTCGGAATGTCAAATCTAATTTCTTAACTAGAGACAATGTGGCCTAGGAATGCCACAAAATTAAGCCAAAACTCACATTTGGAGAACTTGGCATATAGCTCCTTATCTTTCAATGTCTGCAGAACAATCCTGAGGTAACTAACATGATCTTTTTCATTCCTTGAATAAACCAGTATGTCATCAATGAAGACGCTGACAAACAGATCTAAATAAGGTTTGATACCTCTATTTATGATATCGATGAATGTTGTAGGTGCATTCATCAAACCAAAGGACATAACGAAAAATTCATAATGCCCATACCTTATTCTAAAAGTTGTCTTGGGATATCACATTCTCTAATCTTTAACTGACCCTGATCTTAGGTAAATGTTTGAACAACAAGAAGAACCCTGAAGTTGATCAAAAAGATCATCTATCATTGTAAGAGGATATTTATTCTTGATGGTCACCTTATTCAATTGGCGGTAGTCTGTACACATCCTAAGGTACCCATCTTTCTTCCTTACAAACAAGACGCGAGCGCCCCAAGGTGAGACACTTGGTCAAATGAAGACTTTATCTTACAGATCTTTCAATTGTTCTTTTAGCTCTTTTAACTCTATTGGTGCCATTCTGTATGGCGGAATAACGCTAAGATGAGTATCTAGGATGATGTCTATGCCAAAGTCTATCTCTATTTTGGGAGGAACTCCAGGTAAATCATCAGGAAACACTTCTGAAAAGTCACTGACTATAGGCACTGTCTGAAGAGAAGGTAGCGCAACACTTGAGTCATTAACTCGGACTAAGTGATAGATACAACCCTTTGAAACTAACTTTCTAGCCTTAAGGTACGAAATGAAACGACCCTTAGGCACTGCTGAACTACTAGTCCACTCTATGACTGGCTCATTAGGAACTTGAAACTTGACAACTCGAGTTCTGCAGTCTATTTTTGCATAACAGTCATGGAGCCAATCCATACCTAGAACGACATCAGAATCTACCGTGTCTAACTCTACTATATTAGCCATTGTGCTCTTGTGATTGATGGGAACATGATAATCACGATATACTCTTTCCGCTAGAATAGACTCTCCAACTGGTGTAGAAACACAAAAGGGTTCACAATGTTTTTCAGGAAGAACCTCAAAATGATTTGCAACATAAGGGGTTACAAAAGATAAACTTTCTCCTGGGTCTAACAAAGCATAAACATCAAAAGTAAATACTTTGATCAGACCTGTGACAACATCTGGAGAGTTCTCTTTCTCTTGGATTCTAGTGATTGTATTGAGACGGTTTGCCCCTCCACCAGTACCAAAAGTGGCTCTTCTAGGTGCAGCCATGTCTGGTGGCGCAACTGATCAAGATTGAGCTTTATTGCCCGAATTTCCACTACCTTTCTTATTCTTAGGGCACCCCCTCATGAAGTGACCTTCTTGACCACACTTGAAACAACGTGTCTGGCTATCACAACATCTACCTGGTTAGGTTCTACCACATTTACCACATGCATAAATCCCACTACCTATTTGTTCCACACTACCTTGGGATTGTACTGGTCTAGCCTTGGAGTTCTATGAATTTTGTCCATTATACTCATCTCTGTTTTTGGGCACACGTGCGCTAGTAGATGATGGTGCATGCCCCTTTGATTTATGAAATTCTGGTTTACTTGAACTACCTTTCTGCTACCGAGACTCATTCCCAGTCTTCGCTTTCTTTTTTCTGTATTCCACTCTTTCCCTCAGCTTCTCCTTTTCAAACCCATCATACTCCTCATATCCTTAACTATCTCTAGAGCATGGCGAGACAGTTGGGTGAACTTCAACCCATACTCATGAACACTCATGGAGTCGTGTTTGGAACTCCTATACCATTGCTTCCTTCAGTTCTCGAGGAAAGAAACACCCCAAGAAGGCTTCTTAAAAACAAACCCAACTTGGGTGTGGTGCACCCTCAGCTCTACCCTCCTTCGATTGATCAAACAAGGTTCTAGCCACACTCTTTAGTTGGTATGCAGCTAATTCAACCCTCTCAGTATCAACCGCATGAATTATCTCAAACACTTTCTTCAATTCTTCCACAAAGTTTTCTGGATCCTGTAGTGCTTGATCCGGTGAAACTAAGAGTATTATTCTCAGAAACTCACGAACCCCCGAGGTGTCATCCACTTCTTGTCAAGATCATCTCCGTTTCCCGACTTGGTTGGTTACTACTTGACTTAACATCCGGATAGCTTCCCAGAATTCGGCATTGGTAACCTCTCCTTGAGGTTGCACATCTGGTGCAGTAGGGACCTCTTATTCCTCAACATTTATTCTAGCAGATCGACCTCTGAGTGCTCTTCGTAGAGGCATGATGATCTGAATCACATGCAAGAACATATTAGAGAGAGACATTTTAGAGATAAACTCTAACGCACGAAAAGAATGTGAATAAGTGAGATGTTCCTAAATATTGTAGTCTCCTAATCATAGATGTGTCACGCTTCACACCAATGACTAAGACTCTACAGACACGATACCACATCTATGATTAAGACTCTACAGACACGACTTCATAGACTCCCTAGGTCTCTTGAACTCTGTGCTCTGATACCAAGTTTGTCATGCCCAGAGCCTACACCCTGGACGTAGCCGGCACCCAACGACCATTGCTTGCCTTGAGCGAACCCTTGACGTGACTTACTCAACTCAATAGAAGACTGTACTAATCTCAAATAAATAATTAAAAGCATTCTCATCAAATAACTTAAATAACTGTCTTGACCAAAATGACACTTAAGTCTGAACACTTGAACATATTAAATTATAAAATAAATTACACTCCAGAACTGAACTAGTAACTTTCTATGAAGCCTCTAAACTGACTAAGATGGATGTTGGGACAGACCCCACAACGTCCTAATGAACTAAGCTAGGAAAAGCAATAAAAGGGATGTCCTCCGGAATGCAAGGAGGCTCACCAAGTGATTGCAGAGTGATCAACTGGATCAATGTTGCGGTGCGTGCTAACCCTGGTTACCTCTGTCTGCATCATGAAACGATGCAGGCCAACTGGCATTAGTATATTGAATATATGAGTATGCTAGTTGGAAAGGTAAATGACGACTTAAGCTTGAGGGGATAAATATAAACTTACCTTGGCTCTGCTCAACTCAAGAATATGCTTAACTCAAAGTATGTATATAAAGCAATTTAAAACACATGCGATATATATAAAGCTTGTAAAATAATAAAACAACTTAGATCATTTAAAAAATATAATAACAAACTCATCTTTACTTATATATGAAAGTAATATAACTTTTGTGGGAGATTGTCTAACTGACAACCATCACTATGAGCCTACGTGATGATACAACGTTTTACCGCATGTTGCCCAATGACCATCCTATACCTTGCCATCAATATATGACCTTACTTAGCTTAGTGTATCCACTAAATAAACTTACGTGATCATCTAAAAAGTATGAGACGTCAATTCCCATGATGGCTTCATGGTTAACATGGAGACTTTAGTTAACATGAACTCTCATCTCCACACCGGTGCTCAATACTACTCCCCAAACATACTTTAGCTCATACTTTTAAAAAACTTCCTTCCTTTGGGTTGAGATTATTTACTGAACCATTTAACTTTAAAAAACTCCTTTTGGAATCAATGTTACCCTTTTAATTCAAAACTTTTTCGAAACTCTTAGTTTCCTTTTAACTTAAATCTGAAACATACGTAAACCCTTAGGGAATGCTTAATTCCTTTATTGCTTTTGAGATTCTAACTAAACTCTTTACTATTCGCTCAACTTGTAAATTTAGCCTTAAAACAAAGTTAAAATGATTGTTTAAGACTCCTTCAAAAACATTAAGAACTTACTTTGACTTTTTTTTTACTTTTAAACTTGACTCTTTACTTATTTGACTTTGATCTTAACTTTCCTTGAATTGGATTATGGATTCAAGGATCATGATCTCATGTTTATGGATGATTTAATGATGTTTAGATGTACTTTAGAGTGTTGAGCATTCTCATCAACTAACTTAAATAACTATCTTGACCAAAATGACACTTAAGTCTCAACACTTGAACATTTTAAATTATAAAATAAAGGAGACTCAAGAACTGAATTAGTAATTGTCTATGAACCCTCTAAACTGACTGAGATGGATGTTGGGCCAGACCCCACAACGTCCTAACGAACTAAACTAGGAAAAGCAATAAAAGGGATGTCCTCCCGAATGCAAGGAGGCTCACCAAGTGACTGCAGAGTGCTCAACTAGATCAACGGTGCGCTGCGTGCTGATCCTAGTTACCTCTGTCTGCATCATTTCATTATGCAGACCAACTGGCATCAGTACATTGAATGTACGAGTATGCGAGTTGGAAATCTAAATGACGACTTAAGCTTGAGGGGATAAAGATGATATTACCTTGGCTCTGCTCAACTCAAGAATATGCTTAACTCAAAGTATGTATATAAAGCAATTTAAAACACATGCGATATATATAAAGCTTGTAAAATATAAAACAACTTAGTTCTTTAAAAAAATGTAATAACAAACTCAAATTTACTTATATATAAAAGTAATATAACTTTTGTGGGGGATTCTCTAACTGACAACCATCACTATAAGCCTACGTGATGATACAACGTTTTACCTCATGTTGCCCAAGGACCATCCTATGCCTTGCCATCAGTATAGGACCTTACTTAGCTTAGTGGATCCACTAAATAAACTTACGTGATAATCTAAAAAGTATGACCCGTCAATTCGCATGATGGATGCATGGTTAACATGGAGACTTGAGTTAATATGAACTCTCATCCCCACATCAGTGCTAAATACTACTCCCAAAACATACTATAGCTCATACTTTTAATAAAACTTCCTTCCTTTGGGTTGAGATTATTTACTCAACCCTTTAGATTTAAAAGCTCCTTTTGGAATCAATGTTCCCCTTTTAATTCAAAACTGTTTCAGAACTCTTAGTTTCCTTTTAACTTAAATGTGAAACATTTGTGTACCTGTAGGGAATGCTTAGTTCCATTATAGCTTTTGAGATTCTAACTCAACTCTTTACTCTTTGCTCAACTTGTTACATGAGCCTTAAAACAAAGTTAAAATGATTATTTAAGACTCCTTTGAAAATTTTAAGAACTTACTTTTACTTGTTTTTTACTTTTAAACTTGACTCTTTAGTTCTTTGACGTACAGAGTCTGTAATGAGGTGCTCCGGTATGCACGGCGCCCCAGGTCCTATCAAACGGGTTTTTCAACTTTTCTTCTCTGATTTTCAATTCTAAACCTCCCAAACATCCACGGATCCCACCCCAAAAACTTAAGATCTCTAACTACTTCATTACCCAACATATTAGACCCAAAAATAGTCTGGAAACATGAACCAAATCTACCTGGGATACACTACAATTTAACCAACAAGAATTTAATGAATTTTCATGAAGAACTCCCATATTCATCATTCCATATACTCTAACTTGCTGAATTGAAACAAATTGGGTGTGGGTTAAAGTACCCAACACCGAATGATCTCACATACATCGATAGGGATCACCCTTGACGAAATCCACGCAACGATCTTGGAGTTCTTCAACAATCCTTAATATTCCTCTTCCTTTCTCTTTTCTCCCAAGCCCTAAGCGTTCTTAGTTTTTCTAAAACTGATTTGGGACTTGGTTTTACCCCTAATATAAATTCAAAAAAATTAGGAAATAATAGGGTGAAAAGTCAACTTTACCCATACTAAAATCTGGATTGGACTTTCCTCACCTCAACAATCTAACTTCTAAAAGGCATATCTCCCTCATGCGACATTAAATTTTCCCAAACTCGGCGGCGTTGGCAAGATATTTCCAAGGGATTTCCAACCATATAAATAACTCATCCAAACTCTTTCTGAGATGAAATTTATGGCCATTTGAAAATGACAAAAAATCACTTTTGAAAGCTGGAAATTTTCCAGATTTCCCTACTTATTCCAAAATAGATTATTCTTTGTTACTTAGCTTATTATTGGTTAATTACAGTTATGAGATGTTACAATATGTCTCATATATTCAAGAACAAAAAGTAAATTTGTCACTGAAAGCTAGTAATTAGTGACAAATTTGATGTCGTAGTCAATAATTTCATAACTATATATCATATTTGTTGTAGTGATTCAGACATAGTTAGATTAAGGATTTAATTGAGTTTGATCCTTCAGTTTTGATTAAACTCAATTATTATATATCCATACTTAGAATATGTATTCCCCATCATTTCATTTTATGCTATGTTATAATCTTCCACACATTATGTCTATTTTTCCAAAAAAAATCTTTAGGTATGGTTATGATATGCTAGCACGGTTCGCTTGAGGTCACTCATGATCCTAGTTCCCGTGTTACCATCCATATATTTCTGAAAATTAAAAAAAGTAAGAAATATTTTGAGTTTTGTGAGACCACTTGACCTTTGTGAAGAACACTTTCTAGCTTTTGATTTTTTTCAATTTTGCTCTTCAATTTGGTAAATTGAAGTTAAATCCAAAGTTGATTTACATTTAATTTCTTAATTTCATGTTACCCATTGCTTATTTCATGAAAGGTATATTTTCTATGTTTTTTGTGATGTGTGGCTAAAACTACCAGATCTAGGGGTGGAATTATGGGGTTGGGTGTTGATTTAATGTAGTATATATTATGTTATGCTTCGTATGGCTGATGTTCATACATGAATTTGGGTTAATTAGCATGAGGTGAACCCCAAGACCCAGGGGCGCAATTATGGGGTTTGATGTTCATACATGAGTTTGGGCTAATGAACATGAGGATTGTGTTATGCTTTGTATTGTTGATGTTCATACATGAATATCGACTAATTAGCATCAGCTAATTTAAAGGTTAAGGTTGCTAACTTAGGAGAAAACTCGCCACTACGTCACGAATTTGGGTTATGTGGCATCGGTTAACTTTCGCCCTATTGTTGTTGTTCATACATGAACTTGGGCTAATTAGCATCATAAATTGGGTAGTCAGGTTGTGATAGACGGTCGGGACAAGATTAGCCACTACGTCAACTTTCTTTTCTCAAAAACACTTTCATTGTCTCCAATCAAAGAGGAAAACTCCCAATTTTGACCCTGCTTTCATTAAATTACATTTGATTGATCTTCTAAGTTATTAAAAAACATTATGTTATCCATCATTTTAAATATTATTATGATACTATCGTTTTCACATTTATAGAATTACTAATAAAATATTTTTTTTCATAAAAAAAGTCAGCTCTATCACTTTGAGTTTCATTTTAATTGATTGTCTTTATTTTATTTCTAATTTCATACTTACTAACTTTATATAAATCATCAAGGAATTAAATATAAGTACTTCAACATACAAATCACATATTACACTAGTTATTAAATTGGAAGATAAAATGAATTGATATAAACAACGAAAATACCCAAGAAATACTCCAATTATTCGCTACAAAATAATAACTAAAATTTGCAAAAGAACAAATAATGGCACAACATGTACTCTCTTTTAACTAATTGGCAACATATAACAACTTTTTATTTTTCTAACAAAAAGTTTTTTTAAAATTTAAATTGGCATATTTTGGCCTTCTGGGCCACATTAATATATGTGAAGTAATTTATAGTTAAATTAATTATTTTTTAAGTAGGGTTGCAGCTTGTAGCAATTTTATTCGGATGTGGGACTTTGTTCCATTTTTTTTTCTCCACTTTCTCATATGCAAGTTTTCTTTGATTGGTGAATATTTATTGATAATGTAAAGATTTATATAATTCTTCTTTCATCCTCTTAAACAAAAGTGTTAGAAGTTGATGTTATATCTTCTCCAAGAAGATTTGCATATCTTCACTTTTTATATCATTGTTAACTTTTTTATTGGTTTTTTAAATTTTCAATTTGAAAGTTTTTACATTAGGGAGAAATTTAAGGAGATAGTAATTGATTGTGGATAAGAATTGTCATGGTTAAGAAAAATATTACAAGAATTATTCCTAAAAAAGGAGATTCTGACTCTGATTTTGTTGAATCTCCTCCCAAAATTTTAAATTTTAGTCATACAAGTTCTTCGCGGTATCCGATTCGTGGTAAGGATAATTTTAAAGGTAAACAATGTGGATCAGTTGGTGTTATTTATAAAAAAAGATATTCATAAAGGAGTTATTTAAGTTGAGGTTTCTAGAAGGAGAAGGTTTATAGAAAGTGAGCCATTTTAAAGGTAAACAATGTGAATAGTCTAACTTTGAATTTTTCTTACTCGTGTAAGGCTAAGCATTTTAATTTCTAAGTGAAAATCTCATATACACACCGAAGGGAAATTTGTAATGTGTACAATTTTTTGTAAATGAACATAGATATGTTTTGATGAATTTTCGTATACATGATTGTTCATTAAAATGATAAAGGCTCATTCATGTGATAAAAGGTTATTCGATTCAGTGTTTACATTTTTAGTAAATGAATGCATGGATATGTATACATGAATGCACTGTATACATGACTGTTCATTCACGTGATAAAAATTCAATCACATGATAAAAAATAAATTAGTTAACTGTTTACCTATTATAAGTGACTAGGTAAATTACTTCAATAATCCACTTCTGAACATTTGGTACTATAAGTGTTTTTGAGTGGTTACAACACAACGATAAATTGTGAAGAATATTTTATCCTATGATGAAATGAAATATTTTTTAATCTTATAACCAAAAAGATTTGATACTAAGTTTTTATGGATTTTGTTAGTGATTCTTCATTTTACTGTATTTATTCATCACCAAAGTCTTTAGAAAAGATAGGTAATTGTTTCATTGTCTATATTTGTATTTTAATTTTCAAATGTGGTACAAATATTTTATTTATAAATTGCAAGATTTTTTCTCCTTTTCAAGGCCTCTACATAGAGAATCTAAATATTATGCATCTTATATAATTAGTTGTCTACTTGATAAGTTAAATTAAAATTTTAGCAAACATCTCTTGGAGTTCAATGAAATAAAGTATGTCACTCGAATTATTTGAATTAAATGATGTCCTAGCAAGTCCCATATTCAAAATCATTCGCAGTCTATGACATAACTTTTATAGCCAAAAGGCATTTATCGTTGTTTATGTTTCGATTAATATGTTTAAAAAATATATTTTTCCTGCAACTTTTAATCTAATGTTTCTAAGGAGATAACAATTTCATTAATATTTGATTAAAATGGATTCATCCTACTTTGAGGGGTAATTCATTGACTCCAATCCAACTTTTTAACTACAAACTTTTAATTAAGGTTGAGTACAATACTTACCATCTCACTACATTCCTTTATTTTTTGGATGTCACTAATCGATTGAATGATTCGAATTAAGGATATAGTAATTTATTGTGGATATGAATTGTCATGGTTAAGAAAAATATTACTAGAATTATTCCTAAAAAGGAGATTTTGACTCTGATTTTGTTGAATCTCCTCCAAAATTTCAAATTTCAGTCATGCAAGTTCTTCGCGGTATCCGATTCGTGGTAAGGATAATTTTTAAGGTAAACAATGTTGATCAGTTGGTGTTGTTTATAAAAAAATTCATAAAAGAGTTATTTAAGTTGGGGTTTCTAGAAGAAGAAGGTTTATAGAAAGGATAATTTTAAAGGTAAACAATGCAAATCGTCTAACTTTGAATTTTTCTTACTCGTGTAAGGCTAAGCATTTTAATTTCAAAGTGCAAACCTCATATACACACCGAACGGAAATTTGGAATGTATACAATTTTTTGTGAATGAACACATAGATATGTATTGATAAATTTTCGTATAGATGATTGTTCATTAAAATGCTAAAGACTCATTCATGTGATAAAAGGTTATTCGATTCAATGTTTACATTTTTAGTGAATGAATACACAGATATGTATACATGAATACATTGAATACATGATTGTTCATTCACGTGAGAAAAATTCAATCATGTGATAAAAATAAATTTAGTTAACTGTTTACCTATTATAAGTGACTATGTAAATTACTTCAGTAATCTACTTCTGAACATTTGGTAATATAAGTGTTTTTGAGTGGTTACAACACAACGATAAATTGTCAAGAATATTTTATTCTAAGATGAAATGAAATATTTTTTAATCTTATAACCCAAAAGATTTGATACTAAGTGTTTATGGATTTTGTTAGTGATTCTTCATTTTACTGTATTTATTCATCACCAAAGTCTTTAGAAAATATAGGTAATTGTTTCATTGTCTATATTTGTATTTTAATTTTCAAATGTGGTACAAACATTTTATTCATCAGCTGCGATAGTTTTTCTCCTATTCGAGTCCTCTACATACAGAATCTAAATATTATGCATCTTATATCATTATTTATTTACTCGATAAGTTAAATTAAAATTTTAGCAAACATCTCTTGGAGTTCAATAAAATAAAGTGTGTCACTTGATTATTTGAATTAAATGATGTCTTAGCAAGTCCCATATTCAAAATCATTACTTTTATAGACAAAATGCATTTATCGTTGTTTATGTTTCGATTAATATGGTTAAAAAATATATTTTTCCTGCAAATTTTAATCTAATGTTTATGAGGAGATAACAATTTCATCAATATTTGATTAAAATGGATTCATCCTACTTTGAGGGGTAATTCATTGACTCTAATTCAACATTTCAACTCCAAACTTTTAATTAAGGTTGAGTACAATACATACCATCCCACTATATTCTTTTATTTTTTGGATGTCACTAATTGATAGAATGATTCAATAAGATAGAAAGTTGAATAACTAAACTCCATGGTAGAGCAGAACCACCATAATTTCTGAATACAAAAAAATTCCCTTCTTGGTCATTCCGTGAATCTTTTATCCACATAAAACTCTATAAAGATCAACATCATTTACTTTATAAGTTTAAGAATTTTACTCTACATGACACCAATAGTCTAATGATTATATCAAACTTTTTGTTAACATATCTTTACTTCAACATAATGATCAAAAGCATATACATAAAAAACTACGTTTAAAACATCTACTAAAAAATAACAATTAATTACATAAGCATAAATTAATGATTGTAATAAAATACTAGGATTTGTAACAAAATAATTAAATAAAAAGAAAAACATTTTGTTCACTGAATGCACATTGTTCCCTTAAGGAAATTATTCTGATATATTAACTGAGTTTTAAAGGAATAGATCTTCTCAGGATAGAACGATTCTATTCACCATTGTATTGATACAAAAACTATGATGTTAGTGAACCACTCAATAGGAGTAAAGTAAACTAATATTTAATTGCTTAGAAGCAGAAGAAGAAGTTTAGAATTTTCGTTGTTTTAAAATGAGAGGAAATCTCTCTATTTATAGAAAACAAAGGGTAGTGCGAATAAATGTTTATTGTTTCTTATCAGAAAGGTCATAACTCTTTAAAAAAGTCACAAACTCTCATCAAAGTCACAATTTTTCATAAAATTCGCATCTTTTAACAAAAGTCGCAACCCTTCATATAAGTCGCAACTCCTCATAAAAGTTACAACTCTTTAAAAAAGTTGTAACTCTTCTCGTAACTATTCTAAAAGTCATAACTCTTTGTAAAAGTCGCAACTTTTCGTAGAAGTCACAACTTTTCTTAAAAGTCGCAAGTTTTCATAAAATTCACAACATTTGATGAAAGGGAAGACTAATTTTGGAAATAAATAAATGAAAAGGAAATCCTGGTTTGTGGGGACGCCATGCAGGCGAGGCCTCGGGTTCTCTTATATATATATACTAGACAAATTTACCCGTGCTTCGCACGGGATTGAACAATTTTATTAGGCTTACATATTTTCATTTGATAATATTTGTATTTTCGATACATAATTGGCAAAAACATTTTATCTTCAGGTAAAACGTTTCTCCAAAATCTTAAAGTGCTATATTATTTATAAAAAAAATTGTCATACAAAAATTATGGGTCCTAGATAAGTTTTAAGTATTAGAAAGAAGTCTAAGAAAAGCTACCTCGAAATAGATTGTAAGGTGTAATGAAAATTTTTAAATTCTAGGAAGTCATAAAGAACAACATTAGAAGTTAAAAAAGAGACCAGAAAAAGTTAAAAAAATAACACTCCCAAGTAAAGTGGAACATCATATCCATACAAGATCATAAGTAATTAAATTCAAATGGACGATCTTGGACTTCTTTTTTATGAAGCTCAATCAATCTCATTTTATTATTGTATGTCATATCAAGTATATGCTAAAAATGACCCTAAAATTGTTATTATCATAAATGTTTTTTGGCATTGTCTCAAAATATTCATTACTATTTTAAGGTTTCATATCACTGGCCCCAACTTATTTTGATTAAAACATTGTTATTGTTATAGTTATAGTATGTAGTTACAAAAAAATAATGCAATTATCAACCAAGTAGTAGGTGACATCTGAATGTTCAGAATGGGATATACTAAACCAAAATTTTGACACATAACATATTAAAATCTCACAACCTAATTTTCTGAGCACTTGAACACACAAATATCCAAAAATAATAATAAAAGCGACCTCACTTTCCTAACAATCAAGAAGAAAAATACATGTGCTTAATATATTTTTCAAATCGATAGTCTTTCGAGTAGTATCCTAGTTTACAGTTCACAACTTTAATTGAATTAATCTAGAAAGAATTATTACTTCTTTATCAAAAATTAAAAAAAATCAAAAGAATGAGCTATAACTAAAAAATGATCTTTAATTATTAAATATGTATTTTTATAGGCAATTGGTACTATGTATAAATGTCCCTAAAGTCTATAACAACATTGAATTCAATAAAAATTAATTAATGTTGTTAAAGGTTGTAACACTTTTTGTGAATGTGCATATTTATTGGCGATAAAATTTTTTTTTGTTGTTGTGTATTTTGAACATTTGTTAGTTTCATGAAAACTTGATCTCTTATTATGCTGAAAATAGAAGAGAAGATGAAGTTTGACAAATTAGTTAACTTTCAATAAAAGATGTGGACAAATTGACTCTATACAAATATTCTTGAAATAGTGCAATGACGTACAAAATGTTTGTACCTAAGAAAAAAAATCAAAATAATATACTAATTGTGGCAAGCAAGAGAGCAATCATTTTGGTTCTTTAACAAACTTCATCGTTGGTTCCGTATTAGTTATCAAATATTTATTGTTGTGTGATATCAAATATAGCACAAGCCTCAAACAATTTTCTCAAAAGTACATGAAGAAACCCTGTAAAAGTGGACAAAAGATAATATAAATTTTCAATCTTCCTCATTGGAAAATTTAAGATAATTCAAAAAAAAAAGTCACCAAAATAGAAATTAAGAAGTTGCAATAGATGCATGAATCATTATGATTTATATAGTAAAATATTCAGCTTCATGAAATAGGAGGAAGAAAACTTTTTTAAATGAAATACTTTATACGAAGCATAATAAATGTATTTGAATTCAAAAAAACATACAAATAATAATAAAAGAAATAAAAGATTTATTTACTAAAGAACCAAATGTAATGAATTCAACCATCAACCATTTCAACAGCGTTATGAGTTTTACACTAAGAGGTCCAAGAGTCGTAATGTCGCATCGCAATTGAAATCTATTTGCTTTGTTTATATGAAGAGGCCTGTAGAAAGGGACAAAAGAGAAGAACAATTTTCAATCATCCTTGCTGACACTTTAACAGATTTAAAAAATGGTCACCAAAATACGAAAAAAATTTACCATAGTTAGATGAATCACTATACTTATAGTAAAGATTAAGGTTCATGAAAACATTCAAGAATGAAATGAACTTCATAAACTAAATTAATGTATTTGAATTTGACTACCGTATAGTGGAAAACCCCCCCTACAAATTACAGTGGCAAGAAATTTCTCAATTTATAGACAACATAGGTAGTGTGAACAAATATTTATTGTGCCTTATCGGAAAGGTCACAACTCTTTCGAAAAGTTACAACCCTTCAGAAAGGTCACAACCTTTCATAAAAGTGATAATTTTTCATAAAAGTCACAACTCTTCATAAAAGTTATAACTTTTCAAAAAAATTACAACTTTTCATGAAAGTCGCAACTTTTCATGAAAAGGGAAGGCTAGTTTTGAAAATAAATAAATTTGAAAGGGAACTCTTGTTTCTGGTGGCGCCACATAGGCGGTCCTAAGGTTCTCTTTTATATAAATATATGATATATATACATAAAATATATAATTTTTAAAAGGTATACATTGTAGTGCATAACATAGATTTATATGTCTAGTTATACTCATTGAATTGAATAATACATTGAGGCACTTCATCTTTTCACTTTAAACTGAAATTTCTTTCTAATTGCATAATTTTCAATGATAAAATTCAAAATCTTTTTATCCTTGTATAGTTGACCTTCTGATGGTACGTTAGCAACATCACTTTAAATAATATTGCATTGTTTAAAATATGCAATCTCCCAAGAAGCCATGTCGTTATATTAAATTACATTCAAATTATATGTGTTGGTGTTACCATGAGCTATTATTTAGATATTGACCTCCCCATATTCTTCTCCACTAATTGAAAGTGCATGATGAATATCTATAGCTTTTCAAGTATTTACAACTGATAGTCTTTGAAGTTTTATGACTCTTTCTTCAATTAGATATATACTCGTAATCCCATAGTGTTTCGTATTAACATCGGCATAGAATTGTAATAATATAAATCAAATGAATTAAAGGAAGTATCGACATTTTTATGGCTTGAAATCAAATGAGTAAATCCATTGAAATCAATGTTTGTTGTAATAAACACCTTCTCCATGGAACAATGTACAAAATTATCTATGCTATCCCATTATCCGTTGTGATGAATCAACACTATCAAAGATGACATCTATTTGTTGATGTTTGTAGTAGAACATCATTGATTTTTTTACATTTGATACATGGATTTTTATGGATACCAAATCTCTAAGTATCTATAGGGATTTTATACGGTTTACAACATTTCGATTTTAATGATATGTGTGGCAGTTAGTTTCACAAGAACAAAAAAACCCTATTAGCAAGCCATCGGTTAATATGGGATAATTTGTACTCTTTTTTTAAATTTATTACATGTTATTTAATTATGGGCTATTTGTTACTAATTTTCCATAACAGTTGTATATATATAGGTCATGTCATTTACTCCAAAATAACCCCTAAAAACAAGGGCCCAAATGTTGCAGTCCAAACATCATCCCATGAGCCCTCTTCCAAATCCCTACTACCCACTTTATCCCCTCCCGAAGTCCATTTAGATTGTTTAGGGTTTTATCCCCTCCCACCGAAGTCCATTTTTATTGTTTACAATTTTATCCCCTCCTCCCCAAAGTCCCTCAGAAGTCACAAGTCGTCGGAGCCTCTCTCTCTCTCTCTCTCTCCCTCTTTCTCTCGCTAAAAATTCTCCATTTTTCTTTAGGTATGGATATAGGTGTTCATTCTTTATTCGTGCTATGGCTATGTAAATCATGTGAAGTCTGTCGAGCCCATCCAAAAATCTCAACATTTGAGCTTTAATGGTTATCTTTGCCGATTTCAATATATGACATTAAAATTCCTGCTGAACAGTTCAAGAACTCTAATTTCAACTATAAATGTTTACTTGATCAAGTTCATTTTCAGACGGTTTTGAGCTACTCCTTAAACATACAAATTCAGCATCTACTCTCCAAATCAAAACATTGGCAGATATTTTCTTTTGATTAATCGTGTTGTATTGTTTGTCAGTAAGGTCAGATTTCAATAGATCTGACACCTTGCCATGGTTCACTGCCATACAAAAGGTCAGTGTCAATATTCTATTCTTTCTTCAATACGTAGTCTTTTTTACATGTTCGTGTGGTTTATTAAATATACTCATGTAATGCAAGTTGATGAATTATGCATTTAAACTTATAAGATAACTCAAAACTCTCCCGACCACCTTAGGAAACATCAAGGAAGCTTCAATCCAGAAAGACACAAAAGCTTAAAGGAAGATATGGGTAGTGGAAAAAGAGTAAAAACATGCAAGAAAATAGATTTTACCATGAGGGTTATTACAAGAATATGATAGAGGGAATAGAAGGTATGATGAAGAACATATAATACAAAAGATATGGTTTCATTCGGTTGTCGAGCTTTAAAAAGAGTAGTACAAGGACAAATACAAATATATAACAAACCATATGTGAATGAAAAATAAAGATTAGTACTAGTAAAAATAGAGGGAGATTAGCAAATCCAAATTTCAGGGGTTCACCGTAATCTCTAAATCCAAAAGTCGCTCCACACAAGGCATACCATAATGGATAGAAGTTGTACTTGGCATGTAGGTGTAGAAGTGTTGTATGAACACCAATAAGAGGTACTCAGTAATCATAAGACGACGGAGCTCAAAAGATAAAGCAAGCATAAATTATGGGAAGGTAAAGCAATTATAATATAAGAAGCAAAAGATATTGCACAATTAATGGAAATAGAGATAAAGGAGAAAAATAGAACAAGAAAGAGACACAGACTAAGGAACATATATGGAAGTGCTATCCAAATAAACTATCCACTAAAAAGGTTTATTATGGAATCCAACCAACCGAATATGCTACATCGGTAACCACCACAACAGCTCACTATGGACAAGAGGCTAATCTAACCTGGCTAAAATAAAAAGAACCAATATATAGTCAAGTCTAAACCATTTATATACCTAACTATCAAATCCACACATGATAAATAATTATACAAGAAAACAATAACCTAATCGGACCCCATAAGCGCGAAAGGTACACAACAACAAACATACCCCAGCCAACCCCCATAAGTTTGACTGGTGCAAATAACAATAAATTATACCCGGGACAGGAAATGCATAGGAATGTGAGTTATGTAATAGAAACCTATGGTGCCATATAACCAAGTATGGATGTGATTAAGAAAAATTGTATTGTTTGTTGGGATGTCCATTATAAAAATTGCACTTAAAAATGCTTTAGAAGACCCTCGAGTACTCTTTCTTTTTTGTGCATAGGCACATTCAAAAATATAATTCATTCTTCTCTATCAAATATGACACTTACGATAGAAAATGAAGTGGAGCTTTAAGGAAAGAATTTTGTCTCAAGCTTTGCCCATATCTAATCTCTTCTTTCTACTTTGCTTGTATAGTCTTTATGGTATTTCTCTTGAAAGTTTCATTTGCATTGATTAATAATTTTCATGATAAATACTCTTAAGTGTTAACTTTAATATGTTTTAAATTTATTAAGCTTCATATCTATTGCCTTTTTTCTTTCTAAATATATATTCTTTGAATATGTAGAAAATACTGATATTATTAAATATCATTAGAGTATAAGGAAGTCTCTACATCACTATAAATTAATAAACATTATAGTGTAAATTATTTAATTACTTGCTCCATTAATGTAATGGAATTCTTGGCGTGATTAGTGAAGTTTCTGCCACGTGCCAAGTAGGTTCGGGGTATGAGTGGTGGAAACAACGTCCGTTAGAAATGTAGGGTAAGACTGCATATGATAGTTTGTATGTCTTTCTGTAAGCAATTCTAAAGTTATCTCCTGTCTAACAACATACCCCTCACTTCACTCCCAGTTTCATCATTGAGTCTCATTCCTTAATAAAAAAAACTTTATAATCTTATCCAATTGTTGGTGTCATAAATCGAGCCACACAATTCTTTCTCATCATTTAGACATTCCACACATATGGAATTTAATAGGAAGTGTACCTTATTGCTTTGTCACGACCCGAGTCTACACCTTGGACTTGGCCGACATTCAAGAACCATTGCTGGTCTCTAAGCCAGGAAGACTAACTTAAGTATGCCGAAGCTTAAAACTGAAATAAAAGTTCATAAAACATAAATACAAACTTCAAGTCCAAATAAAAATATATACAAGTCGCGATAATAGGAAGCTTTAGTCTTTAAAACACTTAAGAACATAAATGAATACTTCTAAAACTCTACTGTCTATCTATGAAGACTCTAAATGACAATGATGGAAGTAGGGACAAGAGCCACGACGTCCTCACAACTGAAAGTAAATGGAATCCTTCGGAAATAAGGAAGCTCACCATAGCAAACTCGAACTCCATGTGACGTCAAGGAAGTTCATGTTGATAATCCTGAATACGTGCATCTTCATCATTAGTAGATGAAGGACAAATGGCTCACTATGTGGAATGTACGAACCTGTAAATTCTCAAGCATAACATAAGCTTGAACTTGATAAAAATTGAAACATACTTACCTCTTGTAAAACCTACACAAAGTACTCAAGAATACTCAAAACTACTCAACTTACTCAACTCAAAAGTACTCAAGGATAAGATATTCAACTTAGAGATTAGGCATTCAACTCAAGGATTAGATACTCAACTTTGAGATATGATACTCCACTTAATTAAGCACAAATCAACTCAAGATACTCAACTTAAGGTACTGAACTCGAAATACTTAACTCCTGATACTTAATTGAACTCATTTCAATATAAAATAGTTTAAAACAAGTGCAATATAAAGAAAAGATATTTAAAAACATGATCGCAACTTTGTGTATATAACAAGGATACAACATAACTCTGAAATATATATGAAAATACAATTAACTGATGTCTATCAAAATACAATAACTTCTCGAGGAGTTTCTCTAACTGACGACAATCACATAAAAGCTATAGTGATGATACAATGTTCTATCTCACATTGACAGCGTGTCCTATAATGGATCCACTAGTATATGATAAAAGAGTTCATCTAAAAAATATGACCCTTTTCTACCCATGATGGGTATATGGTTTATGTGGGTTGTGTGCTGTTTGAACTCTCCCCCATATCGGTGCTCAATACTACTCCAAAAATATAGTAGCTCTTATGTTTTAAAAACACACTTCTTCTCTAATTTTAGAATTAGTTCTCAAAACTTAACCCAAAGTCTATCTTAGAAATCACATTTTCCTCTCTTTCTTTATTTAGAAAGGGGAAAATACATAAAATCCCCCCTGAACTTGGCACGAAAACTCGCTTTAGTACTTAAACTACACGGGTGTTTAAATACCCCCCTTAACATGTTTGATGTGAATTATTTTCAACCTTTCGAGCTCCAGCCTCAAGCGCGTGTTGCTACATCTTTGTAGGGCGCGTAAATCATCTTTTAGCATTTTTTAAAAAGAAAATTCGACCCTCCAACGGTAATATCCGACCCATTACATATTTGAATGTAAATTTCTCTTTGGAAGAACCCTAATTTCCTCTTCTCCTCACCAACTCAATCATCCATCAATGCTGACCTAATTTATGCTTTTTTTCCTTATTTTTCTCAAATCTTAGCTCTTCAAACCTCAAATCTTAGCTATTCAAATCAAAAAGTTGAATCTTTGAAGGATAATTGTTCTTCAAAATGTAAGCTTCAAACCTATTCTTCTTTATCTATTATTTTGATTTTCATTATCTGGTTTTTTTTCCAGATTCTTGTTACTTCTTGCACAAAATTGTAGCACACAATGCGATCAATTAATTTGACAAATCTTTGTAAGGAAGAAGATGATTATAGTACGAAGAAAAAAGTTTATTGTAATCATGGACTTGTGGTGCGTTTGAAAACATCTTGGACTTCCAATAACCCCGGAAGAAGATATTGGTCATGTCCTTATTATGGGGTAAACATCATTTTTGTTTATTTTATTTTATCCGATTAAGAATTTGATTACTAATTCTTTCATCCTTTTTCATTATTGAAGAGTCCTAGATGTTGCAACTTTTGGTGTTGGAAGGATAAAGAGAATATTGATTCGAGGTCGAAATTTGTGATTCCTAAACTAATACAAAAATTGGGTGAGCTTGAGAATATAGTAGAATCATCTCAAACCTCAGCCACTGCATTTGAGGATAATGAAGAGGTTGACAAGCCGGGAGATTTCAAACAAGATGAGGATTGTCTAGGAATGAAATTAAAAAGGTTGGAAGAAGAGGTTGAGAAGATGAAAGTAATGCAGAATAAATGGAGAAGAACATGGCAGAATGTGCTCTTTTTTGTTGTAGCTTGTTGTTGTGTTATGGTAATAGTTATAAGCTATTGTTTCTGGGTGATGTATAAGAAGAAAGGCTCAATGAAGTTACCTTAAGCTCTTGATGTAGTGAGATCAATGTTGGAGTAATGTAGCACTGTTTATGTTGTAATCTGAGATCAATGTTGGAGTAGTGTAGCACTGTTTATGTTGTAATGAATTAGGTGCAAGACTCTTTTGTAATAAATTGTGTGTTCTTCTTATTCTGTTAATGCAATTTGTTGGTTTATGTATTTCGTTTGTGTTTTATTTACAACTGCATTGACATTATTGCAGTCACAACTGCATAATTGTATACGTAAAAGTAATGCAAAACTGGTTGCACAATTGTTTCAAAAAGAGACAACTACAATAACAAACTAATGCAGCAGTCACAACTACATAATTGTTTCAAACATATATACATCAAACTAACGCAGTCATAGCTGCAACATAATTGTTTCAAAAACAAACATAGATCAAACTAATGCAGTCACAACTGCATAATTGTTCTAAAAACAGATAACATATCAATCTAAAGCAGGCACAACTGCATAATTGTTTCAAAAACAGCTTAAATATCAAACTAAAGCAGTCTCCATATCAAACATCATCTGCATTAGACCTTGTTCTCCTTCTTTTGTTTTCTCTCATCTCTTGAAGACCTTGTTGAGTTATAACATCCTTTCCTTTCCATTTTAAGCCTGATCTTGGTTTATGATGCCATAGATTTCCAGTCACTATTGAAGAGTTCATAGGCATTCCGGCTACATTCACAACAAAAACATTGTCTTAGATGCTTCATAAGTTACAATTGAAAAAGGTGTAAATATTTAAGACAACTTACATTGTGGATTGTAAAACCACTCTGTGTATGTAGAACCCCATTCCAACCATTCTTGGCCTCTTCACTCCTTCAGTAGCACCAGGAACATCTGTAACAGTAGCAGTTACACTAGTTGCAGTTCCTCTTCCATTTCCCCTTCCAGCAATACCAATCCCTGTTTCATTAACAGATCCAGTTGCTCTTCCATTTCCCCTTCCAGTTCCAGCTAAACCAGTATCAGTACCTCTTCCCCTTCCAGTGGCACTAGCCTATAAAATAAGTTGATTAACAAAAATATTAGACTGATAAAGTTGTAAAATAACAACTACATGAATTACTATAAACATTACCTGTTTTGTAGAACCTCTTGGTCGACCTTTTCCTCTCTTTGTGCTTGATTGTGATTCAGTTGGTGCTGTAGAAGAGCCAACACTTGACCTAGTTGAACTAGTATTTGTTCTTCTCCCATTTCCTCTTCCTCTGCCTGCATTAGCTTGATTATTCAAATGACAACCCCTCTTATTATGACCCTTTGTGTGACAGAGACTGCAGGTCATCTCAACACCTCTCTTGGACAATTTTCCTGTTTTATTTTCATTCTGCTCCTTTCTCCTACATTTTCTAGGCCTTCCTGGTAGTGTTTTGATAACAGGTGGTAAAATAGAGGGGTTGGTTGATTGTGGCCACATTTTCATGTTAGTAACTGGTTGAATATAATGACTATAGACCTTGAGATAAGTCTCCTTGCTATACCAATGTGCAACATAGTTAATGGGCTCCAATCTTCTAAAATGAAGTGCAGCTATAGCATGACAACAAGGTATTCCTCTTAGCATCCAAGATCTACAAGTACATGTTTGTGTGCCTAGATTCACAACAAATGTGTTACCCAAGCTGTCTTTAACCTCAAAACCATATTCACCATTCCATTCAAGGTTACATTGCATCGACTTTGTTGTATTCTCTGTTAATACCTTTAAGGCCATTGGAGATATGTTTGTTATCCAAGTATCACTGAACTCCCTCAATTGTCCTATTCTTCTCATCACTTTGACCCTTATTTCTTCAAGCATTGTGATGATAGTTTTATGTCTTGCCCCCAAAATCCATGAATTAAAGCTTTCAGCCATGTTGTTGTCAACACTATCACAACAGCTAAAAAACTTAAAGTATAATTTAGACCACCTTTCTATATTATAGTACAATAAGTTATCAATTATTCCAGTACCTAACTTCTCCATATGATCCAAATTTCTTTTCAATTCTTGTTCATATGTAGATTTGGCACATCTCCAAAAACAATTTCTTCTTTCAATGCCTTTCCAATTGATAGACCAGTTGGCTAGAACATGTCTTGCACACATTCTTTGTTCTGCATTTGGCAGAAGTTCCTGAATAGCTTTGTCAAGACCCTTTAACAACATTTAGAATATCATTAGAAAATAAATGAAAAAGAAAATAGATAAATAAATGGAAAAGAAAGTAAATGAATAAATAAGAAGGAAAATAAAAATACCTTCTGCATATCAGTAATGGTTGTCAATTCTGTCCCATCTCCTAGCTCAAGATCATGTCTTACAATCTTGATAAACCATTTCCAAGTGAATGTGTTTTCCACCTCAACAACTGCCCATGCTAGTGGTAGCATTTGGTTGTTCCCATCCTTACAAACAGCCACAAGTAATTGACCTCTAGAAACACCTTTCAAGAAGCAACCATCAAATCCTATACATCTCCTAGCTCCAGCTTTGAATGCTTTCTTTAAAGCATCAAAACATATGTAAAATGATTGAAACATTTTTCTGCCACCTTCAAAAGTTTCTTCACTAAGTCTCACCACACATGTGCTGCCTGGATTAGTTCTTAAGAGCTCATCTCTATAATCTAAAATTCTTTTAAACTCCTCCACATGATCACCCATAATTTGTTGTAACACAATGTTTCTTGCTTTCCTTGCTACAGTCCTCCCCACATACACATTCAACTCTTTCTTCACTAAAATTTGAAACTGAAAAACTCTAATACCAGGCTCAGAAATAATTCTGTCCTTGTACCTTTCTGCTAAGTACTTTGAATGCACCAATTTATTTCTGGTTGTGCCATTGCATTTATGTACTGGATTGTAATTCTTCACCACAAAATCTCCTGATCTTGAATCAATACTTCCAAACAACAACCATGGACAACCAGCTGTACACTTTACCCTCACCCTAGTTGCATCATTAACATATTTATCTAATTCAACATGTTCTTGAACTGCATATCTAGTAATAGCTTCTCTAAATTGCTTAACACTTTCAAAAGAAAGACCAGTCTCCCAGACTATTAACTGACAGGTAGGATCAAATACAATTTTCTTTTTATTTCTTTTTGCTCTTCTTGCTTGTCTTTGTCTTCTTATAGGCAGTTCAACCTCATCTTCCTCATTAACATCATCATCAGTATCTATTTCAAAACTAACAGCTTCATCTGAATCAAAGTAGGGCTCATCTCCAGCTATCTTACCCTCTAAAGTAGTTTGTTTCTTAGCTAGATATTCATCATATCCCAAATCAACTCCTTTTTTTCCTATATCAACTCCTTCAGATCTTCTAGGGCCTTTTTTTTCTCTTTTTTATTTTAGCAGCCTTTTTTTCATTCCTAAGATTTATAACTTCCTCATGAACATCACTACCATACTCATCTTCTCCTTCATCAGACAAATCTGCATTGTCTGAATCATCACTTTCTTCTGTTTCACTTTCCCAATCAGACCCAACTTCTGGAATATCAGATGCAGCAGAAGCCCTACCCAATTCCTCTCCAGCACTAGCAGAAGCCCTACCCAATTCCTCTGCAGCACTAGTAGAAGTCCTACCAAACACTTCACTCAACTCTTCACCCACAATAGGTTGTGTAGGTTGTGCAGATTCTTCAAACCCCAGACCTTTACTATCCTGAAAAGTCTGACTAGATTCCTTATCAAAAGTAGCACTACATTCCCCACCTACCCCATCCACCCCACCCACATCATTAAGATACTCAATTGCTGGTGGGACCACAACAGCTTCTTCAACTAAATGAGTCACATAAAGTTCAACAATATCTCCATTTTTTAATTTAGGTACAATACCCATAATATCCCTATCACTTTTAACTTCAACAACATGGCGACATTTAGGTGGTTTAATATAAACAACACTAGCAGCACAGTTATACCCAATTTCTTTAACAATATCAACAAATTCGAAGTATGACAATTTATCAACATCTACGTCAAAACAATCAGTGACCATACCTCCTTCATACTTAATACGAGGTTTTTGTTGAAGTTCTCCACCATGGTGAAACCTTAAAGTAATGTACATATCCATCGTCAAACTGAAAATACAAAAAAACTAAGCTTCTCGAAGACCCTAAAATCGGTCAAATGTTACAATCATCTAAACGAAAATTACTGACCTGATAACTCTGTTCTTCACGGGATCCTTTGTTTCTTTCACGAAAACCTTAAAATCAACAACTCATTCACGCTAATGAAGAGAAATTTAAGATTCAATCTTCTAGGTTTGAGAGAAGAGAGAGAATGAGAATCGCATGCTTAGGGAATTTGGGGATATTTGTTTATAAGTGGGTCGGGTTGTATTTGGGAACGGATCTTAAACATTTAGGGATATTTGTTTAAAGTAGTGGGTCGGGTTGAATTTTGGGAACGGGTAACATATTTATTTAAATCCTTAGGCGACGTGGACCACTAAAAACGCGCGTGCGTAACAATGCCCAGCCTTCAACTGGGCTGGAGCTCGAAAGGTTGAAAATAATTCACATCAAACATGTTAAGGGGGGTATTTAAACACCCGTGTAGTTTAAGTACTAAAGCGAGTTTTCGTGCCAAGTTCAGGGGGGATTTTATGTATTTTCCCTTTAGAAAGCGATTAGTCTTTTCTGAAAACTATCCCAAAAGTTCTTTGAAAATCTCAGTGTTTGTTCCTATTTAAATGTGAAAACATTTATATCACTTTGGAAATACCAAATCCCCATGTACTTCTTTGAAGAACCGAACTTCAACGTTACTCTTTCTCAACATAGTGCTCAAGTCTTTAAAGCAAGTTCTAAACACATTTGTAAAAAGACTTCTTAAAAATAGGGTTCATGCCGAATTATGGACATGAACAACTAAATTCATGGTTTTCAATAGCCATGAATAGAACTCAATACTTGGGATTTGTTGAATCGAAGATTTGATAAATAATAGAATTACCTAGAAGAAAGACGAAGATAACCCAATTTTTTTCAAAGTACATGGCTTGATTTTCGCAGATCAGGGAATTTATGAGTGATATTTTGTAGGACTTCTGGGTCTTTTACTTTTTTAAATCATGTATTGAAGCTCTTAATATAATAACAGAAGTTCGTATATGAAGAATCTTCAATTCTCTTCCATTTAAATATGAGTGCCATTCAAAGACTCATTCATGATTGCGATGAAGGATGGGATCAAACATAAAAATTATAAGAACTTAAGCTTCAAAATGATGGAGTTATAGACATCACTCTGTTGAGAAATGCCATGTAATTTATGCATCTATCAAGCAAGTTCCATTTACAGAATCCCAAACAGATCAACATTTGGATTTTTTGGTTACGTTGTAGAAATGTGGTGCCTGAAGACATTATATTCTTTGTGTCTCCGTGGGGTGAAGCTAGCTGAACTCTGAAGATATGATTAAATTCTTGGAGGCTTCTCTATTTTGGGGATTTGTTTTGTACCCCTTCAAACCCCGTAGTCTGGTAGAAAATTGAAGAGAATCTTGAAAATGCACAAAGGGAGCTTATTGGAACTGAAGTTAATAATAAAGTAGAGTGTTCGTTCTTCATTTTTTTCTTATAGGTAAAATAGGTGTTCATTGTTTTCTCAATACCTATTAACACTGGCTAGAGTAAGCGACTAGCCATAGTCACATAAACTTTTGCAAGAGTACTAGCCATTGAGTAAACAAAGAACTTAATTGTTCGCTTGGAAGAACAAATCTCAATAAACAAAGAATAAGAAAAGCTCATGGTCAAAATCCAAACCACTGTCATGAAAAAATTCAACCATCTAGTTTTAAATAATTGTCTTCAATCTGGTAAGCTGATTCACACACTTTTAAGATTTTCTTCAATTCTCTGCAACTCAGGGATATGAAGGGGGGCACAAAACAGAGCTACTCTGGAAATAGAGAAGCCTCTTAAAATAAAAGTATATTCAAGAGTAATAGTAGCTGATCCCACGAAAGACAAACATTGATAGTCTCACAACTTCACCTTTCTACCAACCAAAAATCAAATGTTGATCCTTCTGGACTATATATATTGAATCTCTTGATAGCTCTATAAATACATATAGCTTTTCATATATGGTGATGGACAGACTCAATCGTTTGAAACGTATTCTTTCCATTATATTTGTTTTATACCTCCATCCATTGACTCGTTAAGGAGACTATACAATCGCCACTCACAGATTCGGATGAAAAATGAATTGAGAATTATATAATAAACATCATTCGTTTACTATGATATGCACAAATACATGCAAGTATTGAAAAAAGTTTTGGTTATCTGCGTTCTCTCTAGAGAATCTCTAGTTATCACAATCTTCAATTGATAACGATGCAAGTGGGTATGGATCTCAATCTTCCCTCTCCCATTCAGGATCAATCAATAAGTGGGGTATTTAAGGTGAAATGTTAATGGGCTTCAACAGTTAAAGGTATTTAGGGTGAAAACTTGTCTTAGGTTCCATATGGGTATTATAGTAAAAATTGTATGAGTGTTTTTTTAGATGCAGAGCTTTTCCATGGAAATTTAAGAAGTACTATGATATTATTTTCTTTTTAGTTTTATTTTAAATTTCAATAATTTCATACGTTTTTTATTAATAAAAAACTATTGCGGCATATTTTTCACCAATTATCATATAGTTGTGGGACAATTATATACTTCAGAGATCACTATAATTATATATTGATTTGACTATAAATCAAGACTTAGTACCAATATTTGAAGGGAAGAACAATATTTTGAGTTATTGTGAAGTTTCTTTATCAGATCCTTATGATATATACTTGTACCTAATTAATGCTTCTTATAAAAGGAAAACATACTATGGTTTGTTGATGATCACGTATATAATGGATATGCTACACAAATATTTAAGAACTTAGATTTTCATTCTACTCTTAATCATAGAATTGAGGTTAAAAGCATGTAGACCCCCAAACCTTTTTCGAACTGAGACTCGAACCATCCTTCGTAGTGAGTAAGTTTATTCCAAGAAATTTAAAATTTCTTAAGTATTAAGTTCAGTTTAGATGTAGCATGTTGATAGTTCTAAAAGAACTAAAATTGGAAAATAACAAAAAACCTGGCAATTTGGAGAGTTAAGCTAAGTATGAGTGTTTGGGTCAAACTTCAAATGACAATAACTCTAGAACAGGAATGATTTAGGTGTCTACAAGATACATTAGGAAGTATTTTTAAAATATATTTTCAACGCCGTCGAGTTTGCTAAGTTTCGAGTTCAAATGAGTGATATATGACTTTTGAAGTTAGGTTGTCCAATTAAAGAAGTTGGGACCGGGTATAGTCCCGGGTATTTTGATATTTTCCTTACCCAATCAGATTTAATTTGTATTTAGTAATATTTTAGGGGTCTAATCCTTTAGTTTCATGTATTATAATCCTAAATATACTCCTAGGATTTCAGTTGAGAGTTCAAGAAGAAAAATAGGATAAAAGAGGAGAGGAACAAGCGTTCCTTGAGATTCCTGCATGTTGTTACGAAATTCGGCGATGGGTTTAATCCCTAAGAGGTATGTAATTCTTCCATAGTTTTGGGTTTTTTCATCCAAGCCAAACATGTTATTTTAAGCGTAATTTGACTCTCAAAAGTTGAAGGATTTAGTTCTTGATAGTTATTCTTGAAGTTCATTCTAAATCTTGTTTTGTTGGGGTTTTAATAATTTCTTGAGTTGAAAGTGATTATTTTGAGTTAATTAGTGTGTTATTTAGGTTGGGTAATTGAATTTAGTAAATCTTGAGAAATATTGATTAAAAGCAATTTAGGATCAGAAAATGAGACGCGAAATTCGTCAAAACTTGGCCTGGGGAGAGGCTGGCGCGGCGCGCCCCATATGCACCCAAGGGGCTTGGGAGAAGCCCCTGAAGTGTGACCATATGTTGTCTATGATGTTAGGGGTTGGCTCCTCGCGCCCGTTATGCGCTAGAGTCGCCTGCCTCCACTTCTTTCCATCAAATGTCGCGTTTGAGTCTGTTTTAAGTGTACCTTTACTCCCTTTTACTCTAGTAACTATAAACTACTTCAAACCACCTAGAAATCATTCATAACAATATCATAAGCTTGAATTCATAGCTCAAATTCAAGGTAAAGTTAAGCGTTAAGTCTTCAGATTTGAGAAAGTCTCTTTGAGTCCTATTGAGGAGTCTTCTACAACTTCTAGTAACCTGTTTCATAACTCGAGCAACTGTGCATAAGATTTAGGAGAATGTTTCTTGAGTCCACCTTGTTATCATGATATTTTTGTTATCATGAACTATAACTTCTTGAATTTATAATTCATTTTCAAAAGAGAGTTAAGAGAAGTGTTCAATAAAGCCTTTGGGTTCAATTTGTGAATCCTTTGAGATAAACTATCAATTTGAACCTGTTTTGAGGAAGTAAGTCAGAGAATAAAAAAAGGCGTGAACATGGAGTTCCATGTGGTTTTGTAGACTTTCGAGTTGAGTTTTTCTCATGCCCATAATTCAGCATGAACTTCGTAAGTTGAGCATCTTTCATAGAAGTGGTATTTTAAAGTTCTAAGCCTCTGTGTAGAATTCCTAATACCTCTTGTGAGATTCATTCGTAATCATGTGACTATTACATAATACCCATGAAGACCTTGATTGAGTAGTTCATGCCCATAAATCCGCATGAACCCTATGAGTCGAGCAGTCTTGAGATGAGAGGTATCATTGAGTCTTGAGTTAAGTAGTCCATGACCATAATTTCGCATGAAACCTACGAGTTGAGTCTTCTTGAGATGAGTAGTATCATTGACTCCTTGAGTTTTGGATGTTGAAGTTTT
>CM040618.1:19993702-20055263 GCA_022817965.1 Solanum lycopersicoides | reverse complement strand
TGGAAGTACAACTCACGTTGAGGATGAGAAGAAGGAGCTGGTGAAAGATGTACACAGACTGGGTGTTGCGTTTGGTTGACTCCACTAGTGGGGATGTTTTAGTTCATCCTAGTTCTGAATCATCCTTGGTAGTTGAAGTCAACCAGGGTCAGCATCTAGATCCCGTGTTGATGGAGCTGAAGGACTCAGTGCTGATGAAGATGAATGAGTCTTTCGCTTTGGGAGGTGATGCATACTTAGGTATCAGGACAGGCTGTGTGTGCCAGATGTGGATGATTTGCGGACAGGATTGTTGCAGAGGCCCATGGTTCCAGATATTCTATACATCCAGGTTCCACCAAGATGTATCATGATCTCAAGCAGATTTATTGGTGGGATGGCATGAAGAAGGACATTGCAGAATATGTGGCCAAGTGTCCTAATTGTCAGCAGGTTAAGGCAGAGCATCTTAAGCCTGGTGGTCTGACTCAGATTATTGAGGTTCCGACTTGGAAATGGGAGGCCATTAATATGGACTTCGTGGTTGGGCTTCCGAGGACTAGGAGGCAGCATGACTCTATATGGGTTATTGTGGACAGATTGACTAAGTCTGCCCACTTTATCCCTGTGAAGTCTACTTACAGAGCCGAGGATTATGCGAGACTCTACATTGATGATATTGTGAGATGGCATGGGATTCCCTTGTCTATTATTTCAGACAGAGGAGCTCAGTTTACTTCTCATTTCTGGAGATCTTTCCAGAAGAGCTTGGGCACGCAGGTGAAGCTTAGCACTGCCTTTCACCCTCAGATAGATGGGCAGGCAGAGCGCACCATACAGACATTGGAGGATATGTTGAGAGCGTGTGTGATTGACTTCAGAGGTAACTGGGATGACCATCTGCCTTTGATAGAGTTCTCGTATAATAATAGCTATCACTCCAGCATTGGGATGGCACCGTTTGAGGCACTGTATGGTAGGAGGTGTAGATCTCCAGTTGGGTGGTTCGAGGTTGGAGAGTCATCCATTTTGGGTCCGGAGATCATTCATGAGGCCTTAGAGAAGGTCAGAATGATTAGGGACAGGTTGATATGCTTACAGTCGGCAGAAGTCATATGCTGATAAAGAAAGCGGCCCTTAGAGTTTGATGTTGGTGACCAGGTTTACTTGAAAATATCGCCTATGAAAGGGTGATGAGATTTGGTAGAAAAGGGAAGCTGAGTCCGAGGTATGTTGGGCCATATGAGATCCTACACGTGTGGGCGAGTGGCCTATGAGTTAGCATTGCATCAGAACTAGCTTCTGTTCATCCAGTCTTTCATGTCTTATGTTGAAGAAGTGCCTAGGTGATCCAGCATCAATCTTACCTGTTGAAGGTTTGGGGTTGGTGAAGACTTGTCTTATGAGGAGGTACCTGTTGAGATCTTAGACAGACAGGTCAAGCGGCTGAGGAACAAGGAGATTGCCACAGTGAAGGTATTGTGGAGAAATCATCTTGTTGAGGGTGCTCGTGGGAAGCTGAGGCCGACATGAGGCCCGCTACCCTCACCTGTTCAGCTCTTGAGGTTAGACTTATACTCTTAAACCTATGTTTCCTTATCGCCCCGTATTTTGTTGCTATTGATTGACTGTGTAGTGATTTTATTATGATCTGACTGGCATTACAACGTGAAGTAGTAGTGTCATTCGGGACGAATGTTCCTAAGGGGGGATAATGTAACAACCCTAAAAAATGAATAGGATCAAGACTTAGGTTGTCAAGAATGCTTGCGATTAGACCAAGGTTCACACAGACTGATACGCGTAGAACCAGACCTCAGAACCCTTACTACGACCAAGCCAACTAACTTGGGAGTTAGTTGAGCTTGGAAAGGTTGGAACCAACCAAGTAAGGCTCTCGAAAAAAGATTTAATCGAAAGAGTTTTACCGGACTTAAAAGAAGAAATTTTAAGTTTCGAGGGTCCAAGGGTAAAATGGTCTTTTCCAGGCCAAGGGTAATATTGTAATTACCCTGAGAATTAATAATTAGTTAATTAATTTAATTAAAAAGAGTAATTCGGTTGGGCGACCCAAGTGACCCATTTCGCAGGGGAGTCACTCGGGTTCGAGCCCCTAGAAGCAATGATTTAACTTTTTTTATTTAATGGATAAATTAATTTAATTAAATAATAATTTTAGCTATTTAAGAAAAAGAAAAATCAGATTTTTATTTAAAAGTTTAACAAGGAGTCCTAGTTTGACTAATTCCCAAACTAAAACTCCTAATTGGAAGCCACTCTCTCACGATCTCTCTCTCTCACGTTTCACCATTCACTCTCACGTTTTCTCTCTGCCTAAACAAGTTCAAAAACATAAAATTATTGAAGTTTTCACACTTGAAGAACTCACACCAAAAATCTAAGAAAACAACGAAAATCCATCACTTAAGCAAAGGGGAGAGTCTTCCGTCAATTGGTGTTGAGGTGTTGAACTTGACTGATTTTGGAGAGGATTTTGGGCAACAATTTCGTGGTTGAACAAGAAAAATAAAGGTATGGGTCTTACTCTTGGTCCTTTCCCAAGAGACCCTTAGGACTCAGACGAATTTAATCCGAAACTAAGTTGTTTCCCCATTGCATGTCCTTGTCCCTAGCTCCCAAATGACTTTGTAGGCATGTGTGATATGTGTATATTGATTGGGAATATGTTTATGTGCGTGAAACTACATGAATGATAATCCAAGCGTAATTGAAGAAAATGTGGGTGTGTATGTATGTGGGCAGTGATGTTTTAGCCACTGTTTAAGGGTGTGAAAGGCATGTTTATATTCTTGTATTTCATGTGTAAACCTTGTGCATAATATGCTGTCCATATGGTGTGTGAAATGGCAAGTTTTGAGTGTAAATGTTGTGCTAAATATAATCGATAAACCACACTTAACTTACATACTAAGTAGTTGATGAAATGCCCTAAGAAACTAGTGTGATAAGTTGAGTTAAGGAATGTAAGAATTATGAAAAAATTTCCACATTTGTATACTCTAAAATGAGGATTTAATGTGAGTTTTTTAAGAGGAAATAAAGTAGGTGAGGTCAATGGGAATTGAACCCAAGACCTCAAATTACCAAGGGGCTGAAAATTTAAAACAAAATGTAAGGGGGCTAAGGGGATTCGAACCCCTTAGCTGCTGTTGACGCAAGGAAATAAAAAGGGAGTATGGGGCTGGGGGGAATCAAACACGCAATGCTGGGGAAAGAAAGAAGAGGAGAAATAAAGAAAAAAAAATGTGAGGCGTGGGAATCGAACCACGACCTCAAGGCTGGAAATGGAGAGGGGCGAAAATGATTAACAAAGCAAGTGAGGTTGTGGGAGTTCGATCCAACGACCTCACTGCCAAATACCCTTAGCGTAGCGAAAAAAATAAAAAGAAAAATATAGGAGGCTGTGGGGGTTCGAACCCACCACCTCACAGCCCCTAGCGAAATTAAATTAAAGGTAAGGAGGCTGTGGGGGTTCGAACCCACAACCTCCCTACTTAGGCGAATTAAAGGACAAAAATAAAAGAGGTTGTGGGGATTTGATCCCACCACCTCTTGGTTTAGGCGAGAGTGGTGAAGAAGAGGTTAATAAAATTAGAAAGGGGTTGTGGGGGTTCGAAACCACAACCCTTCGGCCAAATTAGGAGTATTATTAAGGAGAAAATTAATCCTTCAAAGTTAATATTGTGATTTAACTTAATGTCATAATGTTATGAATATTAGAATAAAATTAATTAAAAATATAAATGGTATCCAATTGATTCAAGACTGGGGTTTCCTTGCCCAAGTTTTCGTATTGATACATAAGTCATACGTGAATAAAATATCCGAGAATAATGCCACATACTTAGATCGAAATCAAGATCTTGGCATACATACAAGATGCATAAGTCTTGTATCACATAATCTTAGAAAGATATGAATCACTTACACGAAATATGAATGAAGCCTCATGGCTTGTATGTATAGACACATAAGTCTAACATACGTTCAAAGTAAGTGAATCTAAGAAGTATGTAATGAAATGATGAACCCTAGAAGGGTTAAGTATGAGTGTAAGATACACTAAATGGCCAAGTGCATTGGCATATGATGAAATGAACGTTCACGTAATAAGAGGTGAGTAACTATGAAAAGCAAAGGTACTAATGATAATGAATGTGGTGACAACATGATATAAGGCTAATGTAAATGATGAGAGTAATCTCAAATGAGCCTAAATAAATGTTACCAATACGTACACTCTTATGAGAGTGTAAGATAATGAAGAGACCAGTCTCTATGAACACTCTAATGAAGGTATTGAGCTTAACACACTTAATACTAATGATGAGATGAGAAATCATCTAATGAGCTATGATGTCCTCATACTAGAAGCCAGCTTCCATGACGTATGAGATGAATGGAATGGAACTTTATACTGAGCACCGATAGGCTAGCTATGAGCAGTGATGCCTTCTTTCGGGAAGGACGGAGGTTCACGTAACTCTCATGAGATGAGAATGTCCGGTATGCCGGGTATGGGTCTCCTTATATCTCCTAGTCTTCGAACCTATACTGCCAATATAGGGATCTGGCGGGGTTGAATTCCCATGTACGCTAGCATGTTTTTGGGTCACCTTGGCCGGTAATTCCACCTCTTTTTGGCGTGGGGGAGACACTGGATTTCATGATGCTCACATGATCTATGTCGGTTAAAGTTAAAGTTCCCAATGAATGAATGATGCCAGCCTCAAATGATGCACATAATGAAATGAATGATACTAAAGATGTTAGGATAGGATAATCAAAAGGTGAGTTAGATTCAAGTAATGACATTAGGTCATTCTTGGTCATTGTACAACGAACCTAATGAAAGTCTTAAACTACATCCTAGGTATAGCTGGTGGTTACACTGGCCTATGAATGAAATGAAATGGAATACATATGAATGAACGAAGCAGACTCTGTGTTTGCTAATGAAGACTCCCTAGTTGAGGTCCCATCTGTTGAGCCCTCATTTCTGGGATGTCTTAATATTAAGTCCATGATTCCAAGGTCTCATGGCACATGAATGAATGAAATTAAAGAAGTTATGTGCTACATGCAAAAGGTGCTAGATGCTATATGATTTGTGCTATGTTTAAATGTTATGTGTTGTGTGCAAATGTGAAAAGTATGATGACATATGTTATTCTCATGGCATAACTTTCCTACTCCAAATCTGGAAAGCTCACTGACTTTCCTAATCCAAATTTGGGAAGCTCATTGATCTTCCTAATCCAAATTTGGAAACTTTCCTAATCTCAATTTGGCAAGTCCACTGACTTGACTTCCAATAATCATGTTGTTAGGAAAGAGCTATCTTTTCTCATGCATGTACTTGGTGTATGCTTGCACATACCCATACTTAGTACAAGTGTGTACTAACCCTATACAAACTCTACTATTTTAGGTGCAGGCACAGGTGGACGATAGAGCTACATGATCATCGTTGCAGTTATCCGGACGTACAACATTCATTCGGTTTTGGTAGGTCCTCATGTCTTCGAGGATGCTACTGTTTTATATTCTAGCTTAGTTTTAGAGTTGAGCTAGTGGAGCATGTTCCACTAGCGTTTCTTTCCTGTTTTTATTCAGACTATGTATTGGTGCCATTTTGGCAATTATACACTTTATAAGAATTGAAATATTTCTTTCGGTTGCTTATCTCTTAATGTTATATGGTTGATGGTGAACAATTACGTATTTATGAGAATGTTTGTATAAGTATGTTAGGAAACAAAAAGTTTCAAATTTTCCGCTAAAATTAACCTATGTAATGTAAGAATGACGTAAGTAGGCTTGTCTGCGACCTCTGAGAGGTCAACGATGCCTGTCTCGTCTGGGGTCTAGATTCCAGTCGTGACATTATCTTAGCACCAAGTGAACTTGACTATGGGAGGTAATGGCTTTCCAGTAGAGGAAGTGTTATCCTTTGGTCCTATATATGATGTTGACTCCCCATTGAGGGATACTCATTTCTTTGATTCCCATGATATGAGGCCCCAATTATCAAGTGATATGTAGAGTGAATTATCTATCTCTTAGTTCTTGAACTATGTTTCCCCCATAGGAAGACTAGCTAGTGGATCCACCTAGAAATCTACGTTTATGTTAGGTTTTACCTTGACCGATAGACCACCTTCCATCGGTGTAAGGTTTTACAACACCGGATTCCACATTAGCTCATGTGGTCTATGTCGGTTAAGGCAAGTGTTCTCTAAACTAAAATGAAGTAATGATGTATAGACTAACTAAGGTGACTTGAGGTGTTTTGACTTACCTTAGGTAGGGGTATTGAATCTACCTATGGCTTGCACTAGTTTTCCTTGATAGGAGCTTTAGGAGGTCAATCTTATGTATGTAAATGATGATAAAGGAAAATGGCTTATTTTGATGCTTATTAATATGCAATTGGTCTTTATTGTTAAAGTATGAACTTTTGTGTGTTGAAGGTTAAGTTAAGTGAAGTAAGTTACTAATTATGATTCTTATTTGGTTACTTGATTAAGCAAGGTTATGGGGCTTTGCTTGGTCATTGCACTTGTGCTTTTATAAGGATTTTATTTGTTGTCTTGCTTTGCTATTTACATGATTAGACCCTCATTTATGCTTGTAATGTGATTACTTGATGTTAGGGTTATGTGAGATTATGTGTTTAAGTATGTGATATGCATATGGTTGCTTTGACTTGATTAAACATGTCTAATTGGATGGTATAGTTGTTGATTGTGCATAAAGACATAACATAGCATGATTTTAACTAAATGTCCCTTTTTAGCATGTTTGGTTATTATATGTACATATGGTCTCATACTTAGTACATGTGGCATACTAACCCCATTTTCTCCCTTTTTCCCAAACACTTTACGTTCCGGTCGTTGAGGTTTGGTTTGACGCGATTGAGAAGTAGGCTTGAATACTCTTATCATCCAAGCTGTAGGTCCTCATTTTCCCGAGGATGATGCCGATATTCTACCTATGGATTTGCTTAGATATTATGACATCTATGTTGACTCTATCTTTTATTTGAAGACAAAGTTGTATAAAGCCTATATGTGGCTTACTTTTATTGTTGTAGGGCTATGCCCATGTTGATATTGTTGTTCTAGATGGTTTATGAGATGAGAAGGATTCTATGACCCTAATTTCTATTATATATATGTGTATGAAATAAAAGTAGAAGACTAATTAATCTTCATGGCTACATCCGGGGGGGGGGGTAGACCCAGATGTGACAAACTGTATCAAAGAATGAGGTTAAATATCCTTGTTAACGATGTCTCTCTAAACCACGTTTATGTAGATTCGTACTCATAATTGTGAAGCGCACTACACATATGAATAGGAATATATCTGATGTTTAGGAATCTCTCTACTTTTCTTAGAAATCCAATGTCGTGCCTCTAGAGTAACCATTGTGTACTTTCGTCTAAACCTTGTATTTTGGTTATAGGCAATGAATACGCGGGGGAATGCGACAAAAAGGCTTGAGGAGGAGATTGCTCCTCCAAGTGTTGATCAAGACCCTCCACTTGAAGAGGAGGTTGATTTTGAACAAGCTCCGGCCAACCCTCCACCTTTGACAGATGGAGAGATCAGGTCTTCCCTTCTTCAAATGGACCAAGCCATTACTTCTCAAGCCCAAGCCTCCACTCTTCAAGCTCAAACTATGACGTCCCAATCTAATCGGGAGGTTGCACACCGACCCAATCTACAAGTCTCTACCACGACATCTCGTTTGAGGGACTTCACTCAAATGAACCCTCCTACTTTTCATGGGTCTAGGGTGGATGAAGACCCCCAAGAGTTCATCAATGAGGTGTATAAGATACTATTTTCCATGCGGTTAAGCACTAGTGAGAAGGCCGAGTTGGCCACATATCAACTCAAGGATGTGGTTCAAACTTGTTATGTTCAATGGAGGGATAATCGGCCTCTTCGGGGTGGACCGGTAACTTGGGAGATTTTCAAGAAGGCATTTCTTGATCGGTTCTTCCCTAGGGAGATGAGGGAGTACAAAGTGGTGGAATTCATCAACATTCGTCAAGGAGGTATGAGTGTTCTTGAGTATTCTATGAAATTTACTCAATTGTCGAAATATGCTCCTTCTTTGTTTTCCGATCCTAGAGATGAGATGAGCCGCTTTGTGATGGGAGTATCGGATGACTTACAAGAAGAATGTCATTCATCCATGCTTCGTGATAATATGAATATCTCTCGGCTTACGGTGCATGCAAGACAAGTTGAGGAAGCTCGGGCTAGGACAAAGGCAAGAGATGCTAATAAGACAAGGTCCTTTGAAAGTGGTTCTTCCAAGAGTAGGCTTGAGATTCAAGACAAGCCTAGATTCAAAAAGAGGTTCTATAATCAAGTTCCATCCAAGTTCCATAAGGCCCGTGATGACAAAGTGGCTAAACCTAGAGCTCAAAAAGGGAAGAGTGGAAACTCACCAAATGAGAAGTCGACATGTGCTAAGTATGGAAATGGTCATTTCGGTGAGTGTTTGGTTTGAACGGGCAATTTTTTTGGTTGTGGCAAGAGTTCCCACAAGGTTCGAGATTGTCCTAATATGAAGGGGCAAGAGAAGAGAGGTCAAGAAAGTTGTTCTAATGATGCTCCAAAGAAGAACCGGTTCTATGCCCTTCGTACTAGGGGTGAGCAAGAGACCTCTCCCTATGTGGTCACCGGTATGTTACAAGTATTTTCTATTGATGCTTATGCTTTACTTAATCCGGGTCTACTTTGTCTTTTGTTGCACCCCTTGTAGCTAAAATTTTTGATACTTTACCCAATATCTTGCATGATGCTTTCTTAGTGTCTACACCAGTGAGTGAGTCGGTGACTGCAAAGAGGACGTATAGAAGTTGTCCTATCATGTTGCCCAATAGAGTTTCCAATGTTGATCTAGTTGAATTAGATATGGTTGATTTTGATATTATTTTGGGTATGGATTGGTTGCATTCTTGTTTTGCCACTATTTATTGTAGGACAAGGATAGTGAGGTTTAATTTTCCTAATGAACCCGTTGTTGAGTGGAAGGGGGGAAGTTATATTCCTAGAGGTCGCATCATTTCTTGTTTAAAGGCTTGCAAAATGATCTCTAACGACTGCCTATATCATATAGTGAGAGTCCAAGATATTGACTCCGAAATTCCTCCCATTGAATCAGTCCCCGTAGTGAGTGAATTTCCGGAGGTCTTCCCTAATGACTTTCCCGGTATCCCTCCCGAACGGAAAATAGATTTTGGTATTGATTTGCTACCAGAAACAAACCCTATTTCGATTCCTCCTTATTGAATGGCTCCGGCCGAATTGAAGGATTTGAAGGAACAACTTACAGATTTGCTAGAGAAGGGCTTCATAAGGCCTAGTATATCTCCATGGGGTGCTCCTGTCTTGTTTGTGAAGAAGAAAGATGGATCCTTGAGAATGTGTATCGATTATTGCCAACTCAACATAGTCACAATTAAGAACAAGTATCCTCTCCCTCGGATTGACGACTTATTTGATCAACTCCAAGTGGCAAGCTACTTTTCCAAAATTGACTTGACATCGGGGCATCACCAGCTAAGGGTGAGCGGTGAGGATGTACAAAATACGACTTTTTTGGACTCGATATGGACACTTTGAATTCCTTGTTATGTCTTTTGGTCTCACTAATGCTCCGGCCGTGTTTATGGACCTAATGAATATGGTGTTTCGAAGTTACGTAGATTTGTTTGTCATTGTATTCATTGACAATATCTTGGTATATTCGAAAAATGAGTGTGATCATATAGGTCATTTGAGGGTGGTATTGCAAACCCTTAAAGAGAATTAATTATTTGCCAAATATAGCAAATATGAGTTAATGTTGAGCTCGGTTGCATTTCTAGGTCACATAATCTCTAGTGAGGGAGTTGAGGTAGATCCAAGGAAAATGGAAGCGGTGATAAATTGCCCGAGACAATTGACTCCATCCGACATAAGGAGTTTCTTGGTTCTTACGGGTTATTATCGGAGGTTTGTGGATAGTTTTGCGTCCATTGCATCTCCTTTGACTACTTTGACCCAAAAGAGCTAGAAGTTTGAGTGGTCGGAAGCATGTGAAAAGAGCTTCCAAATGTTGAAAGATAGGCTTACTTTGGCTCCGGTGTTGACCTTTTCGTACGATACAAAGGGTTTTGTGGTTTATTGTGATGCATCCCGTGTTGTTTTGGGGTGTGTACTTATGCAACATGGGAAGGTTATTGCCTATGCTTCTAGGAAACTCAAGGTGCATGAGAGGAACTATCCCACTCATGATCTTGAGTTAGCGGCCGTGGTGTTTGTTTTAAAAATTTGTAGACATTATTTATATGATGTCCATGTGGATGTGTTCACCAATCATAAAAGTCTCCAATATGTGTTTACCCAAAAAGAGTTGAATCTCCGACAAAGAAGATGGCTTGATTTGTTGAAAGACTATGATATGAGTGTTCTCTATCACCCCGGCAAAGCAAATGTACAAGCGGATGCTTTAAGCCGTTTGTCTATGGGTAGTGTGTCTCACGTTGAAGAAGCCAAAAGGGACCTTGTGAAAGAGGTTCATAGGTAGGCTAGGTTGGGTGTGAGATTGTAAGGTTCTTCAAATGGTGGTGTGATGGTCCATCAAATCTCCGAATCATCTTTTGTTGTTGAGGTGAACTCCAAACAACACCTTGATAAACCATTAATGGAGTTGAAAGAATCAGTTCTTGGCAAATTAAATGAATCTTTCTCCTTAGGGGGAGATGGTGTATTGATATATCTCGGACGATTATGTGTTCCGAATATTGATGATTTGAGGAATCATACCCTTGAAGAAGCTCATGGGTCCCACTATTCCATTCATTCGGGGTCAACAAAAATGTATCATGACCTTAGGGAGGTATATTGCTAGGAAGGTTTGAAAAGGGACATAGTGGATTTTGTTTCTAAGTGTCCAAATTGCAAACAAGTCAAGAACGAATATCGAAAACTTGGAGGCTTACTATAAGAGATCTAAATTACTACTTGGAAGTGGGAAGACATCAATATGGATTTTGTGGTAGGTTTGCCCAAGACCCAAAAACAGTATGACTCCATATGGGTGGTGGTTGATAGGTTGACCAAATCTGCTCACTTTATTCCCGTCAAGTCTACTTATTTGGCGGAAGATTATGCTATGATATTCATAGATGAGATTGTATGTCGCCATGGTATTCCGTTATCTATCATATCGGATAGGGGTCCACAATTCACATCTAGATTTTGGAGGTCATTTGAAAAGGGGTTGGGTACTAAGGTAAAGTTGATTACAACTTTTCATCCCCAAACGGATGGTCAAGAAGAACGTACTATTAAAACCCTTGAGGATATGCTTAGAGATTGTGTCATCGATTTCAAAGGGAGTTGGGATAAGCACTTGCCTTTGGTAGAGTTTGCTTATAATAATAATTTTCATTCATCCATTTCCATGGGTCCCTATGAAACCTTGTATTGTAGGAGGTGTAGGTCTCCTATTAGGTGGTTTGAAGTCGGTGAGTCTTCAATTTTGGTCCCGATTTGATTTATAAGACTTTGGAGAAAGTTCATATTATAAGAAATCCCTTGCAAACATCCTATAGTCGGCAAAAGTCCTATGCCGATAATAGGAGGAGGGATCTTGAGTTTGAAAAGGGTGACAAGGTGTACTTGAAGATTTTACCAATAAAAGTGGTGGTTATATTTGGCAAGAAGGGGAAATTGAGTCCTCGTTATGTGGGACCCTATGAAATTTTGCAAAGGGTTGGTACATTGGCCTATGAATTGGAACTCCCTAGTGAATTGACTTTGGTTTACCTGGTTTTCAATGTTTCTATGTTGAAAAAGTGTATTGGTGATCCCGAGTCCATTCTTCCTATTTAGGGTCTTGGTGTCAAGGATAATCTCTCCTATGAGGAATTTCCGGTTCAAATTCGTGATAGGCAAGTCAAGAAGTTAAGGAACAAAGAGGTGGTTTCCGTAAAAGTGTTATGGAAAACTCACCAAGTTAAGGGTGCAACATGGGAGGCCGAGGCCGACATGAAGTCCCGTTACCCTCATCTTTTTGATAATTGAGGTTAGTCATTCTTTATAATAATATAAATATGATCAGAAATTGAAGTCCCTTGATTTTTGGGTAAAGATGTTCAAAAGTTGCAATTTTGAAATATGCACAATGAAGTGCACAGTGAGCTTCAGTGATTTTTGCCTCAAAAATTTGAAATTTTTGTTTTGTCTTGTTTTGAGTCATGTTGTGCATATTTACATGTTGAGTGATACGCTCAAATTATACTTCTCTAAAAAAGTATAAGCGGTCGTATCAAGTAAAGAACTCAATTGTTAGGTTGGGGTCGATCCCACGAGGAAAATGATTTAGACTTAACTTTAATCTACTATTACGTTTATTTAGTCAAGTCCTTTCCTAAAACAGTTAAATAAAAGAGGGGTTTTGTGTAACAAAAATGTTCAATTAGTTCTAAGTAAACAAGTATCAAGATTAAAACTTTAATCTTTATCAAGTACTGAGAAAAATTAGGTCGTAAATGTTCCCCATAGGTTCATTAACACGATAATCCTAGCTATAACAACTTTTTCCTAGTGTCTTGCATGCAAAGTGGTATGTTATGTATCTCTAATTCCTTGGCCGTCAACTGGAGAATTTCACCCCGTACCTTGGTCTGGCTACGTGTGTTTAATTACTAACCCTTACCCTTACCTCATATTAATCATCATATTCAATGTATGGCTAAGTTACTACTTCGCACCAATTGAGACTAGCCTATTAGATAGTGTATACTAAATATATGTTGATAATTATTTTCTATTAACTACCTCCTTGGTCCGGAAAGTAGAAATAGGGCAAGTTCTAACGCGTGCACTCCTTACAAAGAATTCTAAACGAAAGAATTATCAATAAATGCAAGAACCTATTCTAGAATTGTTATTTAGCTAGTTTTATCTTGTTAATTACCCATGGTTCTCACAACCCTAGTTGTGAATTTAGTTACCCATGCTTAGAATTACACAATTTATGGTTGTTAAACAAGAATTCTGTCACGACTCGAATCTAGATCCCAGACGAGACCGGCGTCGTTGACCTCTCAGAGGTCGCACACAATCCTACATACGTCATCGTTACATCATCTAGGTTAATTTTAGCGGAAAATTTGAAACTTTTAGTTACTTGAAGTATACGTAGACTTCATAGTAGGATACTTTATACTCATGTAAGATTTATCTACATCAGTTCATAATCGTTCACAACAACCATCTAATACCAAGATACTCAACTGAATGAAATAGTCATATCTGCATAAAATATAAAGTTGCCAGAATGGCACCAATACAATGTCTGAAAATAATTGAGAAAGAAACGCTAGTGGAACATACTCCACTAGCTCAAGCCTACATCTAAGCTAGAATATAACGGGCAAGCGTCCTCAAAATCATGAGGGCCTACCAAGTCCGGATGAATGCTCCACATCCGGATAGCTTCAGCGTCGTCTCCTAAGCTCAAGAGTCCACGTGTGCCTGCTTCATTCATTCATACGTACTTCATTTCATTTCATTCATAGGCTAGTGTAAACACCAGCTATACCTAGGATTTTGTTTAAGACTCTCATCGGGTTCACTGTGCAATGACCAAGAATAACCTAGTGTCATTACTTGAGTCTAGTTCACCTCTTTATTATCCTATCCAAACATCTTTGGTATCATTAATTTCATTACTTTAATCGACATAGATCATGTGAGAATCATGAAATCCAGTGTTTAACCCCACACCAAAAAGAGGTGGAATCACCAGCCAAAGTGAACCAAAACATGCTAGCGTATATAGGGACTCGAACCCTGCTAGAACCCTATATTGGCAGTATAGGTTCAAAGACTAGGAGATATAAGAAGACACATACCCGTTTGGACGGCCAGTCTCATCTCATGAGAATTACACGAACCTCGGCCTTCCCGAAAGAAGGAATCGCGACTCATAGCTAATCTATCGGTGCTCAGTATAAAGTTCCATTACATTCATCTCATACATCATAGAAGCTGGCTTCTAGCATGAGGGCATCATAGCTCATTAGATGATTTCTCATCTCATCATTAGTATTAAGTGTGAATTGTCCTTACACATACATATAGAGTGTGATTGAGACTTGTCTCTTAATTTTCAACACTCTCTTAGGTGAGTACTTTTGGTGACCTTATATTTGGCGTAGGTACAACTTGTCTCACTTGTACTAGCCTCATATTATGAAGCCACACTGTTCTTTCTTAACCTTTTCATTTCATCTTTACTCACCTTTCATTATTTGTTCATCGTATAACATATATATCTATGCTCTCTTGGAGTTTACATTGAGGGACATTGATTTTAGACGTAGATACAGCTTGTCTCACTTGTACTAGCCTATCCTCATATAGCCACTCTTTCTTTTCTTGTTCATCGTTTAGAATAAATATACTCTCTTAGCCATTTCATTTAGTGACATTGATTTTAGGCGTAGATGCAGCTAGTCTCACTTGCACTAGCCTATAGTCATGCAATCATTCTTTTCTTTACATATTAACTATGAATTCATTCTTAACATTTTCTTTTGGAGTATGCTTGAGATTTGACTTTACATCATTCTACACTCCCCTTACGTGAATGTTCACTTCGTCATATGCCAATGCACTTGGCCTTTTAGTATGTTTCACACTCTTACTTAAACCTCCTAGGTTCACATCATTTCATTACATACATATTAGGTTCGCTTACTTTTAAACGTACGCTGGACTTATGGATCCACACGTACAAGCCATGAGGCTTCATTCATAATTCGTCTAAGTGACTCATACTTACCCAAGATCATGTGGTACAAGACTTATGCATCTTGTTGGTATCTCAAGATCTTGATTTCGATCCTTAGAGGAAGCATTCATTAAATATTTGTTCACGTACGACTTACGTGTCAATACGAAATTGGGCAAGGGAACCCGATTTTGAATCCCTTGAGCAACACTTAATCTTATATTAAACTTGGTACTTGCATTTTTCAGATTTGGGGGACCTTAGGTCGATCCCCATCACCCCCATAATATTTTCTTTCTTTTCCCTCCTCTCTTTCTCATTTAAGGCAAAGAGATTGTGGGATCAATGCCCCACAAGCTCATTCTATTTCTCTTAATTTTTTTCTTAACTTTCTCACCTATCCAAGAGGTTGTGGGTTCAATCCCCACTCACCACATTTATTTTTCCTCCTTTATTTTTCTCCTAACTCTCTCATCTATTCAAGAGGTTGTAGGTTCAATCCCCACTCACCACATTTATTTTTCTTCTTCATTTTTCTCCTAACTCTCTCATCTATTCAAGAGGTTGTGTGTTAAATCCCCACTTACCACATCTATTTTTTTGCTTCTTTATTTTTCTCCTAACTCTCTCATCTGCCTCATCTGCTAAGAGGCTGTGGGTTCGAATCCCCACAGCCTCACCTTATTTTAATTTAAATTATACCTTACCTTCTCATTCTGCAAAGAGGTTGTGGGTTCGAATCCCACATACCTCATTTTTATTATTTCTTTATTTCATTCTTCTCCACTCTCCTTCATCCGTCCAAGAGGTTGTGGGTTCGAACACCACACGCCTCACTTCATTTTCTTTCATATTTTCCCTAACTTTTCACTTGAGCTTTACCCCATTTCGAATCCCCCTTACCACATTTTATTATTTAATTTTTTTATGACATGTATATGGTGAGGTCTTGGGTTCAATCCCCACTGACCTCAAGAATATAAAAATATATTTTAGAACGTGATTTATTTACAGTAAGCTGCCCAAAAACAAATTTCCAGAATGCTGGAAATTTGTTCACCCTCTTTGCATTCCATTTTCTCAACTTTTAGATGTTAGATTTAGGATAAATTTTTGTGTAACATCTAGTGCATATTTAGATGAGTTTTCATGTTTATTTTCGAGAATTTAATCACTTTTTTGCAGTCCATTTTCTCATCCTCTTTCATGTTAAACATCAAGACATTTCGAGTAGTTTTTAGGGAGATCTTTAGGTACATTTTCAAGGTTACTTTCAATCAAGAATTATCATTCAATTCAGAAACTTTGAAATCGTATGAACATCACGTTTTTAACATATTCATATACGTAAAATACAATATTTTAACATGTAAAAATCCAGGCTTCAAACAATGGCTAACTCACGGCATGTACATGCACAATCAAGTTAACGTAATTCACTTTTTCGGAACACATCTTTTATTTTTCACATAATTTCCGAATACACATTCAAACATGTAATCACAAACATCCCTAAAATCATCTACCAGAATTCATACCAACGCATACTTTAAATCTTTCAAAGGATCTAACAACAGGGGCATGCTACGGGGACAACCTTAGTTTCTCGATTGGAATTTAAACTGAACTTAGGGGTCTCTTGGGAGAGGGACCAAGAGAGAAGAAAACCCATACATTATTGTAGTTCAACACTTGTTTCAATGCTGCCTATTCCCACGACACCACTGCCTCACCACCAAAATTCCAAGCACAATCCGTCGAGAAAATGTTGTTGATTTTCTTTTATTCAAAAAACAATGATTGTGACTAAATCCCATGTTGATTAGAGACAATAAAATAATCTCAATTAATTATTTATTTATTAGTTACAAAAACTAAAGTCATAAATAAGTATAAAATTTTGTGGCTAAAGTTTACAACCTTTAACCACAAACTTTTATTTGTTGTTGTTGTAACATGTTATTTTTTATGACCAAACTTTTTTATGTAAAAAAAATTATAATTATTTTAAGACAAACTAGTTAATCAAAAATTTAATGCATTATTAGCGACAATATACTATGTCACTAATAACTTAAAATTTGTCGATGACGACACTCATGAAATGGCGCCAAATTATTTTTGGGGAAAAATATTAGTGGACAAAAACATGGTACAATATTATAGGTTCCGTCACTAAAAGTATATTGCTGATGGATTTAAATACGAAATAATTTTTTTCACAAAAGGTGAATAATTAGTAACAAATTTTGTGTCGTAACTAATAATTTTATAGCTAAATATTACATTTGTTATAGTGCGCCTGCGAGGCCAGCCGCTTGCGAACATGGCAGCAAGCACGTAAATATGCATGCCCAGGATGCAAGTCCTTCGCGCTTAAAATATTTTTGTCTCCTAAAGCATTTGTGGAAATGTAGACATTGTCTCCACTATATTATAATTCGTGGAAAAGATGTCCCTGCTATTTTTAAATATCTATAAGATTGATTAAAAATTGTAATAAAATAAAATAAATAATATTACGGTATTGCTTAAAGTTCAAGGAAAAGCTCTGCCGCATAAAAAACTCATACAATTTTCACTCTAACTACCCATATGGAAACACATACAATTTTTCATCCTACATAACTTAACTATTCAATCCCATAGACACTAAACCTTAAAAAGCCCAAATTTTGGAAGAATACGGAAGGGGAGAGGGAAAATTGAGATCTGCACCTACCGCTTTGTTAGCAATCGAAGATTTGATAACTAAAGATTACCTAGAGAAAGACGAAGATAACCCAATTTTTTTCAAGTACATGGCTTGATTTTTGCAGATCATAGTGAATTATGAGTGATATTTGTATGAACTTCTTGGGTCTTTTACTTTTTTAAATCAATTCATTTGAGCCTTTAATATAATAACATATAATTAGTATATTGAAGATCTTTCAATTCCTTTTCCATTTAAATATGAGTGGCCATTCAAAGACTCATTTCATGATTGCAATGAATGGAGGGATCAACAAATAAAATTATAAGAACAAGTTCAAATGATGGAGTCTATACATCACCTTGTATGGAAAGATGCATGTATTTATGCATCTATCAAGAGTTCACTTTACAGAATCCAAACAGATCAACATTTGATTTTTTGGTTACGTTGGTAGAAATGTGGTGCTCTGAGACATATATTTTTGTGTCTCCGTGGGGTGAAGCTATTGTTACTCTTGAAGATATGATAATTTTTGGAGGCTTCTCTATTTTGGGTGACTTTGTTTTGTACCCCCTTCAAACCCCTTAGTTGGTAGAAATTGAAGAGAATCTTGAAAATGCACAAAGGGAGCTTATTGGACTGAAGATTAATAATCAAAGTAGAGTGTTCGTTCTTCATTTTTTTCTTATAGGTAAAATAGGTGTTCATGTTTTCTCAATACCTATTAACCTGGCTAGAGGTAAGCGACTAGCCATAGTCACATAACTTTTGCAAGAGTACTAGCCATTGAGTAAACAAAAGAACTTATTTCGCTTGGAAGAACAAATCTCAATAAACAAAGAATAAGAAAAGCTTCATGGTCAAAATCCCAACCACTGTTCATGAAAAAATTCAACCATCTAGTTTTAATAATTGTCTTCAATCTGGTAAGCTTGATTCACACACTTTTAAGATTTTCTTCAATCTCTGCCAACTCAAGGGATGCCTTATATTTGGCGTAGGTACAACTTGTCTCACTTGTACTAGCCTCATATTATGAAGCCACACCTGTTCTTTCTTACCTTTTCATTTCATCTTACTCACTTTCATTATTTGTTCATCGTATAACATATATATCTATGCTCTCTTGGAGTTTACATTGAGGGACATTGATTTTAGACGTAGATACAGTTGTCTCACTGTACTAGCCTATCCTCAAATAGCCCTCTTTCTTTCTTGTTCATCGTTTAGAATAAATATACTCTCTTAGCCATTTCATTTAGTGACATTGATTTTTAGGCGTAGATGCAGCTAGTCTCACTTGCACTAGCCTATAGTCATGCAATCATTCTTTTCTTTACATATTAACTATGAATTCATTCTTAACATTTTCTTTTGGAGTATGCTTGAGATTTGACTTTAACATCATTCTAACTCCCCTTACGTGAATGTTCACTTCGTCATATGCCAATGCACTTGGCCTTTTAGTATGTTTCACACTCTTACTTAACCTCCTAGGTTCACATCTTTCATTACATACATATTGGTTCGCTTACTTTTAAACGTACGCTGGACTTATGGATCCCACAACGTACAAGCCATGAGGCTTCATTCATAATTCGTCTAAGTGACTCATACTTACCCAAGATCATGTGTACAAGACTTATGCATCTTGTTTGGTATCTCAAGATCTTGATTTCGATCCTTAGAGGAAGCATTCATTAAATATTTGTTCACGTACGACTTACGTGTCAATACGAAATTGGGCAAGGGAACCCGATTTTGAATCCCTTGAGCAACACTTAATCTTATATTAAACTTGGTACTTGCATTTTTCAGATTTGGGGGACCTTAGGTCGATCCCCATCACCCCCATAATATTTTCTTTCTTTTCCCTCCTCTCTTTCTCATTTAAGGCAAAGAGATTGTGGGATCAATGCCCCACAAGCTCATTCTATTTCTCTTAATTTTTTTCTTACCTTTCTCACCTATCCAAGAGGTTGTGGGTTCAATCCCCACTCACCACATTTATTTTTCCTCCTTTATTTTTCTCCTAACTCTCTCATCTATTCAAGAGGTTGTAGGTTCAATCCCCACTCACCACATTTATTTTTCTTCTTCATTTTTTCTCCTAACTCTCTCATCTATTCACAGAGGTTGTGTGTTAAATCCCCACTTACCACATCTATTTTTTTGCTTCTTTATTTTTCTCCTAACTCTCTCATCTGCCTCATCTGCTAAGAGGCTGTGGGTTCGAATCCCCACAGCCTCACCTTATTTTAATTTAAATTATACCTTACCTTCTCATTCTGCAAAGAGGTTGTGGGTTCGAATCCCACATACCTCATTTTTATTATTTCTTTATTTCATTCTTCTCCACTCTCCTTCATCCGTCCAAGAGGTTGTGGGTTCGAACACCACACGCCTCACTTCATTTTCTTTCATATTTTCCCTAACTTTTCACTTGAGCTTTACCCCATTTCGAATCCCCTTACCACATTTTATTATTTAATTTTTTTATGACATGTATATGGTGAGGTCTTGGGTTCAATCCCCACTGACCTCAAGAATATAAAAATATATTTTAGAACGTGATTTATTTACAGTAAGCTGCCCAAAACAAATTTCCAGAATGCTGGAAATTTGTTCACCCTCTTTGCATTCCATTTTCTCAACTTTTAGATGTTAGATTTAGGATAAATTTTTGTGTACATCTAGTGCATATTTAGATGGTTTTCATGTTTATTTTCGAGAATTTAATCACTTTTTTGCAGTCCATTTTCTCACCTATATTGGCAGTATAGGTTCGAAGACTAGGAGATATAAGGAGACCCATACCACAAGCCGGACAGTCTCATCTCATGAGAGTTACGTGAACCTCCGCCTTCCCGAAAGAAGGCATCACCGCTCATAGCTAGCCTATCGTGCTCAGTATAAGTTCCATTTCATTCAACTCATACGTCATGGAAGCTGGCTTCTAGTATGAGGACATCATAGCTCATTAGATGATTTCTCATCTCATCATTAGTATTAAGTGTGTTAAGCTCAATACTTTCATTAAAGTGTTCATAGAGACTGGTCTCTTCATTATCTTACACTCTCATAGGTGAGTACGTTTTGGTAACAATTACTTAGGCTCATTTGAGATTGCTCTCTTCATTTACATTAGCCTAATATCATGTTGTCACCACATTCATTATCATTAGCACCTTTGCTTTTCATAGTTACTCGCCTCTTATTACGTGAATGTTTATTTCATCATTTCATAGTTTATCTCATCACATGCCAATGCACTTGGCCACTTAGTGTATCTTACACTCATACTTAACCCTCCTAGGGTTCATTGTTTCATTACATACATCGTATGTTCACTTATTTTTGAACGTATGTTAGACTTATATGCCTATACATATAAGCCATGGGGCTTCATTCGTAGTTTGCTAAGTGATTCTTACTTTCCTAAGCTTATGTAGTACAAGACTTATGTATCTTGTATATATGCCAAGATCTTAATTTTTGATCTAAGTAGATGGCATTATTCTTGTATATTTTATTCACGTATGACTTATGCATCAATACGGAAGTTTGGGCAAGGGAACCCAAATCTTGAATCACTTGGATATCATTTATATTTTTCATTGATTTTTATTTCTAATATTCAAAACATTAGAACTCTAAATTAAATCTCAACATTTACATTGAAGGATTAATTTTCTAGTTTAATTTCACTCTTAGTTAACCTAAGGGTTGGGGGTTCGAGCCCCCACGACCTCTTTGATTTTTTTTTGAATTAAATTCGCTGCAATAGGGAGGTTGTGGGTTCGAACCCCCCCCCCTTTATTTTTGTTTTTAATTTCGCTGAGGAGGCTGTGAGGTGGTGGGTTCGAACCCCCACAGCCTCTCTATCTTTATGTTAATTAATGGGGCGAGTGGAAGTGAGGTTGTGGGATCGAACCCCCACAGCCTCACTTCATTTCTTAATTAATTTCGCCCATCTTCAGCCTTGAGGTCGTGGGTTCGATTCCCACGCCTCGCGTTTTCTTTTTTCTTCTTTCGCGCGTACCTAGAGGTCGTGGGTTCGAATCACACGCCTCCCATTTATTTGTTTAATAAATTTTCTCCTCCTTCTCCCCATAGATCGCGAGTTCGATTCCCCACAGCCCCATTTCCCTTATTTTCTTCTCGAAACCTGAAGATGGAATCGAATCCCCTTAGCCCCCCTTTCCCTTTTTCCTTTGTCTCGCGACCAGTAGCTAAGGGGTTCGATTCCCCTAGCTCATTCACATTTTCCCCTTGTTTTTCAGCCTTCTCAACATGTGATGTCTTGGGTTCAATTCCCATTGACCTCACTTAATTTATTTTCCTTTTTAAAACCAAGAATTTAACCTTATAAGAGAGTATGCAAATCTGGAATTTTTTTTGTCATTCTTCACTCATTTTTAGTCACATTTTTTTCATAAGTTTACTTAGCTAAAAGAGGGTTATTCAATCCACTATATCTCATTATAATGAACATCACATTGCACATACATTACACACATAAAATACACCCGAAACACATGAATTATTCGACCCCAAAATAGTGGCTAAAGCCACTGCCCACGATGCACACACAACTCCAACTTTTTGGTCACACTTTGAATATCGTTTTCGTAATTTCCCCCACATAAACATGTTCACATTTAATATAAACACGTCAATCATGCCTAAATCTAGCACCACAACATACCCATCCTACGAATTCGTTTGGGAGCTAAGGACAAGGACATAAAAAGGGGAACAACCTTAGTTTTCAAGAACTTGAGAATCGTTTGAAGGAAAGTACTCTTGGAGAAAGAATTCCAGGAGAGAAACCCATACCTTTTGACGTTTGTCAAGCTTGAAGCTGCTGCCCGGAAACTCCTCCAAACCACGCCTAAACTCACCTAAAGTTCCACCACCAACTAGACGGAAATCTCTCTTGCCTTAACGCTTTTGATTTCCTTGCTTTTTCTTAAAACTTTTTGTGTGTTTTTCTTTCAAATGTGAAGAACAATTGTTATTAAACTGTTCTTGAGCTTTTTAGGTAGTCAGAGCGTGAGAGAATGAGAGTTGAGATCGTGAGAGAGAGTTGAGAAACGTGAGGGAGAGAGTTATTAGGATTAGGAGACTAAATTCAAGACTTAGTCAAAAATAGGATTTAATTAACTTAATAAAAATCTGATTTATTTTAATTAATAAGTGAAAAGAACATTTTACCCTTAATGAATAGATTTTAATTGATGATTAAATCATCAATTCCTTGCTCCTAGTGGGGCTCGAACCCGAGTGGCACCCCATTTGCGAAATGGGTAACTCCGGGTCGCCCCAAATTCGAATAGCTCTTTTAATTAAATTAATTAATTTATTTATTAATTTCTCAGGGTAATTACAATATTACCCTTGGCCTGGAAAAACCATTTTACCCCTGGACCCTCAAAACTTAAAATTCTTCTTTTAAGTCCGGTAAAGACTTCTTTGATTAAATCTTTGTTTTCGAGAGCCTCACATGGTTGGTTCCAACATTTCCAAGCTCAACTAACTCCCCAAGATAGTTGACTTGGTCATAATAAGCGTTCTGAGGTCTGGTTCTACGCGTATCAATTCGTGTGAACCTTGGTTTAATCACAAGCATTCTTGACACCCTAAGTCTTTCTCCTACTCATTTTTAGGGTTGTTACAACAGTTTCATAGATGGAGACATTACACCTCTGATAGATATCTGACAACAATCATCTTCTAGTTCTTGGTGCCATTGTTCTGTTTTTTTGCTCTTTAGGAGGGCTGATGTTTGCTTCTAGAGAGCGTTTTCCTAATTTCTGGAAATTCGTCAATTCCCACTATTCATTCTCACTAAAATGAACATCCGTTGTAATTGTCATCTTTTGTGTTTGAGGATGATAGACCTTGTAGGCTTTAGAAACTGCATTGTTACCCACATGGACGCCTATGATTTCCTTCTTGTCAAGTTTTTCACGTTTAACCTGAGGAATATGAGTAAAACAAACACAACCAAATACTTTAAGAAAACTTAGTGAAGGCTTAAATCCGTACAAAGCTTCAAATCATTTTTTATCCTTCAAAGCTTTCATTGGAAGTCAATTTTGCATAAAAATTGTGGTATTTGCTGCCTCTGCCAAAAATATCTTAGGAAACTCCTTCTCATGCAACATACATTTTGCCATCTACATTATCCATATATTTCTTCTTTCACTAACACCATTTTGTTCTGGTCTGTATAGTGTTGTAAGATTATGCACAATGCCGGCCTCCTCTCAGAATGAATCAAATTTCGTTGAAGTGTATTCCTTCCCATTATCAGACCTCAAAGCTTGAATCTTACAATTACTTTGATTTTCCACCAATTTCTTGATTTTCCAGAATACACCAACAACTTTTGACTTGAATTTGAAGAAAAAAGTCCAACACATTCTTGTAAAATCGTCAATGAAAAGAATGTGATAGATACTATCTTATAGTGATGGAGTTATTTGAATCCCTGCGACATTACTGTTAACTAGTTGTAGCTTTTGTGAGTCTCTACAGGTTGATTTTTGAAATGGCTTTCTGTGTTGCTTAACAAATTGACAGCCATAACATTCAGCGTAATTTGCTTCTAGATCAGGTAAGATTTCAACCATCTTCAACTTTTGCATCTTGAGAAGACCTTGATAATGATAGTGCCCGAGTCTCTTACGACATAACTCAGCAACATTTTGTTTTGCTGAATACAATATTTGCTCTTCCTCAAATGGATATAATGAGAAACTTTTTCCTCTCATTCTGACTTTAAACCAGGCCTTCCCTAAGGGATCCTTGATCAAGCAATATTTATCTTCAAAATAAAGTTTGAAACCTTATTCTAACTGTCACGCCCCAAGCTACCCCCGAGACGTGGACACGGAACCTAGGACCACAAGTGATCCCAAGCTAACCCTGCTGGCATGATCATGAGCATACTAAAAATAATAAACTGCTGCGGAAGCTAAATCATAATTAAATCTGAAAAGATGGGGAATACCCATATTCTATAACTGAGATATTTGAAAACAATGAGTTTAATACAAAGGAAATATTAACTCATACTAAGCTAAATCTAACTATGTCTGAAAATAGCCTCTAAACTGGACTAGAAATACTGGGACAAGCCCCAGCTAAATCTAGTAAAAACTGAAACTAAAAGACTAAATACTGAAGAGAAACTCATGAGTCTTATCCTCAGAGAATGAGTACTCACCACTGAATCTGCTGATCTGGAGATCGGAAAATCGATTTATGCGTGATCTGGATGCTGAGAACCTGAACCTACATCACGAGAAGATGTAGCGCACGTATGCGTCAGTACTTGAAAGGTACTGAGCATGTAGGATAGAGTAAAGCTGAAATAAAACATAACTGAACAAACACAAAAGCATGTATAATAATCTGAACATGATATACTGAATTTCTGAGCTAACTGAAAGCACTGACCAATTTATAACATGCTAAAACTGAATACTAAATATACTGATAAATTGTCATGCAAAGAGTGTGACTGAACTGTGGGAGCTACTAATAACTGATAATAAAACCACATGAGCTAAATGTTGAGTCCGATGTATACGCCCTATCGAGAGGACCCAATATACCCTGCTAAAGGTATAAAGGCATGCTGGCGTGATCACTAAACTGATTGCCCACAGAGGGGACTTACAACCTACTTGGCTAGTAGTTCTGGGACTATTGGTACGCTAAACCCTAGTCCAACTCGGTATTATGCTACTCCCAATGAATTTTGTAAATTAACTAATTATATCTGAGTTTCTGTAAATACTGGATAGTTCAAACTGAACATGCAAACTAAGAATGCAATAATTAATCTGGTAATTATGCATTATAACTGAGGAATGTATATCTGAAGTTTCTGAAATATATGACCTAGCATGTGTAATTCAAGAACTAAAGAAATACAAAGCTAGGGTTCTAAAATTCATTCGATAATCTGAGTAATAACATGATAATCTTATTTGGAACATATATTTAATAAATTCATGAAGTTCTATCAAAGTTCTAGAAACCATAGGTTTAATCATGATAAGAAAATCAAGAATCTGACTGAAAACTAGGGACCCAATGGGTGAAAGGAACCCACTAGTGAAATCCCGCATACCTCGTGATGAAATCCACGGAAAAATAATTAAGTTTGTGGGCTGGAACTGCTGGAGCTTGTGGCGTTCTTGAACTAGGGTTCTTGAGCTTTTTTTTCTCCTATCTTGCTTCTAATTTTCTAAGTTTTGATTTAATGATTTGTCTTGGATATGTTTTAATTATGTATCTAGGCTTAAACTGACTAAAATCTGATGATTTAGGGTCAAAACGATGTAACTTATAGTTTAAACGGAGTGGGAAAGGTCAAAAAGACCCCTGGGAAGGTTGCTGTCGGGTCACACGACGGCCAGGACTGACGGTCCGTCGTGTGCCCGACGCCCCGTCGTTGGATCCGTCGTGAGGGCCTGTTCGACAGGCCTTTCCTAAAATGAGCATAACGTTTTACTCGCAGGTCTGATTTTAGCAAGGTTGGTGGCTATGGAAAGATAATTCAATTATCTATCTGTGGGTAGGTCATGAGAGACCTAATTCATTTTATGATAAGAGTTATGATCATTTTAAATTGACCCAACTGCATTTCCCCTTAATTGTCTGCAATTTTTGTTTTCTTCTGAAAAACTAATTTTTGGTCTGTTTTGGCTACGGGGTGTTACATTATCTCCCCCTTGGGAATATTCTTCCTCGAATGAAGACTAAACTATCTAAAATGGAGGGAGAGAGCTGCAAACCACACTACTAAACACTGAGAGCTGAGTTTCTGACTGAATTGAGTTCTGACTACATGCAATTACGTTGAAAATGCAACTACAAACTGAGGGAACATGATTCTAAAACTGAATTTATGCATGAATGACTGTAAAACTGAAGAGGAACTATTACCTCAAGCTGGAGTGGAATCGGAAGGAAAAAGGTAAGGATACTTGGCTTTCATGGCTGCTTCTGCTTCCCAAGTAGCTCCCTCTACGGACTGACTCCTCCACAAAACCTTGACTGAAGCGACTTCTTTGTTTCTCAACCTTCTAACCTGACGGTCAAGATTCTCAACTGGTACATCCTGATAAGAAAGACTATCTTTCACCGCCACACTCTCTAATGGCACTATAGAGGCTGGATCACCCACACACTTCTTCAAGAGTGAGATGTGGAAGACCGGATGCACTGCTACTAATTCTGCTGGCAACTCTAACTCATATGCCACCTTGCCAACCCTTTTCAATATCTTGTAAGGGCCTACATATCTAGGACTGAGCTTCCCTTTCTTTCCAAATCTCATCACCCCTTTCATTGGTGAGACTTTTAGAAAAACCCAATCATCAACTTGGAACTCTAGTTCCTTCTCCTTACATCTGCATAAGATTTCTGACGACTTTGGGCTGTCTTAAGTCTATCTCTAATGAGTTGAACTTTTCCATAGCATAAAGGACATAAAGGACTGAATCTGGCCCTATCAAAGCTGCTTCACCTACTTCAAACCAACCAACAAGAGATCCACATCTACGCCCATATAAAGCCTCATAAGGGGCCATCTGAATGCTGGAATGGTAGCTATTATTGTAGGCAAACTCAATAAGAGGAAGGTGATCATCCCAACTACCTTTGAAATCGATCACACAAGCTTTCAACATATCCTCTAAGGTCTGAATGGTACTCTCTGCCTGCCCATCCGTCTGTGGATGAAATGTTGTACTAAGGTTAACTTGAGTACCAAGACCTTTTTGAAATGACTTCCAGAAATGAGAGGTAAACTGAGGACCTCTATCTGAGATGATAGACAAAGGAACCCCATGCAACCACACAATTTCATTAAGGTATTAGCATAGTCCTCTGCTGAATATGTAGTCTTGACCGCCAAAAAGCGAGAAGACTTAGTCATCCTATCGACTATCACCCAAATTGAGACATGCTGTCTGCGAGTACGAGGTAACCCTGTGATGAAATACATATTGATCACATCCCACTTCCAAGTAGGAATATCGATCTCTTGAGTCATACCTCCTGCTTTCTGATGTTCTACCTTGACTTGATGGCAATTGGGGCACTTACTCACAAAGTCTACTATATCCCTCTTCATGCCATTCCACCAATAGACTTTCCGCAGATCGCGGTACATATTAGTGGCACCTGGATGAATAGAATACCTGGATTTATGAGCTTCTGCAAGAATATGCTTCCTCAACTCTCCCACATCAGGGACACACAATCTACCTTGGTAGCGAAGTACACCATCTCCCCCTTGGGAGAAAACCTCCACTCTCTGATTGTTGACTGCACCCTTTAGTTAAAGCAAGATCGGATCACTCTCTTGCTTTTCCTTAACCTCCACTACCAAAGACGATTCTGCCCCATTCTGAACTGTTACACCGCTGTCTGATATGCTTATAAAGCGAACTCCCAAGCGAGCAAGCCTGTGAACATCCTTCACTAGCTCCTTTCTTTTTTTCCTCAACATGGGCTACACTACCCATAGATAATCTACTAAGAGCATCCGCCACTACATTCGCCTTTCCAGGATGATAATGCACACTCATATCATAATCCTTAAGGAACTCAAGCCATCTCCTCTGGCGAAGATTTAACTCTTTCTGGGTGAACACATACTGAAGGCTCTTATGATCAGTGAACACATCTACATGAACACCATACAAGTAGTGTCTCCATATCTTGAGTGCAAACACCACTGCTGCAAGCTCGAGGTCATGAGTTGGATATTTCTTCTCATGTACCTTAAGATGTCTATAGGCATAAGATATAACCTTATCTCTTTGCATCAACACACAACCAAGGTCAACTCTGGATGCATCGCAATAGATCACATAACCATCTGATCCCTCTGGTAGAGTCAAGACAGGAGCTGTAGTCAATCTAGTTTTCAATTCTGCGAAGCTTTTCTCACAATCATCTGACCATTGGAACTTGACCATCTTTTGAGTCAACCTAGTCAATGGTGAGGCTATGGATGAAAATCCTTCCACGGACCTCCTATAATAACCCGCTAGACCTAAGAAACTTCTGATATCTGTAGCAGAGGTAGGTCTGGGCCATTGTTTCACTGCTTCTAACTTCTGTGAATCTACGCGGATCCCTTCGCTAGATACAATGTGACCAAGAAAAGCAACGGATTGCAACCAAAACTCACATTTGCTAAACTTAGCGGATAACTGGCGATCCTTGAGAGTCTGTAGAACAATTCTCAAATGACTTGCATGTTCTTCCTCACTGCTAGAGTAAATGAGGATATCATCAATAAAGACGATAACGAACAAGTCCAAGTACTTTTTGAACACTCTGTTCATCAAATCCATGAAAGCTGCAGGAGCATTGGTTATTCCAAACAACATAACTAAAAATTCATAATGACCATACCAAGTTCTGAAGGCTGTTTTTGGAATGTCACTACCTCTGACTCTGAGCTGACGATAACCCGAGTGCTCTGATACCAAGTTTTGTCACGCCCCGAGCTACCACCGAGACGCAGACACGGAACCTAGGACCACAAGTGATCCCAAGCTAACCCTGCTGGCATGATCATGAGCATACTAAAAATAATAAACTGATGCGGAAGCTAAATCATAATTAAATCTGAAGAGATGGGGAATACCCATATTCTATAACTGAGATATTTGAAAACAATGAGTTTAATACAAAGGAAATATTAAATCTATAACTGAGATATTTGAAAACAATGAGTTTAATACAAAGGAAATATTAACTCATACTAAGCTAAATCTAACTATGTCTGAAAATAGCCTCTAAACTGGACTAGAAATACTGGGACAAGCCCCAGCTAAATCTATCAAAAACTGAAACTAAAAGACTAAATACTGAAGAGAAACTCATGAGTCTTATCCTCGGAGAATGAGGACTCACCACTGAATCTACTGATCTGGAGATCGGGAAATCGATCTATGCGTGATCTGGATGCTGAGAACCTGAACCTACATCACGAGAAGATGTAGCGCACGTATGCGTCAGTACTTGAAAGGTACTAAGCATGTAGGATAGAGTAAAGCTGAAATAAAACATAACTGAACAAGCACAAAAGCAAGTATATTAATCTGAACATGATATACTGAATTTCTGAGCTAACTGAATGCACTGACCAATTTATAACATGCTAAAACTGAATACTGAATATACTGATAAATGGTCATGCAGAGAGTCTGACTGAACTGTGGGAGCTACTAATAACCGATAATAAAACCACATGAGCTAAATGTGGAGTCCGATGTATACGCCCCATCGAGAGGACCCAATATACCCTGCCAAAGGTATAAAGGCATGCTGGCGTGATCACTAAACTGATTGCCCACAGAGGGGACTTACAACCTACTTGGCTAGTAGTTCTGGGACTATTGGTACGCTAAACCCTAGTCCAACTCGGTATTATGCTACTCCCAATGAATTCTGTAAATTAACTAATTATGTCTGAGTTTCTGTAAATACTGGATAGCTCAAACTGAACATGCAAACTAAGAATGCAATAATTAATCTGGTAATTATGCATTTATAACTGAGGCATGTATATCTGAAGTTTCTGAAATATATGACCTAGAATGTGTAATTCAAGAACTAAAGAAATACAAAGCTAGGGTTCTGAAATTCATTCGATAATCTGAGTAATAACATGATAATCTGATTTGGAAGATATATTTAATAAATTCATGAAGTTCAATCAAAGTTCTAGAAACCCTAGGTGTAATCATGATAAGAAAATCAAGAATCTGACTGAAAACTAGGGACCCAATGGGTGAAAGGAACCCACTAGTGAAATCCTGCATACCTGGTGACGAAATCCACGAAAAAATAATTAAGTTTCTGGGCTGGAACTGCTGGAGCTTGTGGCGTTCTTGAACTAGGGTTCTTGAGCTTTTTTTTCTCCTATGTTGCTTCTAATTTTCTAAGTTTTGATTTAATGATTTGACTTGGATATGTTTTAATTATGTTTCTAGGCTTAAACTGACTAAAATCTGATGATTTAGGGTCAAAACTACGTAACTTATGGTTTAAATGGAGTGGGAAAGGTCAAAAAGACCCCTAAGAAGGTTGCTGTCGGGCCACACGACGGACAGGACTGACGGTCCGTCGTATGCCCGACGCCCCGTCGTTGGATCCGTCGTGAGGGCCTGTTCGACAGGCCTTTACTAAAATGGGCATAACATTTTACTCGGAGGTCTGATTTTAGCAAGGTTGGTGGCTATGGAAAGATAATTCAATTATCTATCTGTGGGTAGGTCATGAGATACCTAATTCAGTTTATGATTAGAGTTATGATCATTTTAAGTTGACCCAACTGCATTTCCCCTTAACTGTCTGCAAATTTTTTTTTCTAAAAAACAAATTTTTGGTCTGTTTTGGCTACGGGGTGTTACACTAAAAATTGACCAGCACTTAAACAAGTTTCGTTCTAAGTCTGGTACATAAAGAACATCAATTATTGTTTTTGTACCTGCTTGTGTCTCTACTGCAATAGTTCCCATTCCTTTTACTGGAATGTGACCACCATGGCCTATTCGAACATTTGCAACTCGAGTAGGCTTCAATTCTTTGAAGAGTTCTTTATCATGAGTAATGTGATTTTTACATCAGCTATCAATCAATCACGAGTCTCTAGTAACATGATTGCAAAACATGATGCAACAAATACTTGATCCTCCTCATGTTCATTTACAACTCAAGTATCTACATTCTGCTGCTGAGTTTTGTTCTTACAAATTATTTCTTCATGCCCAAAGTGATTGCACTTACTGTACTTAGCTTCAGACCTTCTCCAACACTTGAAAAGTGTGTGTCCGATCTTGCCGCAATGATTACAAGGAGGGTAGTTTCCTTTGAAGCTACTTGTTTTGTTTTTGTTTTTGCGTGCTTCACCTTCTGTTGGTTGCTATTTCTTGTTCTTCTTTTTCTTATATCATCCATAATCTTGATGCTTGGCACATAAAGCTCCTTCAACATATCCTTCTTATCTCATACCACGAAGTTGCTCTTGTGCTTGAAAGGCACTTAAGAGCTCTGTTAGTGTAATACTGGACAAGTCCTCGGTATTTTCTAAGGATGTAATGGTCGCCTCAAATCTTTCAGGTATCATTACAAGGATTTTCGCAATGATCCTTGAATTGTTAAAAGTGGAACCAAACAATCTGACATGATTGGCAATGTTAAGAAGTCGGTCAGTGTATTCCTTTATGGTTTCACTATCCTTCATTTTTTTGCAGCTCAAACTCACATACCAAATTCAACACTTGCATCCCTCGAATCCTCTCATCTCTTTCATACTCATCCTTAATATAATCTCATACCTCTTTTGCCGACTTCAGTGACATGATATGAGGGAAGATAGTGGATGAAACTGCAACAAATAAACATGCCTTTGCCTTTGATTTCCTGATTTTTCTTTCCTGGTGATTTTTAATTTGCGCCATCGTGGGATTGTTTGGCAAGGGAGCAATGATGTATTCTTCATCTAAATCCTAAAAGTTGGTGGTGCTATTGAAGAAAAACATCCTTTTCCATTCATGGTATTCACGAAATCTGAATGGCACCCACACACAAAGGTACCTTAAGAAATAAAGCTCGGAAACCAATTGAAGGTTTTAAAACCCTATTTAAGCTAAATAACACAAAGGGAAATTGAAGACTGCTCCTAAAACAAAAAAAAAAGACAAGAGACTGAAAAAGAATAGAAGTAGAAGAAGTAATATTTAGCAGTTAATGGTTCAGATTGGATATATAAGATCCTAGAATGAAAAGTAAAAAAAATAACATACTATCTTTAGCAGTTCACTAAACAACTCCTAAGTAATAGAAAAGCATGACTAACAACTAATTGACTATGATTTACTTAAAACCTAGGCTAGAAAATCAAATTTACTGCAGTTCAAAAGCAAATTCCTAACAAAATCTTACAAAGGATCTTGGAGGAAAGGGGATCAATGACACTTTTTCAAACAAATTATGGGAAGTCTGATGTATTTGACAGGAAAAAGGTAGGACACCACACATGATGTAAGTCTCATTAGTAGATTCATGGAGAATCCAAAAGAATTGCATCTTTTGGCTTCAAAAAGGATCCTTCGATACTTAAAAAGTACCGTCAACTTTGGGTTGTTCTACTAGAAGGATGAAAATACCGAACTGATTGGATTTTCTGATAGTGATTATGTTGGAGATTTAGATGATCGGAAGATTCCTTCAAGTTATGTGTTTATGCTGACTTCAGGTGCAGTCTCATGGTCATCAAAGAAACCGCCAATAGTCACTTTGTCAACAACTGAAGCTGAGTTTGTTGCTGATACTGCATGTCCCTCGCAGGCCATTTGGCAAAAAAAATATTCTTACTAAGCTGAATTTCAATCAACAAGAAGCAACAACAATTTATTGCGATAACAGTTCTGCTATAAAGTTGTCCAGAAATCCAATATTTCATGGGAGAAGAAAGCATATTGATGTAAAGTTTCATTTCTTAAGAGATCTCAGATGGAGTAATTGGTGTTATCTATTGCAGAAGTGAAGATCTGGTCGATGACATTGTCACAAAATCCCTCAAGCATGCATCATTTGTGAAGCTTAGGAAATTACTTGGAGTCTGTCCTTATGTGTAACGGACTTCTGAGAATTAAACTGAATATTCGAGAACATCAGTTTAAAAGAGGAAATGTTAAAATACGTGACTTTGTTAGCTTCTATCCTAGTTTACAGGAGCTTGTTGGCAGTAGGTTTATATTTTGTATGTGTAGTTCTCATTCTAGAGTTTGATTTGCAGTAGTAAAGTAGGATATTTTAGCTTTAACTATTTAGCAATTGTTAAGCTACCAGTTACGTTGGTTCATATTTTTCTACACTTAGTCGCTGTAACGCTCCCGTATAAAGAGAACTTGCAGAAGTACAATAAAGTAACACTTGCTTGATTCTTTTTGTGTATTCTCTGTCTTTCTACTGAATATTGTTGTAACAAAATGTGATATTAGAAAGAGGGTAATTTCCTCATACTGTTGTTTGGAAAATGAGTACTCTTAGGAATCCAAGTTACATGCCTCTGTAAAGATTTGTCAGAGTACTATTCCACCAAAGAAATGTATGAAATTTCTAGGTGGGCATTGTATTAACTAGGAAGAGGAGGTACAAACCGGTTAACCAAGAGACCTATATGTTGAAGAAGTACTTGTTCTATCATTAAGTGAATAAAAATATGGACGTCCACTAAAAAAGACTGTCTCTTCAAGAGTTGTGTCAACCAAATTCATGTTGACCGTAACTCAAGGAAATCCAAGCAAGCCTAGAACATAAATTTTAAATTCTTTTCTCAAGAAGAGTACAATATAATATTCTTTACAATAAGTAGGATATATGAAACCTCGCAATGAAGACTACCATGATTATACCAGATGGGCCTACTAGGTTTATTATTCCGATCCTAAAGACCCTTACACGTTCCTCTTCTCAAGAAAATAATTTGAAATTTGAGCTCTAGACTTGCTAAAATTCCACAGACTCACGATTTCCATGGATTTGGTTGACACCACACTTGAGGAGACAATATTTATTAGTGGATATCGATATTTCTTGATGCCCAATGACAGATCAAGGTCTTCTTCAACAGGTAAATATCTCGTTTTCCCTGTTTGTACCTCCTTTCCCAATTAAGACAATGCCTACCTAGAAACTTACCTTGCTTCTTTGGTTGCGCAATACTGACTAATCTTTGAAGAGGCATGTAACTTAGATCTCTCATATGCTCATTTTCTATTCCAGGTGATGAAGAAATTACCCACTTGCCATTTCAAATTTTTCACTACAGCAATCCACATGTACTTCATCACAACAGCCCAACACACAATATCAAAAAAATGAATTTCAAAGAAGATATTTTAAAACATGAAGAGGACTATGTATGAACAAGACATATATATAGTAATAAAGATAATTAAATTCAATAACCTGCTAATGAAAGAACTAATGTATCCTTTAGTTAGAGCACACATCAAATACCATAAGGATAATGTAGTGAAGAACGCTAGAAAGATTAGACAACTCGAAGAGATCATTACTGTCCCTAAGAGGTAATATCACTTCTGTTTATGCTTTTAGTTTTATTCGACTATATATTCAGTCCTAGATATGATTCCAAAAAGGGAAGTAAAGTTGATAATCTAACTAGCAGTTTTCTTCAAGAGGAGAAACCTGTATGTGAAAATATCAACTCTTCCCTTAGAAATGGAAGGTAAATAAAAAATTGAGGGGTTTGGGATTGGGACAACGTTTCAGGTTTACAAAAACCATGTAGATATAACACAAGGTAATGAAGCAAGTACAGATCAGCTAATCACGGCTTTCGGCTCGCCTGACAGCCCTTTAATGCTAAAGATCAAGAGGGACATAGAGAACTACTTTGCACAACAACATTCTTATATTTATGCAGGTAATATTTGTTCTTGAAAACCTATTTCACCGCAAATTTCACAATTTTTGTTTTGCAAATTCATAAGAACAGAAATTAAAAAGTTAACCAACTGTTCATCCAGCTTAAGGGAAGCTTACATGGTATTCTGGTTTGGCAATGAACAAGGATCTAAATGATATCAAAGGACTTCACTTATCCTGTTTTGTCACATAGAATCAAGATTACCATATAATAATCAAGGGGAACGAGGAAACACAAAGTAAAAAGTTACATAAAGGTAAATCATAATCAACAAAATCATGTTTTCATTATCATGTATCTCACATGCAAATATCAGTAATAAATCCCCTTTTTGCAGTAAACGCATATCAAGTACAATCCGAGCATTGTCCTAGCAAATTATTTTCCTAGAATATTATTGAATTATATATTATCCAAACAGAAACACCTTCATTACTACTCCTTAAGAAGCACTTTATGTAGGTAAATGAAATAAAAAGCCAATGGTACAATACTAGTTTTTTTCCTGCCACTGTAAATAAAATCAGTTTATCTAATATAGTTGTGGGACAGTGATATACATCATAGATCACTATAGCTGATATATTGTTTAACTATCAAATATGCAACTTAGAACCTCACATTTAATGTAGGGAAAGAAAAATATTTTGAGTAAATTATGGAAGGATTCTCTTAATTTAGCTCTGTAATGATAGATCCCTTGTACTAAATTCACGCTTCTTATATACGGAAATCATGCTAGGCTTTGTTGATGACAACACATATAATTGGTAGTCCACACAAACATTTAAGAAGTTACGTGTTGATTCTACTCTAAATTGTGCAACTGAGCTTAAAGCAATAAGTTTCAATTCCTATTGAATGACATATGTGTGGAATGAGTATGTGATCAGAAAGGATTGCGAGGATGGTAAAAAATGAGAATCAAGGATGAAATTTGAAGTGTAGTGAGGGGCATGTTTTTATGTAGGAATCAATTTTAGAATGGATTGTTATAAGACCTGATTCAGGCCCAGGTGGTGTATCTGGACTTCCCACATCTTGTATGGCGTCCCTCTGTCCATGAGAACTATTGACCAAGAGATGGAGCTACACGGGTTCTACCTCACCCTTACAACAGAAGGTAGGTGTATACACTTTTATTGATGATTACTGATGGTTCTATCACACGTTCTACATTTATATGCATAACTATCACCCATAGATATGTTTATTATTTTGCGACTTGCGTTTTTAGGGTCTTGGTTGGGTTATGTTTGTTGCTTGTATCTTTAGGGTTATGAGTTTTGATTAGGTTATTGTTTTACTATATTGTTTTCTTTTGATATTATCTGCTAGTTAATAGGTTGTGTTCTAGATTAGTTGATATTAAACTCTCCTGACCCTAGGTAGTTGATCCTTGTATCATAGTTTGTTTGTGAGTACGTTGTTGACTTGAGTTTTGAAGTACTTTTCTTGACTCGACTCCTTATCCTTTATATCTGTTTTCTTCTCCTTATTGATTTTCTATCATACCTATACCTCATTGTTTAGTTTTTTTGAGTTTCTATTTTTCTTAATTACCATATTTCTTTACTTTCTTTGTCTTTGGAGCTCAGTCGCTCTATGCTTATTGACAACCACTTGTTGGTACGAGCTCTTGCTGTTGGTTGGGACTTCAAAGACGGGTGAGCTCCTGTCGTCCAGAGTTGCCGATTTCCATTCGCTTTGTTCTAGTCTAGTATTTATTTTTCTTTCAAAGATAATTTTTACTTTCATATTGTATTTGTAAAATTCTTGTACTCTCATTTTAATTATATGCTCTACTATGGACTGATGCCAGATTTTGGAAGTTGTTCCTTGTATTATATTTATGTTGAATTCTCTCTCTTTTCTGTTAGCTTCTTGCTTCTATTTTTTATCTTCCGCGTGTTGCCCAATAGTTATGGTTAAGAACGAAGGGTTAGAATTACCTACTTGTGGGGGTGTAGTAGGTGTCATCATGACCTCAAAATTAAGTCGTGACATTTCGAGTCATAACATGTTTTAATTTTCCAAACAATAGTAACAAATAGGCTTTATGTCAAAAGTGAATTTTTCTCTATGCAGGGCCCATTGTTTAAATGGAGACCTCAAAAATGAATGATTTCATATGTTTTTTTCCATTACTTTGGATTGATTTTCTCTCTTTAAGTGAGTACACTTCAATGGTTTCGGATTCTATTAGGTCTCCAGATGGGTTTAGGGTACCATCAGCAGTCCCCAAATTATATCTGGAACAAGCTTCATTCTTTGGGGATTCCTCAGAGGTAATATTTCATTTTTTTTCATTCATAGCAATTGATCTTTTTCCAGATGTACTGTTTTGGATGGAAACCAAGCAACGGATGAACATATAGATTCGTACATAAGCAAAGGCATATAGATTTAATTAGACCTATTAGTTCAAAGAAAATAAAGTTAAGAATATATTGTTAGGAAATACAATTCTGTATATTTCAAGGAAGGCTATTTAGGAAAAATCTTATATTTTGTTTGTTTAGTGATTGAGGTAATAATCATGTTTACTACTTCCTCCATTTATTTTCCTTACCCCTTGACCAAATATGTTTGTTTCATTTGACTTGTCCATTTAGCAAATCAGAAGAAGTTTATTATTTCTTTCTCATACTACCCTTAGTTTTAAAAAAATTAAATGTCAGTCAAATTTAGAGTTGTGTGATAAGTTTGACTGACTTTTAATTTGAACTATAAAACTAACTGACATTTAATTTTTTAATATTAAGGGTAGTATGATAAAAAAGTAATTAAATTTTCATGATTTACTAAATGGACAAGCAAAACGAAACATATAAATTTGGTACAGAGGCAAAGTAAAATGAAATGGAGTGAGTGGTAAACATGATTAATCACCCCAATTACAAAATCAACTAAAATATAAGTTTCTTCAGCAGAACCTTCATTGAAATATATGGAATTATACTTCCCAACAATCACTATTCTCAACTAATTTTTCTTTGAACTGATCTTTCTAATTAAATATATATACTTTTTTTTATATCTACCAATGCTCTATGATCATCCTTGCTTTGTCTCCATCCATAACAGTACATCTGGAAAAATAATTGATTGTGGTGAATGCTTCTATAGAAGAATAATTAAAATGAAATATGTACCTCTAGATAATTCTCGAAGAATGAAGCCTCTTTCTAATGTTATAAATATTATTTGGGGACTTCTGATGATACCCAACGTCCGTCCAGTGACCTAAACGAATCGGAATCCATTGAAGAGTATGACTATAAGAGGAAAAAAAAAGTCCAAAGTGATTGGCAAAACAGATGAAACCATTCATCTTTGACGGCTCACTTTTCATACAAAATCTCACCTCCACTGTTTTTTTTCAAATTGAAATGTGTCACGACCCAGTATCTCAGGTCATGCTGACACCTACTAACACCCTTATGCACGTAAGTCAGCCCCATAAACCCGAACCAAAAGCAATAGTGTATCATGGAGAAGAAAAACATAAGGGAAGCAAGGAATAAAAAGCAAAATAAAAGGGAGGAGATACACCGAGGAAATAAAAGAAAGAGATAGACAACAATATAAATAATAAAACATCCCCAAGATGTGGCATTAGTTGTTAGTCGTGCTTCTAATAAAAATAGGAGTACAAGAAAAATGCAAATATATATAGAACCGTCTTTTAATGTAAAAGAGGGAGATTGGAAATTGTGAACTTTAAGAGCTCACCTAGTCTACGAATCCAAAAGCTACTCCACACAAGGCAGACCTCAATGGAGAGAACCCATACTATGATGGGTGCTATGTAGAAGCATAGTATGAGTACCGACAAGTGGTACTCAGTAGGCATAGGCATACTGAGCTCCAAAGATGAATCAACCATAAATTACAATTAAAGGAAGTACATTACTAGTAGATGAAGAAGAGATACAACATAATTCAAGTAAAAAGAGCCAAGGGAGTAGAATAAAATAAGCAAGAGACCGAGACAAGGGAACTTACGTGGAAGTGCTAGACAAACAACCTAACCTCTACAAAGGTCAACTACAAAGCCAATAAATTTGTGATACAACATCGGTAACCACTGTTACACCTCACAACAGCCAAGAGGCCAATCCATCTTACCAAGGCCAGAAGCACCAAATAGAAACAAGTCCAACAAATTTTGTAGATAACTATCAAACTGACATAAGATACACAATTATATACTCAAACAATAAACTAACCGAACCCCCATAATCTTGAAAGGTACACAAAAACAAACTTAAACTAGCCAACCCCTTATACGACCAGTGGGTGCAAATAACAATCAATTATACATGTTACCGACTTATGAGTATATGAAATGCAATAGAAACCAACGGTGCCATACAACCAAGTATACACATCTATTTAAGTTAAACTCCCCACTTACTTTTCCAAATAATCATCATTGGAATATAACTTCTTCAAACTCTCAAAACTCATCAATCTAGAAGTTAGGGTATACATGAATGCATGCATACCTTCTACATAAATCAGCTGCAACAATATTTACTTTTCCTTGATTATAATTAATCTCAAAATGAAATCACTCAATAAATTATATCCATTTTTCATGATTTTTATTAATATTTTTATAATTCAATTATGCTTCATAGCCTCATGATTGGTCCTTATCACAAATTCCTTATGCCATAAATAATGTTATCGATTTGCTAAAACTCTCAATGGACAGAAAGTTCCTTATTATAGGTAGAATATTGCAATTGATCTCCGCTTAACTTTTCTTTAAATTAACCTAGGGTTTTTCTTTCTTCCATCATGAACGCACAAATTTCCACTCCACTAGCATCAAACTCAATTTCATACATCTTCTCAAAATTGGGAAGCTGAAGTAAAAATATGGAACTATGTTTTTCCTTTAATATCCTAAAGGATTCCTCTTGTTTTATATTCAAAACTAAAGATTATCACTATTGATGACCTCAATTAGGGGATCGTCTAGAGAACTAAAACCCCTCACAAACTTTCAAATAGAACATGCCAACACATGAAAGCTTCTAACATCACTAATGGACTTAGGGGTTGGACTCGAATTCGTTCTTTGCCCCTTGGATATGTAAGAAGTAGAAAATGATTTTCAAACTTACTTATTTTTGTCCATTTATGATGAAGAAGAAGATTTCACTCCTAATTACTATTCCCTTCTATTTCCCTCAACCTTAAGTGTCATTTGATAAGATGTTATAAAGTAGGAAGATGATGCAAATCTAATGGTTGCACTATATTTTTATTTAAGCCCGAGATAAATTTTCCACAAGACTCACCTCTCCATCATTGACATTATCTCAAAGCTTATCATGCCCTAGATCCTCATAATACTCTTCCACGGTCTTCCTTTCTTGTTCAATATTGCAATACTTCTTGAGTGTATTTTGTTCATAGAATTTACCCATAAATATTTCATCCTTTGATGTCATTCAAACTTGTAGTAAAATTTCTATTCAGTAAAGCATCTCTTTCAATTTTCTTCCATCATGTAGAAGCAAATCCCTTAAGATGACTTATACCATAATTCTATATTTCTTTTGTGCTATTAATTCTTTTCCTCTTGCCATCGCTTACTTGAAGGTTTTTTGTGCTGCTGGATTGGGTGGGATGCTTGTCGAGGTAGTCGGGAGAGTTTTGTGCAAGTTTTGCCATTTTAAGAGCTTTTGAAGTGAGAATTGACTTAACTCCACATCCAGAGAATCGAATGTCATATAAGATTTATGATAGCTCCATCAACTCTAAATCTTCCAAATTAGTCTAGTAGAATGGTAGGTTCTATTTCCGAGGACCTCAATTTAAGTTTGTCCCGTTAGGCATTGGCATTGTGTGACTTCAGTCAACATTTTTGGTAAACATACTCAGATGAGAATTTCCTCAATGCGATTAACTTTGAAATATCGAGCTTGGTCTAGAACGACCTTTGGTTGAGATCTCGAGGTGTTTGGGATGATTTATTTGTTAAACCCCATTTTAACTCACATTAAATAGTGTACAACATATTGATGATTCCTAAATTATTTAACTTAAGGAGCACCACCTAAATATTTTTAAGGTAAATTAGGACACCTATATATTTAACTTGGTAATGCTAAAACTAACTCCAATTAATAGTCTACTTAACTTAGGTGATTATAAATAAGGGTTCAAGTTATCCTAAAGGGAAAAGATTAAACATCGTCGTTTTTTTAATTAAAGGGCCATTCATGCTAGTTCAAACATATATCTTGATTTCATAAAAAAGTTCCAAAAAATCATGCTTTATTATAAATTTAAAGAAATGAAAGTTTCTAGTTAATATAAATTTTTTATTGAGAGAGTAATCTAAATTAAAACCTAAAACAATTCAAGTTAGATAGAGGTATGGTTAACATCCTTCCTTATGAAGTACAACCAAAGAAATAAATGATTTTATGTACACTACTTATTAGCTTCTGATAAAATGTAACTTCCAATAAAGAAAGAAATTATGATGCGATAATATTAATGCACAATTCATCAGCTTCCATTACATGGGTATATTTAATAAACAACACAAATACTCTAAGAAGACTACACATTGAGGAAAGAACAAAATGTTGACACTGACCTTTTATCAAGCAGTGAATCATGGCGAGGTTTCAGATCTACTAACATCCGACTTTACTCAAAAACAAAACAACACGAGCAATCAAAAGAAAATCCTTGCCAATGTTTTTGAGATTTGGAAAGGAGATGCTATTCAAAAGCTCTATGCGAACAAAGGATGAGGGGAGTCCAAATGTTCTAGGGTAAATGAGTGGTTCAAAAACCTCAGAAAACAAACTTCAAAGTAAGCATTTATAGGTGAAATTAGGGTTCATGAATTGTGCAGTAGGTATTTGAATTTCATTCTTTGAAATTGGCCAAAGACAGCCATTAAAGATTGAAATCTAGGATTTTTGGATTGGATTTACTTGACAGTCTTCACGTGACAAAGCAATAAAACGAAAATTGAGTGACAACCTTTGTCCATAGCTAACGAACATGGGAGTTTTTTTTTTAAACGGAAGGGAAGGAGTGAGAGAGGGAGGCTCATGTGGCTTCTGAATTATGACGGACTTTGGGGGGGGGGGGGATAAAAAACCCTAAACAATATTAAACAAAAAGGGTATTTTAGGTATTTCAATAAGGATGAAATGGATGGTATGGATTATGAAGAGGGCTGATGGGTTGATGTTTGGACTGCTTCGTTTGGGACCTTGCTTTTTAGGGTTGATTTGTAGATTTGGTTTGTTATTGGTAACCATATTATTAATGTATTTCTTGGGTCTTTTCATTCTCTAAATCAATTCATTTAAGCTTCTAATTAAATAAATAGTGTTATATACAATTAGTATGTAGAAGTACCAATGTTAAAACATTTTTCTAATGATTTATATTTATTTGGTAAGTATGAAATTTGAATTAAAATGTCGACAATCAACTAAAATTAAATATAAAGTGATAGAAGTGACTTTTCTTATTAAAAAATGTAAATATTAGTAATTGTAAAAAAATTGACAACGATTGTATAATAATGATGTTAATGAAGATTGTATGAACAACGTAATACTTTGTTAATAGCTTAGAAGCCCAACCTTATGTAATTTAAAAAAAGGAGGGTAAAAATTGGGGTTCAAGACTTGTCCCTCTTTGACTAGAGATGATGAAAGAGATTTTTGGCAAAAAGTTGACACTGTGGCTAATTTTGTCCCGATCATCAACATTGAAATGAAGTGAAAGATTAATATGAAAACTCTTACATATCCCAAACAGCGAGACGTAAGTTTAGTAGAATTCAAGAGTAGATCATTGACCATTGGTAGTGAGTTTGACTCTCAAACAAAATGTCCCAATTAAATGCTTTGAAATAGTTCTACGTTGCATTATGTATCTTGATTTTGCATGTATATTATGCTTCCTGTAAAGTCTAACATACCAATTAGAAATGGTTAGTAAAGATACACATTTACATAAATCAATTTTAAAGAAATTTAAAAAATTTAGCATGCAGTTCTCCTATAAATATTTTAAAACAAATAAATAATAAGGCATTGCGAGATGTCTCATTAATGACAAATGTGGTTTCAAGCAATTTTTAACATATCATGCAACTGATATGTAATTTTAAATAAAAAAATAATTAAGAAATTGTGAGATGTCTCATTAAAGACAGATGGTTAAAATGTCTTATTAGAGTGCAGACTTAACCAATATATCCTATTTATGAGCGGACGAACCCGATATGTTCTCTTTTAGGGTTAATAAACCCTATGTATCTACTTTAGGGTGGATACACCCAATGCATTCTATTTTAGGGCAGACCGACTTAATGTATCCTATTAATTAAAACTGGATGAACCCAATATCATATATTAGGGTTGACAAACCCATTATGTCCTATTTTGGGATGGACGAACCCAATATCTCCTATATTATGATAGACAAACCCAATATTTCCAACTTTAGGTGGATGAATCTAACATATCCTATTTTAGGGTGGACAAAAACAATGTATCCTATTTTAGGGTGAACGAACCCAATATATCCTATTTTAGTGTTGAGTTATCCGATATGTCCTCATTTATGGTGGACTTACCCGATATATCTTATTTTATGGTGGATTAAACCAATACATCATTTTTTATTGTGGAAGAACTTGTTATCTTGCTGACTTAGTAATATAAATTGATGCTATGTAGAGGACTTGGTGCGATTTCTTGCAGTAGCCAACATGGATAATCTAATATGGAGAGTCTATTGTAGTGCCTTTGCAGTATTTTTTAAATCCTTTGCAATATTTATATCCAAGGTGCTGTGAATTTTGTAGTAGAAAACATTAATTGTGCAGTATTTTGTATTAGTTCATATGGTGTCCATAATTTAGGAGCTTCAACTTCGATAAACATTTGCGGCATATAAAATCTTGTTCATAAATAAAAATAATGTATTTTAAATTTGACTTGTTGCTGTTGCACAATCTGGACCTTGCAAATTCTTAGCTTGATCTTGAGCTTTGTGGTGTTATTGTTCAAGATTAAAAAAATTAGCCTCTACGTTACTCATAGAAAAAAATGTTAGTATTAAAGAAAATTTGAATTTTGCATTTAACCATGAAGCTTTTGCATTGAATCTGTATTTTTTATTGCTATAGCTTTAATGAAATTTGATGATGAAAATATTCATTGCGATCTTAACTTCTATTATTTTACAAATAATTAAGGGTCATCTGCAAAGCTGTACTAGTCTTGCTTTTGGGGAAAATTGATTTTTTATTATATATGTCAAGACCCCATTTCTTGAATCATGATGAAACCTACAATAACCACGAGTAGGTAAGACAATCCGTAACTCCGGACAACAAGTAATAATTATAATGATACAACATTGTGGAAGCAGTAAATGAACATCAAAACAACAATAGGCGGAAACAAGCTAAAAATATATACAATAGATCCATCCTAGAACTTGGACTAAAAATATACACAATAGATCCATCCTAGAACTTAGAAGTCACAAGTACGAAACTATCTAAACAAAATCGTATAATTCCAAAATGTGGAAAGACAAAGCTTGTCTAAAAATGCAAAAGACTAGCTACACAAAATACAGAATGAGACAGGTATGTCCCATACACCATGTGCCCACCATAGCTTCCGATCAATAGCTGCAACAAGCTCGAATGATTACCACGATAACTAGTGCTAGGACCTGCATCACGAAACGGATGCATGGTGTAGCATGAGTATCAGAACAACATGTACTTAGTAGGCATCATAGGATGATGGAGTAAGAAAGATAAAAACAATATTAGAAGATATAGAAATAAAAAGAGGTCAGAGAGGGATTCAATAAAACCACCCAAAGGAACAAGAATATAAATAATTGTAGAGCTAACCTAAACCTAACTCGACCCCATAAGCCAATAAGGTACACTTGTGTTCAAGTTTAGGTTAGACCGAATGGACCCCATAAGCCCAATAGATGCACAAAAAACTAAAACTACTAAAAATTAAGTACGCTGAGTACATATCAAAGAAGCGTAAGCCTGGCCTCTAATAATAAGTACCCAATAAGGGTTGCAAAATGAAATAGTATAATCCCAGGGGAGTGTCATATCCATAGTGGATAAGCCCAACCATTTAATCTTCAATAAAGGGGCTGAGCTAAATAGTATATATCATGGACCTCTCACCACAGATAGAACTCCCAAGAGCCTGCACATTTGGAAAAGAATAAGACCAGGCCTCTAATCATAGACAAAGGGTAAACTCTAGAGGGGTGTCAGAGGATCAAAGGATGTCATACCAACAATCATTGCTACCAAAATTGAATGATGTCGACTCTGAAGTAATCAATACAACAGTCAAATCTCGAATTAATTCCAATCTAAAGTACCCCCATTAAAGCCTAAAACCTCGAATATTGTACCCGAGGCTGTAGAGTGAGGGAGAATGCATAAAAGATAGCCAAAGCTTGGTGAACTGCTAAACTAAGGCTCATTCAATGACACTCAATAATGCTACACAAGTGTACAACGAGCTGAGCCATCCACATCGGTGTCGAAGTAAAAAAAAAAGCCTAAAAGATCCGAAATATTGCGAGTCTATTTCAAGTACTAGTTTAAGCCTAGACTAAGGACAAATATGCTCAAACATACAATAATAATAAAAAAAAGAAGTCTAGCCATAATTTGAGGATTATCACATAAACCAACCTAGTTTGTTATTAACCCGTGCACTTGCTCAATAAAGCATAAAACATGGTTTCTGAGTATTGTAGAAAGATAAATTACATCCCCACCCCTAATTAACTAAAATCAACATGAACGTACATTCATGCTCAATATAGTGGAATGAAAGTCGTAGCATACATTAAGGCTGATCGAGTGCCCTCCAAATCACCTTTTTGGAGTTCTACTTTTCGTACAACCTTAGAACATGGCAACACTATCAAAAATGTAATCAAAATGTTAATATTGTCATTCCACAAAAATAATTTTTTTAAAAAAACTGACCATATTGTGAGTCAAAAAGGGAATTGTAGGACCTACACTGGAATTTCTAGAAATGATTCTATGAAAAGGTCAATTTTAGTACCCCCAAACTTTTATTCCAAAATAGAAAATATTTAGAGGATCAGAACAACGGAAATCAGATCATGCAATAAAATTCACCATTAAGGAAAAATGGTTAAGTTAAAGTAGCCAAGAAACAAGGTAATTTACTTGCAACTATGCTTCCCTCACACTCCCCTGAAGACTCAACCACATAACCTCAAGATTCACAAACACAATGGACTTTGAATCAATGTATTCATAGCTCTATCAGAGGAGGTATCGTTATTTAAAGTTATGAACCCCTTGTAGATCGGCTCTGGACTTTTAAATAAAGACTAGACGACTTTAATCTTTCTAAAGATAGACAGAGGGACCTGAAAACAAGAAGGCTTGACAAGATTTCCTTTCGTGAATGCAGAAAAGACCCCACGAATAGGAAAGCAAGAGAAAAAGGGTGTCCTCGAACACAACATGGTCCTCATGAATGTGAAGAGAGGGGGACAACCCTTCGTGAATGCGACATGCTCCTCAATAAAGAAGTGAGAGAAGAATATGGGGAAATTGTATTTTTATTATTGACCATATGGCTGCTATAAAGAATTTATACAAGACCTAGGAAAGATAAAGTATATTAACAACAGATTCCTGAGGATTAGGAACTACGGAAATAGAATTCTACAAATGTAAGGAGTCTTCTATAATCAACCGTTATTACGCCCCCGCAAGTTGGTGGTGTCAACAACACCCAACTTGGAGAAATGCTTGACAAAAGAAGTTCTTGGAAGTGGTTTGGTAAGTACATCAGCCACTTGATCAGTCTAGTGAAGATGTTGAACTATGATATGCTTGTTTTGAACTTGTTCACAAACAAAGTGAAAATCAATAGCAATATGCTTCATCCGAGTATAGAACACTGGGTTGGCGCAAATGTTTTCGGTGCTGTCATTGTAACAAAATATTTGAGGAGTGGTGGAAATATGAAACCGAAGTTCAAGGAGTAAAATTGTTAGCCAATTTCTTTCAGAAATAGTAGCTGCAATAGCCCGATGTTTTGCTTCTATGGAGGACCAAGAAACAGATCTTTGCGTCTTAGAGGACTAGGATACAGGAGAACTGCCAAGGTAAACAACATAGCTTGTGGTGGATGTTCGATAGAGAGGATCTCCAGCCCAATCAGAATCTGAGTAGTCTAGAAGACGGTTATCATGTTCATTGGCAATTCGAAGACCAAAAGAATATCTCTGGTGAAGATACCGAAGGAGACGCTTCATGGCTGTCCAATGTGATTATAAGGGCTGGTGCATGGACTGTGAGAGTTTGCTAACTCCAAATGGTATGTCTGGACGTGTAAAAGAAAAGTAATGAAGTTTACCAAATATCCTCCTGTAAAGAGAGCCATCAACTAAAGAATCTTAAGAAGACTCAGGGAAAGCCACAATCGAAGCAATTGGTGTTGGAACACCCTTGAAATTTTGCATATTAACTTCCTACAAAAGATCTGTAATGTGCTTCTTTTGACACAACAAAAGACAACCAGGATACGGCTTGCATGATTATCACTAATGTTGTGAACACCACGAATCTGATTACCCGGGACAATTATGTCATCAACGTATACCAAAACGTAAACAGTAAACTTAGAAATATGCAAGATACACAATGAAGAATCAGATTGTTATTTAACAAATCCCAAAGTAACCAAGTAATTTTTGAGTTCAGTGTACCAGGCCCTGGGAGCCTGTTTGAGGCCATATATAGCCTTGTGCAGCTTACAAATATGCGTCAGATGCGCAAAAGCTTCCAAATTAGGTGGTTGCGCATATAGACTTCCTAATCGAGATGACCTTACAGGAAGGCATTATTGATATCAAGTTTTTGAATGGGCCAGCTTTGTTATGTTGCAATTGCTGTACGAAATATAGAAGGAGAATATTATCTTTAGAGAATGATCAAGCTTTATATAGGCTACTTAAGGCCACTTGAGATGATTACAATCCTCAACTACATCACTATTTATACTACTCAAAATAAAAAATAAAAAGTCTTGCACAATGAACTAGATACATGTATCAAAAATTACTAAATACATGTATTACGAAATCCTAAAAGACTTCTTTTAAAACTATGAGATAATATTGAAATACTAAAAATCAAAGTGTGAAGTGAATGCATCAATTCCAACACTCCCCCTTAATGCATTTGCTTGAAAACTTCAATGCCTTCTCGAAGATAGCAAAATGTTTCACTTGGAAGTGTTGTGGTGAAAATGTCAGCAAGTTGTTCTCCTGTCTGGCAATAATTGCAACTAAACTTCGCCTTTCTCTTGTGTTTTTGAATATATCCTTTTTGTTTGATTTTGCAAAACTCTGGGTACAACCACATACTTCCAAGTATTATTTTGCTCAATCTTTTGAATTTTTATCTACCAAGGCTTTCTTCCAAACATCATGATTTATTCCCTCCTCTTAATTTTCTTTTTTATCACCGACAAAGTTGCATCTTTGATTAATGTCACCCAACAGTTTGATTCCTCTTGGAAGTGGTTCTTCATCGTCTGAATATGAGATTTCTCCTCCTTGAGGGACATTTTCCTCTTCCTCTTCCACGTCCTCTTCTTGGTTTGACACATCTAAAGACATGATAGAAGTATTATCTACCTTCTTCTTAGTATGTATCTCACAAAAGTACGGCACCATGTCTTTTTGCTTGAGAAGTTTCAAGCCATGAAAATTCAAGTGATAAAATCTTTCGTGCCAAAGCCATGAATCATCTACAACTTCATTTTTGAATGCATTGTAATGAAATTGTACATGAAATTTTCCTTTTATCATCTCTACTTCAACAATGACTTGATTTGGCTCAATTTTATCATAAATCTTACAATAATTATCTCTAAATAAAAGAGAATAACCATTTTCCATGAGTTGACAAACACTAAGCAAATTTTCTTTCAAGTTAGGAACATAAAGAACATCATGAATTTGCTTACCGCTCCCTTTTATATTGATTGAAATGGTACCTTTACCTTTTGCATCAACTATGACTCCATTCCTCATTTTCACTTTAGTAGAGATGCTATTATTAATTGAGAGAAAAACTTTTTCATCTCCAGTCATGTGATTGCTACAACCACTATCAACATACCATTCATTGTTTTTTGCTGAAAGATCACATTGAGAAGCAAAGAAAAGATTTTCTTGCATTTCTTCCTCCTATTCTTTATAGAAATTTGTTTGCTCATGTTGCTTGTGCCAACAATCATTCTCATTGTGGCCAATTTTTTTGCAAAAGTTACATTAAGGCTTTCCTTTGTGCCAACATTGTTTTGCATTGTGATTAGTCCTTTTGCAAAGTTTCCAAAAAAAAAAAAATAGTACTTTTCTCACCTTTTTCTTCAACCTTCTTAGAAGAATCATTATGATGGTGCTTCTTTTTTTTTATTGTAATTCTTTTTTTGTTTATTTTTTGAGAAAATTTGAGGACTCTCATTTTTTTTGGGCTGGAAAGTCATCTCTTTGGGTTGATATTCACGAAAAAACCTTCGCTTCTCGTTTGCACGAAATGATCCGACTTGCTCTTTGATAAAAAGTTTAGAAACATCTTTAGTCTCCTCAGTGATAGCAACAATGTACTCATACTTTTCTGTGACACTAATTAAAATCTTTTCCACGACTTGTTTGTCAAATATTGTATAACCGTTATTTCTCATTTCATTGACAATATTCATGACTCTTGTGCAATATTCATCTTTTTTATTAGATTCTATCATCTTCAAATTTTGAAAATCTCCTCTAAGAGTTTGAAGATTTATAGTGCATACCTTTTCATCACCATACACTTCGATTTCAAAGACTCCCAATCTTGCTTTGCCGTCTCACAAGTAGCAATTTTTGTATAATATGCTCTTGAGACTCCCATTTGGATTTTGCTCAAGGCTTTTGCATCTTTACGGGACTTAGCGTCAAGATTTTTCATCTCTGCTATTGAAAGTTCACCATCATTTTCTGGCTCTTCATTCATTTACAACAATAGTCCAAAAATCTTCAGCGTTTAGATGTGTTTTCATTCTTATCTTTCGGTATTCAAAATTAGTTACATCAAAAAATGGAGTAAGAACAACTGAAGAATCAACACCTTCATTTGTTTTAGATGCCATATTTTGTTTCTTCACCTAACTCCACATTAAGAACGAAAACCTGCTCTTGATACCACTTTGTAAGAAATATAGAAGGAGAATATTATTTTTAGAGAATGCCCAAGTTTTATATAGGCTACTTAAGGCCACTTGAGATGATTGAAGACATCAACTACATCACTATTTATACTACTCAAAATAGAAAACAAAAAGTCTTGCAAAATTAACTAGATACATGTATCACAAATTACTAAATACATGTATTACAAAATTCTAAAAGACTTCTTGAGAAACTAAGAGACAAGATTGAAATACTAAATATCAAGGTGTGAAGTGAATGCATTAATTCCAACAATCGCAAGAACAAGTCGAACAGTTGCAGGCTTTACCACAAGGCTAAAAGTACAACGCAAATCAAGTACAGGTCTTTGTGTGAACCCTTTAGCAACCATACGATCTTTGTACCTATCAACATAAGCATTAGGATTATATTTAATTCGGAAAATCCACTTACAATCCACCACATTTTTGGAAGCATCACATGATACCAACTCCCATGTCCGGTTTCAAACTAAGGCATCAAATTCATTTCTCATAGCTTCAACCCACTGTGTGACTTGTTGAGCTTGCTTAAAGGTTCTAGGTAGGTAGGTTAGTGGTCTGAAATACCGTGTGTAATTTTTTAGGCTTAAGGTTATTGGTATGAGTAATCATGTGAGTGGGCATCACTACACAGATAGAGGCTACAAGGGAAGGTTGTGTGGCCATGGAGAGTGGGAGAAGTGATGAGGAAGAGGGTTGTACTAGAGGGTTCAGCATCAAAGGACTAATGCACTTATTTAGGCGTTGGTAAGTGATGATTGTGGATTGCGGCTGAGCATTTAACTGAGGAGAAGTATGAACTTGTGAGGTTGAAACAGTTGGTTGTTGTGTATTTTGGTTGGAGATAGGATTTTGTATGGTACGGGTATGGGAAACGGAGGCATTGGAGAAGGATAAGAAGTATTATATAAGGGAGAAACATAAGTACCTGAGAGAGTGGCACCTGTTGAGGAAGAGGAGATGTGTGAATGTGTGTCCACGGGCTGCTGCACAATCTGTGAATTAAACTCCCAAAAATAATATGAATTTTGAGTATTATCCTTTGGTTGCTGGCCAAATGAACAAATTTCTCAAGAGACATTTTTATTTTGTGTTCTTTTTAAATGAGAAAAAAGTACTGTCAAATGGGAACTGATTTTCAAAAATAGGACATCACGTGATAGATATATTTTGGATGTTAAAGGATCAAAATATTGATGACTTTAATCTTTATTAGAAAAGCCTAAATGTACATATGGAGTCGAACGAGGCTCTAATTTGATTTAGGCATATGGTTTGAGCCATGGATAACAGAGGCAACCAAATACTTTAATGTAGTCATACTTTGGCATCGTTGAAATATAATTTCAAATGGACTGTTATGTTGAAGATTGGGAGTAATTAGCCTGTTTATAAGATAGACACCTTGTTGACAGGCAAAAATGCAGAAGTGTGATGGTAAGGACGCTTGATTCAGCAAATTTCTAGTAATTTTAATAACATGACGGTGTCATCTTTAGACAAGAGCAACTCGTTGTGGAGAATATGGGGGTGACACTAAGTATTCTATGCCATGTGTTTTGATATAGGACTGCAAACTTTGAAATTCGCCACCACCATCCGTGTAAAAAGATTGAACTATGGCATTAAACCTCCGTTAAGGCAATAGATGTAAATTTTGAAAAACATCCAGAGTTTCATTTTTTAATTTTAAAGTAAACAGCCACATGTATTTTGAAAATTGATCAACAAATAGCACATAATATCTTTTTTTATCAATTGACAACTGGAGATGGGCTGCATAAATCGAGAAAAAAGGATTTGTAAGGGCTTATTACTTTGCTGTAAATTTTCTGAGAAAGTCAATCTGTGCATCTTTTAGAATAACAAGAATAACAAGTAGAACTACCTTTAGGATCTAAAACGGGAATTCAAAAATTATTCAAGATAGTATCCAAAATGCGAATATTAGGATGACCTAAACGCCGATGCCACATGTGAATTGGAACAGCCACATTGCATTGAGGAGAACGATGTTTACAGACCGGTGGCCATTCGTACAACCCATCTTTATTCTATCTGCAAACTAGAGACGCCCCCGTATTCAGATCCTTCGCAAGATAATGGAAAGGAAAAATTTCAACAGAGGAATGATTATCACGATGATACTGAGAAACAGAAATAAGATTAGTCTTAATAAGAGGGGAGCATAAGGTAATGAGATGTTTGAAATGATGAATTGATGCATTTATGTTAGTGTTACCGGTATGGGATATTGTAATGGTGTGACCATTGCCCAAAGTGATCTCTTCGGTTCTCTGGTAGTCATGTACAGTGTCTAGGATTTGAGCATTAGACGCAATATGATGAGTTGCTCCACTATCCACAACCCAAGGGGTCTGTTGAGGAGGAAAACGAACAACCATGTTTGCCCGAGCTTGCAGATGGTAATGGGATTGAGATCTGTAGACCATAGCATAATGACCTACACGATCACATAGTTGGCAACGAATATTCTTGTCAAAGGGCTGCTGCTAGTTGTTTCTTTGTGGGTGACATGGTTGTGCCTTCCATTGCTGATTGTTGGGAGGAGGCTTCACACTTGGACAGCGACTGCGGGAGTAATCATTGTTACCCTGGAAAGGAGGAGTTAAGATGATATTTTATGCTACAGCATCGGTGATATTAGTTGATCGCGACTTCTTGTCGTCCTCATACTTAAGAAAAAGCTCGTGATCCTGAAGTTTTTCGTAAAGCTTTTCATAGGAAATTGTTGAATCTCGAGCATGAATGGTAGCAGAGAGTTCTCAAAATTCAGATCCGAGTCCACTAATAATTTTAACAATGAGTTTTGGATTCGATATAGGTACACCAACAGTTGCAAGTTCATCACAAAGTGATAGAATCTGATTGAGATAATCTGGACTGGACGAGAGTCCTTAGTGAGGCGAGCTAGTCGGTCTCCCAATAGTGGGGGAAAGTGTAGCATCAACGAAGGCAAAGATAGCATTTTGAATTAACTAATCTTGGTAGTACCAAAGAACGAACTCAGGGTTAGCAACAGATTTCTTTGTGCGATGGTGCGAATGGGGGTAGGGATGGAGCCATCGAGATCCCCATAGAGATTGGGACCACCCATAACTATTGAAACTTGAGCTTTCCACAGGGAGAAGTTGTGACTTCCAGTTTATTTTACGGTGAGTTGGGTCATAGGATTTAATTGGACAATAGTGATGGTCTTATTAACTCCATCAGCTTTGGTCACAGAAGTATTGGGGGCCACTTCGGTCAGTTAGCACAAAAAAAGGATCAACTCGTGGGAGTTTAGAAGCGCTCTGATACCATAAAGAAGCGAGAGTAGAAGATGGGAAAATTTGTATTTTTATTTTTGAACATATGGGTGCTATATAAAGAATCTATAGAAGACCTAGAAAAGATAAAGACTATTAAAAACAAATTCTGAGAATAGGGACTACGAAAATAAAATTCTACAAACGTAAGGAGTATTCTAAATCAACCGCTATTACTCATGAACAGCGTAACCACATCCTCTAGTCTCCACGACCGTGACCCCGTGCTCGCGAATGCAAAGGCCAATTTTGGCCTGCACTAGCTGATTCATAATCTGCTTGTTTTGGGAACATTAGAAATGTTGTTCGGGTGTTTAAAAACTTGATTTGGAACCCATGTATGAAAATGAGATATGCAACCATACAAACTCACACTGAAAGCTTTTGGAGCCTTTCCAAATTTAAAAGCTACTGTTGTTGCATCTCATGCTTTTTCTCCTAGTTAGCCTCATTAATAGGAATTTACCTGTAATGGAATTTTACCACATGAATGGCTCTTTAACGCAACCGCTACACATCTATGGTTAGAATATCAATTAGCTCCCCCACTAAAGTCAAATGATCATCACACTCGACCGAATCATACTGGAGTACATGAGACTCATCATGAACACACTAGCACAACATAAAAATATATAAACTGGTGAATAGTTAAAAAAGTTGGAGGTACAACCAACTCATAAGCAAACTCACCAATTGTCTAAAGGATATAAAAAAGCCCATATTATATGGGGTTAGGATTTCCCTACCTCCCTAGTCTCCTCAAGTGTAAGACCCTGCAACATTGAGCGAAAAAAGTTCGCTTCAAGTGAAGCTAAGTGTCAAAAAACGTTGATGGTAGCCTTGACGGGACATCATCCCATTAACGAACCATCAGGTGGCCCGTCACACACGTAGAAATTTCTGGCGTTTCTGGTGTTTAGTGGATAACATGTAACGAGCAGTCAACTTCTCGACATGGAACCAACAATAGTGTCACGCCAAGAGTAGTGTAACGTCAATAGAAGCTGGGAAAATAACTCAGATCTTGATGATGGCCTAACTGTGGTGGACCTTCACACTCGCGACGGGCCATTATGACCTCTGTTAAACGCACTGGGGTTTTGGTTTTTTATTAATTAATGGTATTTCAAACATTTCCAACCCTTGTTAGTCTAAATCCCAATCCTTTTACACCTATTTAAAGGTCTTAGCAGTGTTAAACATCCTTTCTATGTTCTATAAAACGTCAAATCAATATTGAAAGGTTACTGGCGGAGGAACAAAAGCTAGGGTTTCGACCATTCTTCAAGTTTCCATCCATTTTGCCAAGATTTTTATTCTTCCCAAGTATGTAAGGCTATCATAGTATTGGACTAGTTCGTTCTCATACGCTACATCTATTTTCAAATCAGTACAAGAGTAATCTATGGTTTTTATCCTTGACTTCGAGTATTGTAGATATGAGTAGTATCGTTGAATTCCGAATTCCTATATGTAATTTTTGAGTTTTTGTATATCATGCATTGGATTCTCAATTTGATTGTTCATGTCTATATTGCTGAATGAACCTTATTATAGAGTTATTTATTAAGAAATCATTTTAACCAATAATTGTATTGAATTGATTTCTATGATAACTAAAAAGAGTTTTGAGTAGATTCTGAAGACCATGTCTGAAAACATGGGTGAAGAATTATACTTTTTAGATAAATCCTTATTGCTTAGTGGATCCACTTAGTTTAGAGGTTCTATACCTCTGCACCGCATAGGAAGTTCTGGCAGCGTGGGCGAGATGTTGTATTATCATGAAACTCATATTGAAGATTGTCGGTTAGAATCTCCCCAATGGAGTTAAAGTGTATTTTATTATATCACTCATTATGTTGAGTTAAAATATGAGTAAGAATTTTATAAAGCTTAAAATGATTTAACTCCTTTATTTCTTTATCTCCATCTTGAGTGTATTTTATATATTGCATTCCTTTCATTCAATTATTCAGCTTCAGCTATATAGAATAATCATTCATTGAATGTACTAATTCATTTTTCCTGCATATTTTTATGATACATACTCAGGATCATAAACAACTACTTAGTTGAGATTACTCTACACTCCAGCTATCTTTTGGGGAGCCTCCTTACATTTTGGAGGACTTTATATTTACTTTCTAGTTAGTACTTTTGAGAAGTTGTAGGTCTTGAGCCGACATCCATCTTTAATAGGAGAAGCTTCATAGATAGATATAGTGGAGGTGTCCTTCAATATTTACTCTCTTTCATTTTTTACATACTATAAGTATTGTTTTTGAGTATTTTCCTAATTTAATTAGATGAGTATTTGAGTTTAACTTATTTAATTCTGTTGAGCCTATCATAGCATGTGTAAGTCCTCGACTAGGCAGTCAGCTAGGCTAAGGGTTTGCTTTTGGACCAATTATGGTTTTCAAGTGTCAGGCACATATAGGGTGTAGGCTCAGGGCCTGACAAACTTTTTATCAGAGCATTGAGTTCAAGAGTCCAAGGGTGTCTATGAAGCTGTGTCTAGTAGATTCATTATTATTAGTGTGAAGCCCACCACATTTATAATCTGGAATCTACGACATTTTGAAAGTTTTCACTGTCTTCTTACTACTCCTGTTTGTGTGATAGAGTTCAACTCCATAAAAGTCTCTTCTAACTCGCGCTTATTCGTGTCTTTCAGATCATGCCTCTATCAATAGCTGTTTGAGGACGTACTTTTAGGAGGAATGCCAATTCTCAAGGTCATGAAGATCCCAATGACCATAAGTGCAACCCCCATATGGCGATGTCACATATGTTGATTTCATGAATGTTATTCATCTACTAACACAAATTGTTGAAAATCACGTTGTTCAATAAGGAGAGAGTCATCAAGATGTGGTTGATATGTCCAGAATTTGTGAGTTATTAAAGATGAATCCTAGAGTTCACAGGGTCGAAAATTATTGGAGATATGGAGAATTTTGTGTAAGAACTTCAAAAAGTATTTGAGGTCATGCGTGTTGTTGATGCAAAAACTGTGGAGTTAGCACCATATCAGCTCAAAGGTATATCTAGGATATGGTATTATTAAATTAAGTAGAACAGGGTAAGCGGAGCACCACTTTTAAGTTGGGATTTATTTGAGAATGCTTTCTTGAGGCATTTCTTTTCCTAGGAGCTAAGGAAAGCTAAGGTAAGGGTGTTCTTAAATCTACAATAGGGATAACCGGCAGATAAAACCATTTATATGCTATTGCTAGTTGTCAGGATCAGGAGATCTCGCCAGTTGTTGTTACTAGTATGCTTAATGTTTGTCAAATTGGTGTTAATGCCCTACTTGATCTAGGTGCGAGTTTGTCTTTTGTGACTCCGTATGTAGCCATGAGGTTTGGCATATTTCCCGAACAACTTCTTGATCCCTTTAGCGTTTCAACACATGTCAATAAGTCAATTTTAGAAGAAAGAGTTTGTCGTGATTGTACCATGTCTGTCTATCACAAAGACACCGTAGATGACTTAGTTATGTTAGACATGGTGGATATTGTTGTTATACGATATATGGACTAACTTGATGCTTGTTATGCCTCAGTCTATTGTAGAACTCGAGTACTCAAGTTTCAGTTTTCTAATGAGTTTGTTTTATAGTGGAGGAGTAGTTCCTAAATTCCCAAAAGACATATTATTTTATACCTTAAGGCAAAAAGTTAGTTTATAAGGGGTAGATCCATCACTTAGTCTGACTTAATGAATAGTGTTGACACATCATCTCTTTAGTTGGTATGAATAGTGAGTGAGTTCCTTGAGGACTTTCCATTTAATCTTCCTAAAGTACCTTTTATATGAGAGATGCACTTCAGAATAGATATTCTTCTTAATACTCAACTCATATCAAATTTTCCATATATAATAGCTCCTTGGGACATCTTCTTGATAAGGGTTTCATTTGACCAAGTGTCTCACGTTGATGCTCTCCTATTTTATTTGTGAGAAAGAAAGACGGTTCCCTTAGAATGTGTATAAATTATAGCCAGTTAAACAAGGTCAGCATAAAGAATAAGTATTGTCTGACGAAAATTGATCAAATTTTCGACAAATTTCAGGGTTCCACTTGTTTCTCTTTGATAGACCTTAGATCTAGCTATCGTTACTTAATGTGACATCCCAAAGACAGCTTTCAGGACCATTATGTTCATGAAAAGTTCCTTGTTATGTCCTTTTGCTTTGACTAACACTCATGTTGTATTCATGGATCATATGTACAAATATTTAAGTTGTATGTAGATATTTGTTATCATGTTCATTGATGACATATTGATTTATTCAAGCAATGAGGAGGATCTATGCTAGTTATATTATAATAGTCCTCCAAACTCTCAAAGATCAAGAGTTATATGCCAAGTTTATAACTGCGAGTTCTGTCCTGAATTGGTGGTGTTCTTTGTCCACATTTTGTTTAGTGAAGGAATTCGAGTCGACACTCAAAAGATTGAGGCAATGCAAAATTTTCCCTGAGCACATCCACAACTGATATAACGAGTTTCTTCGGGTTGGCTAGTTACTTCAAAATATTTGTTGAGGGGTTTTCATCTATTTCTTCCTTATTGAATAAGTTGACTTAGAAGACAATTATGTTTCAACGGTCTAAAGCTTGTGACCAATGCTTTTAGGATTTAAAACTCGGTAAACTGCGGCTCCAGTGTTGACTCTACTAGAGGATAGAAAGGGTTTTTTTGTTTATTGTGATGATTCCATAGTAGGGATTTATCGTCTACTGATGTAGAATGATAAGGTTATAACCTAAGCCTCCATACATCATAAGATTCATGAGAGAAGCTACTCAACTCATGATCTCCAGTTTTGAGCAGTGTGTATTTTGCTCCCAAATATGGCATCACTATCTCTACGGAATTCATGTGGATGTGTTCATGGACCACAAAAGCCTTCACTACGTTTTCACTCAGAAAGAGCTATATCTTCAACAAAGGAGGCAATTAGAGCTTCTCAAAGATGATGACATAAGTATCCTCTATCATCCAAATAAAGTGAATGTTGTCGATGATGCCTTGAGCAGGTTCTCAATGGGGAGTTGTGATCATGTTGAAGAAGGAATGAAAGAGTTAGCTAAGGAAGGGAACCGACTTGCGTGTTTGGGTGTTCGATTATGTAACACCCCATGTCCAAAAAAGGGAAATGAAACCAATTCCCAGATGTTACAGGTGTAACCCACGCTGGCCACCCATGGGCTGCGTGCAGCTGGTTTGAGGGCCCAGAACCATTGCCTGACCAACGGATTGTTAGTTCACAACATGGTCGGTGGTTGGGGTCCCTGTTTTGAAAACCCCAAAAATATGTTTCTAACCACCATTGACGGCTGTTCAAGACAATTTGTCGTCCTGACCACGGTCCGACAGTGGGGTCTCGTCGGTCAAAACTTGCAATTAAGTTTAGGGGTAGTTGGATCTTTTTCAAATTAATTACTACGTATACTATGTAGTTTTGCCTATGTTAAGGACCCTATATATGTCTTTTACCCCATAATTTCCCAAAAGAAATCACTCTCTAAACTCAGCCAAAAAGAAGAACTCTCAAATAATTCTCTCTACAACTTGAAGAAAAAGAAGAAGAAGGATTCTTTTAGGTTTTCAAGCTAAGGTCTCCATTTCTCCATTGAAGGCTAGCATTGGGATTCAAGGTATTATAGTTTTCATCCATGGATTCCTTCAATCCATGGAGTTACCATATTCATTTATTCAAAAGGTAGAGTTCTCAATTCAGTTATGATTTCCTTCAATTACCATGGGTTCTTTTCATTATTTATTTGAATGATTGAATTACGATATTTTATGCACACTACAAGAAAAATGACTTTAACAAAAGGAAATTAATTCATTAAAAGTCATATCTAGTAGGTAAAGGTTTATAACGACCGAGAAAAAAATTGGTCGCCAGCGAACGTTAAAATCTCCGTCGTCAATGGTTAACGATCGAATTGCATAGCTGTTCTTTAGATATCACTTAGCTACAATGTAAAATCCGCTCACTAAATTTACTAACAACGACCATAAATTCCCTTCGTTGATGGTCATTTGGTTGTTACCACATTGAAGTAATACCACAATTTAGAGTCGTTACAAGTACTTTTGGTGGTCAGAGTCTTTCATTGATTACATTACATTTACCTACCAAGTTTAAATTCCTTTCCATGCTTTTAATAAATTTAACGACAAAGTTTATTTCACAAATTTAGTTTCAAACAATTATATATAGTTTTTATGTTCCTCGAGGTGTTCTGGATCATAATATCATTTCTTTTTTTCACTAGCCATAAAAAAATTAATATCAAATTTCATAACTGTTTTGCCATGAACGAAAACATACTAGAAACTTAGATATAAATGTGTGTTCAACACAATATCTTAAAAACATACATGTTCAACATAAGATCTAAATAACATAGATGTTCGACATAAGATTATACAACAAACATGTTTGACATCTATAGAATCCTAAAAATTGAGAAAATGAATTAGATGCATAGGTTAAAACCTTTCTATATCTGCACCAACTAGAAAAAGATGATCTTTCATTTCAGATGGCTCCACAAATCGTCAAGAACCTTCATCACATTCTTCATTTTTTTTTTAAATAATTTGAGTTCAATTCGTAACAGAATGTCAGATAGCTATAGCTTATAACTTTTAAAGCATAAATCATTCATTTAATCAGCAAAGAGCCCAGAACTTTTCATGGTTAATTCTCATGAGCATCAGAACTAGTAAAGGCAAATGTGGAGGCAATTTTGGAACAATATAGGCCTGTGATTTTTTTCAAAGTTCACTCTTGGTACAGTTGCTCCACAATTCACAGGGATTTCTATTATGGAAGATGGAAGTGAGGGTATAACTATGGAATTAGAGATGCAATGGGATGGAATCAAGAATAAAACTTGATATCAGACTTATGGAGGTGTAGTGTTACCAGCAAGTGAAAGACATTGGGTTTACTGGTATTTTAAAGGCACATCTTCAAGGCACATCTTCAGGCACTTGTAGATGAGTTTCCTTGCTTCAGAGCTGTATGCTATTCTCTAAGGCATGAAAAATGCTGGATTTTATGCTTAAAGTAATTGGTGGTACATGAGAGCAATTCCTGGCCTTCATATGCAATTGAGGGAACCATCGCGGACACTGTTTAAGACTCTATCACGTGGCCAGTACGAAAAGTTATTCCCATTTAACCTGGGGATTATACTGACCTTGAACTGAAGCCTACCAGAGTAATTGGAGGTGAAGCTTATTCTAGAAAGGAATGAACAAATAAACATCTCTTTCGAAAATCTGATCCTTTGATGTATTATATATACGGCCCTCTACGAGACAGAATGAGAAGAGCTAACAAAGATTTGAACCCAATTTCGAATATGAGCATTTTAGTTCATAGTCGAAGATCCATTGACACACACTTGGTGGGTAAAAATCTATGACGATGAAGGGCTTCAGTCAGCTGAACTGATTAGATGTGCCCATATTTTTGAATAAGCTTGAGCCTGGTAAAGTGAAGGATATCTGATTGAAGTTGGTGAATGATTTGGAATTCAGAGAGATCAGAAAATAGGGCCAGGTGCAGTTGGAGCTATTGTACTGCCCCAATGGCATGAACAATGGGCTAAGTAACCCTTTTTCACAGAATGAGTCAATGATTTCATTAGAGAGTTCTTTAAAAACTCGGCAGAAGGAAAAAGAAGTTAGTCCAAACGGAGAAGTGAGATCATACAAAGAAGATAGGTAATAGTACGAGGGGTACTTTCTATTACAGTGGTATCAGCTAATGACCTGCCCCTCGGCGGCTTAGCGGTGCGCTCCCCATTTCGCTTTATCGGCCATTTCATTCAGTTTTCGT
>CM040618.1:19959828-19992762 GCA_022817965.1 Solanum lycopersicoides | reverse complement strand
TTTCGTCATACAGTCTATATAAGCCTTTCTAAAGTGTGTTAACACTTTCCTTGGTTCTAATTACTTCAAATGATTTCTAAACACATAGAAAGAATCCCAAAACATGATTATAACCTTGAATCCATAATTCATTCAAGAAAGTTAAGATCTAGTCAAGAAGCTAGAGATTCAAGTTTAAAAGTTAAGATGTAAGTCAAGAAGAAGTTCATAAAGTTTTCAAAGTCTTTCAAAACGTTTTAACTTTGTTTATGACTTAAGTTTTGAGTTCATAAAGATTAAATTTGTAGTTATGATCTTCAAAAAGTATATGGGGACTTACTATTCCCAAAGAGATTTCAAATATTTTCACATTTAAACAAGAACAGAAACTGAGATTTCGAAAGAGCCTTCAGGATAGTTTTTCAGAAAAGAGTAATAGCTTTCTAAAGGAAGCAAGAAGGGAAATTGAGATTTCTTAGATAGCATTTGAGCTAAGTTTTTTTAGCACTAATCTCAAACCACAGAAGAATTATATCTTTTTTAATCATAAGAGCTAGTATATTTTGGGAGTAATATTGAGCACCGAACTGGGGAAGAGCATGAGTACAGATAACTCACGTCTTAATAAAACGATGTATCTACCATGGGTAGAAAAAAGTCATACTTTTTAGATGAATCTTTTTTCACAATATATTAGTGAATCCACTTAGTATTTAAGGTCCTACGCCTTTGGTAGGGTATATGATGCATTGGCAGTGTGAGGTACATAGTTGTATCATCACTATAGCCCTTATGTGATGGTTGCCGTTAGAGAAACTCCCATAGAAGTTACTGTATTTTTATATACACAACTATATGTAATTTTATATACATTTCAATGTTTATGTTGTGTTCTTGTAGATACACAGAGTTGACATCATGTTTTTAAATCATTTTTCTTTATATCGCACTTGCTTTTAAATTATTTTATATTGAAATGAGTCCAGTATGTTGAGTTTAGTTGAGTCAAGTAAGTTATTCAAATTTCCCTTCCTAGCCTATATCGTTTTAGCATTCCAACTCGCATAATCGTACATTCAATGTACTTATACTAGTTGGTATGCATCATCTTATGATGTATAAGCAGGTAACAAGGATTAGCATTCAGCGCTCATTGATCCAGCTTGAGCACTTAGAGTCTATTGGTGAGCCTCCTTGCATTCCGGATGACTCTTTTATTTACTTTCAAGTTTAGTTTGTTAGGATGTTGTGGGTTTGTCCCAACATCCATCGCAGTTATTTTAGAGGGTTCATAGACATTTAGTAGTTCACTAGCCTTTATATTATCACTCTTATGTTAGGACTGAGATTGATGGGAAAGCAAAGCAAACTATTCAAACTTTAGAAGATATGTTGAGGGCCTGTGTGATTGATTTCAAAGGGAATTGGAATGATTACCTACCTCTTATGAGTTTGCTTACAACAACAACTACCACACTAGAATCCAAATGACTCCTTATGAAGATCTTTATGAGAGAAGATACAGATCTCCTATTGTATGGTTTGAAGTTGATGAAACAGGGTTGATAGGACCAGATTTAATTCATCAAGCTATGGAGAAGGTCAAAGTGATTAAAGAGAGGTTGAAAATGGCGCAGAGTCTTCACAATTTCTACACTAATGTTAGAAGGAGGGAATTAGAGTTTGAAGTATATTATTAGGTATATTTAAGGGTTTCACCCGTGAAAGGATTTATGAAGTTTAGGAATAAGGGGAAACCTAGTCCCTGGTATATTAGAGCTTATCGAATATCCAAGAAGATTAGCAATGTAGCTTATGAGTTGGAGCTACCACAAGACTTAATAGAGGTTCATACGATATTTCACATCTCTATGTTGACTAAATGCATTATGCATGGGCAATCCTTCATTGATCATTCAGACTAAAAATAATAAAATCACGGATAGCTTATTTTATGAGGACATTCCTATTTAATTCTAGATCACCAAGCTCGCAAATTAAGGACACAAAAGATAACATCAGTCAAGGTCCTTTGGAGGAACCAATTTGTTGACAAAGATACTAGGGAAGCTGAGGAGGATATGAAGAAGAGATATCCATATATCTTTGAATGCGGAGAAAGTGTAGACCAAGGTACTAATTCTCTTCTTAGTACTTTATAAATTACGAGTGAGCATTTTGTTTATTCGCATTTGCTTGTGGGTTATTTGACTTGATCTTACCACCCTTAGCCTAGTAAGAGTAATCTCATTCATGCAAGAATGTTCCCAAGGGAGAGAAATTGTAACATCCTACTATTTGAAATAGCTATGAATAAGCGAAGAACTGAAAACATTTATTTTTGGAAGTAACACAAAAATTTGGAAATTTGTTTAAGTTAGGAAATATGAGTTTTTGGTCAAATTTAAGCGGCCATAAATCCTAGCTAAGGATGAGTTAGGTGTACTTCCAGGTAAGGTTTGAAAGATCTTGAAATAATCTTTCCAACGCCGCCAAGTTTGGTGCAATTCCAAGTTCGTGTGAGCGAGATATGCCCTTTGGAAGTTGGGTTTATGGAATAAGGAAAGTCCAATCCGGATTTGTAAGGGTAGTTTGGTAGTTTCCTTACCCAAATTAACTCATTCTTCTTTAGCAATTAAATTTGGGTCTAAACTTAATTGGTTCAGTTTAGACAATTGAAAACTTACGCTAGGATTTTTGGAGAAAGAACACAAGAGAAAGAGAAGAGAGAAACTGAGATTCATCGCTTTCTAGGAAATTGATTGCGGATTTCGTCAAGGATTTAATCCCACAAGGTATGTGAGAATTCTATAAAGTTAGGTTTTTTTAACCACGTGCCAAACATCTTTGATTCAGCGTGAATTTGTTCTAAAAATGGGAATTTTAATGTTCTTGATGGTTGTTATTGAATTGCTTTCGTTCTTGAACTTGAATTGAGATTTAGGACTTTGTTGATGTGAAAGTTTTGTTTCTTCAGTTCATTGGGTTAGAACCTTGTGTATATGATGTGGGTACATGAATCTAAAGTGAATTTTAGAATATGAATTGAGTTAAAATGATTTAAGATCATAAACCGAGGGGAAGAATATGTAAGATGCACCTGGGGAGAGCCAAGAATGTCACGCCCCCATAGCGCTAGGAAGGCTGAGGCAGTGCACCTGAAGTGCGCCCAAAGTGCACCTCAATTCTCTGGGGCTGTCCAGGTGAGATGTGCCTGAATCGGTGTTTTTCATCCAGTATTCGTCATAATGTCTATATAAGCCTTTCTAAATTGTGTATTAACTCTTTCCATTGATTCTAATTACTTCAAATGATTTAAAAACACATAAAAAGCATCCCAAAACACGAATTATAACCTTGATTCCATAATTCAATTCAAACAACATTAAGATCTAAGTAAAGAAGTTAAGAGTCAAGTCTAAAAGTTAAGATGTAAGTCAAGAAGAAGTTCATAAAGTTTTCAAAGTCTTTCACAAACGTTTTAACTTTGGTTTAAGACTTATGTTTTTAGCCTAATAAATATTAAAGTTGAAGTTATGATATGCATAGAAGTATATGGGGAATTAGTAATCCCCAAGAGATTTAAGATGTTTTCACATTTAAATAAGAATGGAAATTGAGATTTCCAAAGTGCCTTCGGGCTTGTTTTTCAGAAAAGAGTTATAGATTTCTAATGAAGTAATAAGGGATACTGAGATTTCCGAGATAGCCTTTGAGATATGTTTTTTGAGCATTAATCTCAAATCACAAAAAAGATTATTTTTTTTCAAAACATAAGAGCTAGTATATTTTTGGAGTAGTATTAAGCACCGAATTGGGGAAGAGCACGAGTTCAAATAACTCACGTCTTCATAAAACCATTTAGCCACCATAAGTAGAAAAGGGTCATACAGTTTAGATGAATACGTTTTCACAATAGACTAGTGGATCCTCTTAGTAGTTAAGGTCTTATGCCTTTGGTCGGGTATAAGATGTGCTGAAAGCGTGAGGTAGATAATTTGTATCATCACTATAGCCCTTATGTGATTGTTGTCGTTTTGAGAAACTCCCACAGAAGTTATTTTATTTTTATATATACAGTTATATGTATTTTTACATACATTTCAGTGTTGATGTTGTATTTTTGTAGATACATAAAGTTGACATCTTGTTTTCAAATCGTTTTTCTTTATATCACACTTGCTTTTAAATTATATTATATTGAAATGAGTCCACTATTGTTGAGTTGAGATGAGCAAAGTAAGTTTTTCTAATTTTCCTTCCAAGCCTATGTCCTTTTAGCATTCCAACTCGCATACTCGTACATTTAATGTAATGATGTTGTTTCTCTACATCATCTTACGATGTAGACGTAGGTAACCAGGATCAGCATCCAGCGCCCTGTTGATCCAGCTTTAGCACTCTGAGTCTACTGATGAGCCTCCTTGATTTCCGAAGGAATCTTTTGTTACTTTCCAGTTTAGTTCATTAGGATGTTGTGGGGTTTATCCAAACATCCATCGCAATTGTTTTAGATGCTTCATAGATAGTTAGTAGTTCAGTAGTCTTTACATTATCACTCTCATGTTAAGACTTGAGTTTGCCTTAATGGCTAAGTTGATGACTTCCGCTAACTATGTGAGTCAGGTTAAGGGTCCGCTCAACGCCATTTATGGTTTTAAAGTTCAAGCCACACCCAGGGTATAGGATAGGGGCGTGACAAACTTGGTATTAGAGTAGAGAGTTCAAGAGTCCAAGGTAGTCTATGAAGCCATGTCAGTAGAGTCCTAGTTATTGGTGTGAAGTGCACCACATCTATAATTAGGAGGCTGCAACATTTAGGAAATTCCTCACTTCTTTCATACATATTTCGTACGTTATAATTTATCTCTAAAAAGTTTCTTTAAAACTCGTGATTATGCGTAACCGATTGTGATCTAGGCTTTGTTTGAGGAGGACTTTTTTGGGTGTTTATTTCCCCTTTTATCTAAAAGAAGCTAAGAGATGGTCGTTGACATAAGGAGTAGAACAAACTTGTTTCGTAGTTGGGTTGTCTCGTTTGTGGAGTAAGGAAAGTAATGTTGCGATGTTAATAGATGACATGGGCATAGCAGGGTTGATGATCCATGTGCAATATGTTGAGGAGGAAAAGCTGAGGGATAGAGAAGCGTTCAAGAATAAGAGGGTTAATACATAAAGAAGTAGTCTGGGGTGGAAAGGAATAATGTGAACTAGCTTCTTTTTAAGAGATGCAGAAAGGACCTGCTTCATCATCTGCTAGCGCACCTGCACGAAGGAACCAATGTGTGTGCAATACTAAGAATTCATAGAACTTTAGAGCTAGATTTGCGTATTTGCAAGTTAGTAAGGCAAAACGGGGTATTAAAACTCCTGCATGTTCCAAGTGTGGTAGGAGCCACTCAGGGGTGTGTTGTGATGGCTTAACTGATTGCTTCAAGTGTGGCCAGAATGGTCATTTTATAAGATAATGTCTTAAAAACATGTGGAGAAATCGTAAAGAGGGTATAGAGCCCAGTCTTCTTCAGATGCTTCCTCATATAGAGTTACATCTAGATAAGCTACTTCAGGGGCAGACAGAGAAGGAAACCATTTTTATGCTATCACTAGTAGACAAGAGTAAGAGGATTCGCAATATGTTATCACTAGTATTATCAAAGTATTCAATTTTGATGTTTTTCCAGAGCAACATCTTGATCCCTTCAATTTTCTACACGTGTTGGTGAGTCTATTCTAGCAAAGAAAGTCTATCGTGATTGTACCCTTTCTGTCAATCACAAGAGTACCATGGCTGACATAGTTTAATTAGACATGGTAGATTTTGATGTCATTCTTAGTATGTAGTGGCTTCATGCATGTTATGCCTCAATTGATTGTAGAACTCGAGGAGTTAAGTTTCAGTTTCCAAATGAGCCAATCTTAGAGTGGAAAAGCAGTTCAGAAGTGGCTAAGGGTCATTTCATTTCGTACTTTAAGGCAAGGAAGTTAGTTTATAAAGGATGTTGAGGTACCTCATATTCAGTCAGTTACAGTAGTAAAACAGTTCCCATAAGTCTTTCAAGATGATCTTCCCGGAGTCCCTACTCAGAGAGAGAGATAAACTTCGGTATAGATCTTCTTCAAGATACTCATCCTATATCTATTCCGCCATTCAGAATGGCACCAGCAGAATTGAAATAACTTAAAGAGTAGATAAAGAATCTATTAGATAAGGGTTTTATTCAACAAATTGTCTAACCTTGAGGTGCTACAGTCTTATTTATGAGAAAGAAGGATTGTTCCCTTCGGATGTATATGGATTACCGTCAACTGAAAAAGGTTACCATCAAGAATAAGTATCCCTTTCAATGAATTGATGATCTTTTCGAACAGCTTCAGGGTTCTTTCTATTTCTGTAAAATTGACCTCAGATTAAGATACCATCTGTTGAGAGTAAGGGAATATGATATTTCAAAGACAACCCTCAGAACCCGATATGGCCATTATGAGTTCTTGGTCATGTCATTTAGGTTGACTAATGCACCAGAAGCGTTCATGGACCTTATTAATAGGGTTGTTAAACCTTATTTATATATGTTTGTTATCGTCTTCATTGATGACCTACTAATCTATTCGAGTAATGAAGAAGATCATGCTAATCATCTCAAAATAATTCTTCAAACTTTGAAAGATAGACAGTTGTATGCCAAGTTCTCTAACTCTGAATTTTAGCTTGGGTCTGTGGCATTCTTAAGCCATATTGTGTATGGAAAAGGAATTAAAGTTGGTACTGAAAAAGTTGAGGCAGTGCATAATTGGCCTTGTCCCACATCACTAACTGACATTAGGAGTTTCTTGAGTTTGGCTGGCTATTATAGAACGTTAGTAGAAGGTTACTAATCAATTTCGTCTTTAATGACGAAGTTATCTATGAAAAAAGCAAAGTTTTAATGGTCTGAAGCTTGTGAGAAAAGCTTTCAGGAATTGAAGAAGAGACTGACTACTGCCTCGGTTTTAACCTTACTGGAAGGTACTCAAGGTTTTGTGGTGTATTGTGATGCATCTAGAGTTGGCTTGGATTGTGTTTTAATGCAGAAGGGCAAAGTTGTGCTTATGCCTCCAGACAATTGAAAGTTCATGAGAAGAACTACCCAACCCATGACTTAGAGTTTGTTGTTTTATTATTCACTTTGAAGATATCGCGTCATTATTGGAATTATGCTCATGTTTATATATTCAATAATCATTAGAGACTGCAGTATTTGTTCACCCAGAAGGAGCTTAATCTCAGATAGAGGTGGTGGTTAGAATTACTCAAGGATTATGAGATGAATATTCTTTACCACCTAGGTAAGGCTAATGTGGTTGTTGTTGCTTTAAGTAGGTTGTCTATGGACATCACCGCCCATGTTGAGGAAGAAAAGAGAGAGTTAGCAAAACATATGCATAGGCTTATACACTTAGGTGTCCAAATTATGGATTCCACAGAAGGAGGAATGGTCGTGACCAATGTGTTTGAGTCATCACTAGTGTCAAAAGTTAAAGAAAAACAAGACAAAGATCCCATTTTGCTTTAGTTTAAGGCAAAGGTTCAAAAGCAAAATGTATTAGCTTTTTAACAAGGGGGAGATGGTGTATTGAGATATCAAGGTAGATTATGTGTACCAATGGTGGATGGACTCCATGAGAGAGTCATGGAGGAATCTCATAGCTCCATATTTTCAATTCATCCGGGTTTCACAAAAATGTATCTTGATTTGAGATAACTATATTGGTGGAATGGTATGAAGAAAGGCATTGCGGAGTTTGTTGCTAAGTGCCTAAACTGCCAACAAGTTAAAGTAGAGCACCAAAGGCCCGGAGGTTTGGCTCACAACATAGAACATTCAGAATGGAACTGGGAGAGGATTTATATGGAATTCATCACAGGATTGCCAAAGTATCGCATGCAGCATGATTCCATCTGGGTGGTTATCGATAGAATGAAAAAATCAGCCCATTTACTATCGGTAAAGACTACCCATACATCAAAAGATTATGCCAGGTTATATATTCAGGAGGTGGTAAGACATTATGGAGTTCCAGTCTCCATTATTTAAGATAGAAGTGCACAATTTATTGCACAATTTTGGAAATCTTTTCAGAAAGGTTTGGGTTTGAATATTAACTTAAATATTGCCTTTCATCCTCAAACTTATGGGGAAGCAAAGCAAACTATTCAGACTTTAGAAGATATGTTGAGGGCTTGTGTGATTTATTTCAAATGGATTTTGGATGATTACACCTACCTCTAAAGATCTTGCTTACAATAACAGTTACCACTCAAGCAACCAAATGGATCGTTATGAAGCTCTTTATGGGAGAAGATGAAGATCGCCTTTTGGATGGTTTGAAGTTGGTGAAGCAGGGTTGGTAACATGATTTATATTATCAAGCTATCGAGATGGTGAAAGTGATTCAAGAGTGGTTGAAAATGGCGTAGAGTCTTCAGAAATCCTACACTAATGTTAGGAGGGGGGAGTTAGATTTTGAAGTAGATGATCGAGTATATTTAAAGGTTTCACCCATGAAAGGTGTTATGAGGTTTCAGAAAAAGGGGAAACCTAGTCCCTGGCATATTAGACCTTATCGAATATCCAAGAAGATTGAAATGTAGCTTATGAGTTGGAGATACCACAAGAGTTAGCAGTGGTTCATCGGGTATTTCACATCTCTATGTTGAAGAAATGCATGATGCATGTGAGATCCTTCATTCATCATGCAAACTGAAAATATTTACATCAAGGATAGATTTTCTTACGAGGAGATTCTTGTTCAGATTCTAGATCGCCAAGTTCGCAAATTGAGGACAAAAGAGATTGCATTCGTCAAGATACTTTGGAGGAATCAATTTGTTGATGAAGATACTAGAGAAGCTGAAGAGGATATGAAGAAGATATATCCACATATCTTTGTATCTGGAGAAAGTGCAGACTAAGGTACTAATTCTCTTCTTAGTTCTTTTTATATTACGAGTGAGCATGTTGTTTGTTCGCATTTTCTTGTGGGTTATTCGAGTTGATATTGACACCCTTAACCTAGCAAGAGTAATCTCATTCGAGGATGAATGTTTCCAAGGGGGATATATTGAAACATCCCGCAATTTTATATAGCTATGAAGAAGTGAAGAACTAAAAAATAGTTATTTTTGGAAGTAACAAAAAAATCATGAAATTTGTTTAAGTTAGGAAATATGAGTGTTTTGTCAACTTCAAACTGTCATAACTCCTAGCTTAGGATGAGTTAGATGTACTTCCAGGTATGGTTGGAAAGAACTTGGAATGATCTTTTTAACGCCGCCAAGTTTGATGCAATTCCAAGTTCGTATGAGAGAGATATGCTCTTTGGAAGTTCAGTTGTTGGAATAAGAAAAGTCCAATCCAGATTTGTAAGGGGTAGTTTGGTCTTTTACTAATCCAACTTAATTAGTTCTTCTTTAGAAATTTAATTGGGTTCTAAACTTAATTGGTTCAGTTTAGACAATTGAAAACTTACGCTAGGGTTTTTGGAGAAAAAAATGCACGAAAAAAGAGAAGAGGGAAAGCAAGATTCGTCGCTTCGTAGGAAAATGATTGCGGATTTTTCAAAGAATTCAATCCCAGGGTACATGAATCTAAAGTGAATTTGAGAAAAGGAATCGTGTTAAAACGATTTAAGATCATAAAATAATGGGAAGAATTTGTAAGATGCATCCGGGGAGATCCAGGCGTTTCGCGCCCCGAAAGCGCCAGAAAGGTTGGGGTTTTTTGCCTGCAATGAGCCCAAAGTGTGCCTCAGTACTTTGGGGCTGGCACAGTCTGCCCCAGATGCGCGTGAATCAACGTTTTTCATCTAGTTTTTGTCAGTAGTTCGTATAAGCCTTACTAAAGTTTGCTAACACTTTCCATTGATTCTAACTACTTCAAATAATTTCTGAACACCTAGGAATCATCCCAAAACACGCATTATAACCTTGAATCCATAATTCAATTCAAGGAAAGTTAAGAGTTAAGTCAAAAAGTTCATAGTCAAGTCTAAAAGTTAAGATGTAAATCAACAAAAAGTTCATAAAGTTTACAAAATCTTTCACACACGTTTTAACTTTGTTTTAAGACTTCCGTTTTGAGTTCAATAAAGATTAAATTTGAAGTTATGATCTGCAAAGAAGTATATGGGGACTAAGTATCTCTTTAAAATATTTTCATATTTAAATAAGAACGAAAACTGAGATTTCCAAAGAGCCTTCGTGCTAGTTTTTCAGAAAAGAGTAAGAGTTGCTAAATGAAGCAAGAAAGGGAACTAAGATTTCCGCGATAGCCTTTGAGTTATTTTTTTTAGCACTAATCTCAAATCAGAGAAGTAGTATGTTTTTTTAAAAACATAAGAGCTAATATATTTTGGTAGTAGTATTGTGCACCGAATTGGGGACGAACATGAGTTCAAATAACTCGTGTCTCCATCAAACCATGTAGCCACCATGGGTAGAAAAGGTTCATACTTTTTAGATGAATCCTTATAACAATAGACTAGTTGATGCACTTAGTAGCTCAGGTCCTATACCTTTTGCTGGATATAGGATGTGCTGGCAGTGTGAGGTAGGTCATTGTATCATCACTATATCTCTTATGTGGTAGTTGTCTGTTAGAGAAACTACCACATAAGTTTTTGTATTTTTATATGCACATCTATATGTACTTTTACATACATTTCATATTTTATGTTGTATTCTTATATATACACAGAGTTGACATCATATTTTTAAACAGTTTCTATTTAATCGCACTTGCTTATAAATTACTTTATATTGAATGAGCCTAGTATTGTTGAGTTGAGTTGAGCCAGGTAAGTTCATCGGATTTCCCTTTCAAGCTTATCTCATTTTAGAATTACAACTTGTATACTCGTACATTCAATGTACTGATACTAGTTGGCCTGCATCGTCATAAGATGCAGACACAGGTAACCAGGATCAGCATCCAGCGCCCCGTTGATCCAGTTTGAGCACTCAGAGTCTATTGGTGAGTCTTCTTGTATTTCACAGGACTTTTTTAATTGCTTCCTAGTTTAGTTCATTAGGATGTTGTGGGGTTTGTCTCAACATCCATCGCAGTTGTTTTAGAGGCCTCATATACAGTTAGTAGTTCAGTATTCATTAAATTGTCACTCTTATGTTAAGACTTGGATTTGCCTTAATGCCAAGTTGAATGTTCATTTATAACTCTTATGTTAAGACTTGGATTTGCCTTAATGCCAAGTTGAATGTTCATTTATAACATTCGAGTTTATTTATTGATTTAAGTCTTGCAATAAGTAAGTGAGTCATGCCTAGGGTCCGCTCGAGGCCAACGATGGTCTTCGAAGGCCAGCCACACCCAGGGTGTTGGCTCGGCCGTGATATCATTTCTCTAATACCCAATTCTTTTAAGGTGAAGCAATTTAACCAAATTAGAAAGCTTAGAAACTTTTACACTTTTATATAATGGTAGATCAAGATCTTTCAATAGTGTATATAATCTTTTTTCTTCATCATTTGGTTCCTCCTACAGCAAATCATCACCACTATTATTCATATTATCTCCAATAAAATCGGGATACAAATCTCTCAGCAAACCATCTATTTCATCGTCACCATCATCCTCTTCAATGTCATTATCATTTATTTTTAAAAAAATTTGATTGTTCTTCACCTGTAATATCCCATGGTGATACGAAAGAGTATAACTTGGTATTATCCCATGTACTATTAAATGTGAACAAACTACAACATGTGTTCTCGAAGTTGCATTACCACATTTAACACATGACAATGTATCAACTGCGGGTCTCCTAATTTTCTAAAAGCATAATCCAAGAAAGTCTCCACCGCATCTATATAAGCAATAGCAAATCTATCTAGAATGAGTTTCATCCATTGTTTATTAGGTGCTATTATTTCCATGCATGTAAAATAGATATAATAATACATTAGTAGAACAACAAAGTAGTACTAATTAGCTATTCACGTTGAGAGTTATAGTTTCATGCACAATAGATGCAGATAGTTATGTATGTATTACGACAAAAAATTAAGAACAAACATTTAATCTATACTTAAACAAGAAACACGCACAAATATTCACAAGTTGATAATAAAAAGGTTACAAAAATTGGAATAGTACAAATTACATAACAAAAGACTCTAGCAATTCAAGAAAATCCAACATATAATAATAAAAGACCAAATATTTCAAATTAATTTTTGTCCATGTATATTCTAAACATCAATAGTAAATGGCCAAATAGTTTCTACGGTTATGGTTATGAACTGAATATACAAAGTAGGTTAACAATTAATTTATACAATTATAAACAAAGGTTACAGAAGTCCTACAATCTAATCTAATTACATTAAAAGAAGAGTATGTAAAGACTTAAGAAAAAAGGAGAAAAATTTATATTCTTTTGTTTGTAGTATTTAAATTTTGTTACAGTTGTGCACTTTTTTATTACCTATATTAAACACATCAAAGTTTTGATAGTGCGTGATGGTTCAATATTTTATGATTCTCATACCATTGTTCAAAAATCGATGAAACACATTAAAAGATTGCAACCAACTCTACCTCTTATAAAAGGGCCAATAAAACTAGATTAAAAACAAAGCAAAACAAATGGCCACAAAAATTGAGACAAATACTTGAAATATTTTCAAAAGCACATGAGTAAAGAAGAAAGGTTTAGATAAAGAAAAAGAATTACCTTACAAAAGAAATCAACAAAGAGCTTTCAAAAGAATAATAAGCACCACCACCGACAGATTTGGAATCAAAGCCTACAACAACAAAGAAAGAAATATGTGAACATGAGATACACTTCACAATCAAGGAAATATGAAATGCAACAAAGAGTATAAAAAATCAACAAGCCACATGAAACCATATAGACATAATTTCAGTATAGTCTTTCCAATAATATATATTGCCTATTTCGTAGAGTTCATCCATTTTCAATGAAAGAAAAAATACATGAAGAAAAAAAGAATGTGTTAACCCTAAGTGTGGCAGACCAGAAATATGGTCATCACAATAGTTGTTAAATTTGTTAGGAGAATTCTCTGTACTAACATGGAAGAACGATACAGAGAGGCAGTGACTTTGGAGTTTCAGTGAAAACAAGCCACTGAATTGTCAATGTAGATGATACATAGGGAATGAACATGTATTGACAGTCAAAACTCCACATGAAAAACCTCTTTAAATATAGGTATTGATTTAGTGCTATTTGATATTTGATAGATTAATATACAACATTTTGCCACATCTGAAATTATATTAAACAGAGATATGAATTTTTTAATCGTTAGCAGGCTATACATTTTGAACAGTAAGCAGAAGAGTATAATCATGCTTATAGTAACACATACTTTTAAATTTTGAAAAGTTTACCCAACCTGAGCCATGGACCACCTTAAGCTCTCACCCAGGTTAATAGCTATTTCTTCAGAAATTGCGATGCTGGAAGAGCAGTGTTTTGAAGACCGAGAAGCCAAAAGAAGCGACAAGAGCTTACTTCTACCAAAGCGAGAAGCATGAAGCGAAGCACACAATTTTTTCAACTAAAGAGCTATTTAGTACAAAAATTAAAAATATCAAATATGCATCATATCATATTTCATATCATATGTTGAAAGTTGAATTACGGTTTTACCCCTTTTATAAATTAAATTGTTATAAAATATTTAAATATTTAATGGAATAAAATTTAATTAAAATGTTAATGGCTTTTAGATTTCCTAAGATTAATTCCTAATTAACGATCTAATTTATTAATATTTATCATGTATAATAATTATAATTTTTTTAAAAAACAAATCTCTACCTAAATTGCTATACTTTTCCTCTTCTCATAACTTTTTCCTTAACACCTCTCATGAATAATATCATATATCATATCATATCATATATATATATATAAAAGAGAACCCTAGGCCCGCCTACATGGCATCACCACAAACCAGGATTCCCCTTTACATTTATCTATTATCAAAACTAGCCTTCCCCTTTCGTGAAAAGTTGTGACTTCGATGAAAAGTTGTGACTTTTATGAAAAATTGAGACTTTATGAAAAGTTGTGACTTTATGAAAAGTTGCGACCTTTAGGAAGAGTTACGACTGTTATGAAGAGTTGTGACTTTTATGAAGAGTCGCGACTTTTATGTAAGGTTGTGACCTTTCCGAAGGGTTGTTACTTTTCCAAAGAGTTGTGACCTACACTTTGTTTAATATAAATAGAAGGATTTTCTGCCATTATTATTTGTATGTTTTTTTAGAGGGTAGTCGAATTCAAATACATTAATTATGTTTCTTATGAAGTTTGTTTAATTCCTTAAAGTTTTCATCCTCCTACTTCATGGAGATTAATTTTTACTATAAGTCAAAGTTATTCATGTAATTATGATAATTTATTTTTACTATTTTTGTGACCTTTTAGAAACTATGTTAAAAATTGCAGCAAGGATGATTGAATTTCGATCTTCTCTTTCTTCCTTTTCTACAGGTTTCTTCATATAAACAAAGAAAAATAATTTTAATCGCAATGTGCCATTACTACTCTTGCACCTCTAAATCCACAACTCATATAGCTGATGAAATGGTTCAATTCGTTATATTTGGTTCTTTAATAACAAAACTTTTATTTGTGCCACTATTATTTTTAGATTTTTTTCGCTATAGGGGAGTCAAATTTAAATACATTAATTAGGCTTCTTATGAAGTGTGTTTCATCCTTCAAAGTTTTCTTCCTCCTATTTAATGAAGCTTAATCTTTTACTGTGAGTCATAGTAATTCATGTATCTATTGCAATTTCATTTTTCTATTTTTGTGACTTTTTTTTGAACTCAGTTAAAAATTTCAATGAGGATGATTGAAAATTTATCTTCTATTTTTTGTCTTGCTATAATTTTATTCATATGCTTTTTGAGAAAATTTCTTCTATGATGTGTTCTATTTGATAGCACAAAATAATAAATATATAATAACTAATACGCAACCAAGGTTGAAGTTCGTTAAAAGAACCAAACCGATTGTTCTCTTCTTTGCCACAATTAGTATATTATTTTGATTGCTCATTCTTAGGTACAAACATTTTATATGCCATTTCACCCTTCCTAGAATATTAGTATAGTGACAATTAGTTCACTTATTTTATCGCAAGTTAACTAATTTGTCATATTTGTTCATCTGTTCTTCTTAGGCATAATAACAGATCAAGTTTTCTTGAAACTAACAAATGTCCAAAATACACTATAACAAAAATATTCTTAGTTGACATTCAGAAAAAAAATCTAATGAATTATGAGTTAAATCCTATTTTTTATTGGTAATGAATACGCACATTAACGAAGACTGCTAAATCCTTTACCAACATTAATTAATTGTCATTAGATTCAATGTTGCTATGGACTTTTTCTAGGGAAATTTATAATTGTCGTTAATGATCATTTTTGTCAAAGTGATAACCCTTTCTTTTCATAAAGGTTTTCTTTATAAAGAAGTAATAACTCTTTCTTTTGGTTTATTTCAATTAAGTTTGTGAACTGTGAACTTGAATACACACCAACAAACTATCTTTTTGAAAAAGATGTTAAGCAACATGCGTTTTTCTTCTTAATTGTTAGGAATATAAGGTTGCCTTTATTATTATTTGTGGATATTTGTGAGTTCAAACACTCAGAAAATTATGCTTTGAGATTTTAATATATTATGTGTACAAATTTTGATTTAGAATATCCAGTTATAATTGATGTCGCCTACTGTTTAGTTGATAATAACCTTAATTCTGTGTAACTGCATAATATAACCATAACAATAATTATGGTTCAATTCCAAATAAGTTGGACTGGTGATATGAAACATAAGCAATAGTAATGACTATTCTGAGACAATGGGGAAAAATATTTATGATACTAACAATTTTAGGGTCATAAGAAAGGAGTCGAAGGTCCTCCATTTGAGTTAGTTAATCATATTCTTGTATGGACGTGATATTCCACTTTACTTGGGATTGTTGTTGTTCGAGGCTTTTTGGTCTCTTCTTTAACGTCTGGTATTGTTCTTTATAAGTTTTTGGAATTTAGAAAATTTCATTACTTTCTGACCAACTATTTCCATGGAGATTTCTTAGACTTCTTTCTTATACTTAAAATATCTCTATGACTCATATTTTTTGTATAAAAAAATCAAAATTTAAAAAAATATAGCACTTTTAAGTTTTTGAATTGCCTTAAGTTAAAATGATCTTGATAATATAGTTTATATATCGAATGTCCAATATTACAAAATGATCAATGTAAGCTTGATAACATAGTTCAATCCCGTGCGGAGCACGGGTAATTTACCTAGTAATATTATAATTTATATGAATAAAGTATTATTTTTATAATAAATACCAAAATTTAATAATTTAAAGGGTGCAAATCTACAAAGTGAAGACACAAAAACACCATTTTGCTTGTGATCATACATTGCATGCACAAATATTCTTGAGGGTTGAAAGTTTTAAAATTCTGTTCTAATTATCTGTTTCCTTAATAGGGATCTATCATACAACAAAGGCTTGACAGGTTCACTCCCTCAATCAAATGGAAATTGGAAGAGTATCAATTCTGTAAGGGTATTATTACATGCATGATAAACTTACTTTAATTTTCTTTTTCATATTCTTCATTTATTTATTACTAGGTAAATTTTCCGCGCTTTGCGCGGTGGTGAACTACTTCAATAATCTACTTCTGAACATTTGATAATATAAGTGTTTTTGAGAGGGTACAATCCTACAATAAATTGTCAAGAATATTTTATCCAAAGAATTTAATCTTAAAATGAAAAAGATTTGATTCTATGTCTTTATGAATTTTGTTATTAATTCTTTATTTTACTATAGTAGTTCATCACTAAAGTCTTTTCAAAATATATGTAATTGTTTCATTGTCTATATCTGCATTTTCAAAAGGTGGTACAAACATTTTATTCATCAATTGCAAGAGGTTTTCTCCTATTCAAGGCCTCTACATACAAAATCTTAAAATTATACATCCTATATAGTTAGTTGCGTACTTGATAAGTTAATTAAAGTATAAAAATACATCTCTTGGAGTTCAATAAAATAACGTATGGCGCTCAAATAATTTTTATTAAATGATGTCTTGGCAAGTCCCTTATTCAAAATCATAAGCAGTCGATGACACTACTTTGATAGGCAAATGACATATTTGTTGTTTATGTATTTATAAGGAGATAATTATTTCTTTAATATTTGATTAATATATATTCATCCTACTTTGGGGGTAATTCATTGACTTCAAATCTAAAATTTGAACCCCAAACGTTTGATTAAGGTTGAGTTTAATACTTATCATCCCACTACATTCCTTTATTTTTTGGATGTCTCTAATCGATTGCATGCTTCGATAAGATAGAAATTTGAATAAATAATTCTCTAAGGTAGTGTGGACCACCATAACTTTTCAACACTCAAATTCGCTTCTTGGACATCCCATGAATATTTTAGCCACTGAAAACTCTATAAAGATCAAAGTCATGTATTTTACAAGTTTAAGAATTCTAATACGTGACACCAATAGTCTAATGATTACATCAAACTCTTGATTAACATATCTTTACTTCAACATAATGATCACAAGCATAAACATAAAAAACAAAGTTTAAAACATGTACTCAAAAATAAAACTTAATCATAAATTAATGATCGTAAAAAACATATAAGGATCTGTAATAATAAAATAAAATATAAAGGAAAACATCGACCCTACTTAATGCACATTCTTCCTTTAAGGAAATTATTTTATTCTAGTGCCCGAGGTTTAAAGGAATGAATCCTCTCACGATAGAACGACTCTATTCACCAGTATGTTGATAGAAAAATAATGGTGTCAGTAAGTCAGGAGCAAAGTACACGAATATTTAATTGTGCATAAGAAGAAGAAGTTCAGAATTTTTGTTGTTTTGAAATGAGAGAAAATCCCTCTATTTATAGACAACAAAGGGTAGTGTGAGTAAATTTTTATTGTGCCTTATCAAAAAGGTCATAACTCTTTGGACAAGTCAAAATCTTTCACAAAATTCACAATCTTTAATAAAAGTCACAACTCTTCATTAAAGTTGCAACTCTTCATAAAAGTCGCAACTCTTCATTAAAGTTGCAACTCTTCATAAAAGACGCAACTCTTCGTAAAAGTCGCAACTCGTAATAAGAAGTCACAACTTTTTGTAAAAGTCGCAACTTTTCACTAAAAGGAAGGCTAATTTTGGAAATAAATATGTTAAAAGAGAATCCTGACTTGTGGTGACGCCACATAGGCGGGCTTAGGGTTCTCTTTTATATAAATATATGATTAATTTCTAATTACTTATTTAACTTTTATACTCTTAATATTCGTAATTCTAATCTTTTCATATTCATAACATTAAAATATTTAAACTAACATTTTAAGATATCTTTTGATATTCCTTCTATTCTATCTATATAAATTCAACTACTTTATCTCATGAAACTCCTACCAAGACTATTAGGCTATTATTTTTATTCTATAGTTAAAGTAGATAAAGAAAACTCTTGAAGTTTGATAGCATATGGAAGGAGTCGATAAGAATTCAGAGATTTATGTACTAATTTTGTACTTATTTTTTCATCTATACATACATCAGTGTTATAATAATAATGTCTATATTGCATTTTTTCTTAAATTTGTTTCCTTTTGTCTCTTTTTTTTCTCTATTAGACTTCTTAATTTAGTTTTCTATGAATGTTTTATTGCCATAAGTCTTTACTCTTATTTTGTAATTGTTACATTTTATTATTACAATTTACATATATATTTTCATGAAATTTTAGTCATTCTAACGTATCTATAAAAATTCACATTAAACACACGTGCGAAGCACGTGCTCAGAAATAGTAGATTAATAACCAAGAACTCAATAAAAATAACATATTTAACAAATATTTCGATTCTTAAATTAAAAAGTTTATATAATTTACCAGAAAAAGAAACTAAACAGTGAGAACAGAGACGGAATAACACAAAAATTATAGAACAGAGGAAAAATTGCAGAATATGGACCAAAACAGAGCATAATAGAAAAAGCAATGCAAAGCGGAGAAAACAATTGTGAAACTGAGAAAAAAATAGGGAAAATTATAGAAGAAGAGAAGGAAACCATGTTAATATTGAATCATATTTGATTTTTATGTATGTTCTGAATCCAATATGTGTGTGAGGCAACTCAGTTGGTGTGGTCATATAGGCTAAACTTTTTCTAGTTGTGCTATGGTACTCTTGACAACTCTTCTAGCATACGTTTCAAATGCTAAAATGAATATGCATTTTCTTGTGTCCTCGGTATGATAATCTGATCCATTTAGGCTAATGTTTTTTCTTAATAGTCTGTTATTCTCTAACTCAAAATTATATGACACTTTTTACTGCAAAATGTTCTACTAAAATATTGTGTATAATCTATTTGAAGATGCACAATAAAAATTCATCCAAATTCTGTTTATATATTGCAGTGTGCAACCTGCATGACCATGATCGTGCCAACTATAGCATGACAGCTTATCTCTCTCTCTACTCAAATGGAGAAGTTTCGTTAACTGCATCTTAACCAGTGTAATAGATGCTTTTCCTGATCTGACTTATATGTATTTGAGCTACGCAGAGTAACTTTTTTGGTAAATTTTAAACAAGGGACGAGAACCATTAATTCAGCTAGAGAGAGTTTGTCTTCTTAAATTCTTCAGTTTTGTCTTACAAAATGCTAAATTTTTTATTAGTCACTTTCATTAAATGTTTAAAGTTATTTATCCTATTAAGAATGCAAAGTTCTAATTGTCCCTTTACTTAGATGTTCTATAAATGTGCTTGTTTGGTGCTATGTTAATGAATTTCATGCTTTTGCAGGTAATACTATATGCTACTTTCATAAAAGTTTAGCCTAAATGACAGCACCAACTGAGTTGCCTCACATACGTATTGGATTCAGAACATACATAAAAGTCAAATATGATTCAATATACACAGCAAAAAGCAAAACATGTAAAATTGCAGATGCAGTTAAAAAAATAATTGTAGCCAGAGAAACAGAGAAAATAAGAAGAGAAAAAAAAGAAGAAGAAGAAGAAGAGATGAGAAACTTAACTTGCAGTCATTTGAAAGAGTGTCACAATATGAGAAGTGAAATAGAGGGAAATGTCTGAAAAGAAGGCACGAAATGTTCTTACGAAATAAAAGAACAGCCCTAGTTACTGTCAACCTTAGTTAAGCAGAAAAACGAGAAATCTCTTCCCCGCTTCTAGACTGAAGCGCTTGTTTTTTTTTTTAAAAATAGTTTCGCTTCACTGCAATGAAGCTATAAAGCTTTGCTTTGCTTTCCTTATCACTTTAAACAACTAAGCACTCGCTTTCAGTGACATAAAAAATCAAAGCCAACAATATGATCAAGGAGAATTGTATTCAATGGAGATGCTAGTGGAGAGTTATTTATGAACACCGAGAGAATTGTCTTATTCACCAACTAAAACTATTTGTAAGGGCAAGGAAACAACTACAGTAAATAAGCTACAAAATTCAGGAAAATAGAGAGATTAAAGATGCTTGATAGAAAGGGAAGGGAATTCAAGCTAATGATCTCATTACAATGATGTTAACCTTTATAGACTAGTAAAGATATAAACAAGGACGTTCTAATATAGTGTCACGCCCTGAGCCTATACCCTGGACGTGACCGTTACTCAGAGACTGTTACTGACCCCAGGCGAACCCTTGGCCTGACTTACTTACTTAGCGGAAGACTTACATCATTAATACAAGGATTAAGATGCTAACTAACTCAACTGTCTGGAACTGAAATCAAAGTGATTTAAAAATAAACATTTACCTTAGAGAAAACGGAAACTCAAATATGAAAATAAGTTAATAATAAAATTATGACAAAAGAACTAACATCTGACTGACTATCTATGAATCCTCTAATAACTGAGATAGATGTTGGGACAGACCACCACAAGATCCTAATGAACTAAACTAGAAAGCAATGAAAATGGATCCTCCGGAAAGCAAGGAGGCTCACCAACTGACTCTGAACTGCTCACTGGATCGAAATGTTCCTACGAAATAAAAGAACAGCCCTAGTTACTGTCAACCTTAGTTAAGCAGAAAAGCGAGAAATCGCTTCCCCGCTTCTAGACTGAAGCGCTTGTTTTTTTTTTTTAAATAGTTTCGCTTCACTGCAAAGAAGCTATAAAGCTTTGCTTTGCTTTCCTTCTCACTTTAAACAATGAAGCACTCGCTTTCAGTAACATAAAAAATCAAAGCCAACAATATGATGAAGGAGAATTGTATTCAATGGAGATGCTAGTGGAGAGTTATTTATGAACACCGAGAGAATTGTCTTATTCACCAACTAAAACTATTTGTAAGGGCAAGGAAACAACTACAGTAAATAAGCTACAAAATTCAGGAAAATAGAGAGATTAAAGATGCTTGATAGAAAGGGAAGGGGAATTCAAGCTAATGATCTCATTACAATGATGTTAACCTTTATAGACTAGAAAAGATATAAACAAGGACGTTATAATATAGTGTCACGCCCTGAGCCTACACCTTGGTCGTGACCGTTACTCAGAGAATGTTACTGACCCCAGGCGAACCCTTGGCCTGACTTACTTACTTAGCGGAAGACTTACATCATTAATACAAGGATTAAGATGCTAACTAACTCAACTGTCTGGAACTGAAATCAAAATGATTTAAAAATAAACATTTACCTTAGCGAAAACGGAAACTCAAATATGAAAATAAGCTAATAATAAAATTATGACAAAAGAACTAACATCTGACTGACTATCTATGAATCCTCTAGTAACTGAGATAGATGTTGGGACAGACCACCACAACATCCTAATGAGCTAAACTAGAAAGCAATGAAAATGGATCCTCCAGAAAGCAAGGAGGCTCACGAACTGACTCTGAACTGCTCACTGGATCGAAATGTTCTTACGAAATAAAAGAACAACCCTAGTTACTGTCAACCTTAGTTAAGCAGAAAAGCAAGAAATCGCTTCCCCGCTTCTAGACTGAAGCGCTTGTTGTTTTTTTTAAAAATAGTTTCGCTTCACTGCAAAGAAGCTATAAAGCTTTGCTTTGCTTTCCTTCTCACTTTAAACAACGAAGCACTCGCTTTCAGTAACATAAAAAATCAAAGCCAACAATATGATCAAGGAGAATTGTATTCAATGGAGACGCTAGTGGAGAGTTATTTATGAACACCGAGAGAATTGTCTTATTCACCAACTAAAACTATTTGTAAGGGCAAGGAAACAACTACAGTAAATAAGCTACAAAATTCAGGAAAATAGAGAGATTAAAGATGCTTGATAGAAAGGGAAGGGGAATTCAAGCTAATGATCTCATTACAATGATGTTAACCTTTATAGACTAGTAAAGATATAAACAAGGACGTTCTAATATAGTGTCACGCCCTGAGCCTACACCCTGGACGTGACCGTTACTCAGAGACTGTTACTTACCCCAGGCGAACCCTTGGCCTGACTTACTTACTTAGCGGAAGACTTACATCATTAATACAAGGATTAAGATGCTAACTAACTCAACTGTCTGGAACTGAAATCAAAATGATTTAAAAATAAACATTTACCTTAGCGAAAACGGAAACTCAAATATGAAAATAAGTTAATAATAAAATTATGACAAAAGAACTAACATCTGACTGACTATCTATGAATCCTCTAATAACTGAGATAGATGTTGGGACAGACCACCACAAGATCCTAATGAACTAAACTAGAAAGCAATGAAAATGGATCCTCCGGAAAGCAAGGAGGCTCACCAACTGACTCTGAACTGCTCACTGGATCAACGGTGCGCTGGAATGTCGATCGTAGTTACCTGATTCTGCATCATAATACGATGCAGGCCAAATGGTATCAGTACATTGAATGTATGAGTATGCGAGTTGGAGTGCTAAAACAACATAGGCTTGAAGGAGATTCTAAAAGAAACTTTTACCTTGACTCTTATCAACTCATGAATACTTAACTATACTCATTTCAATATTAAGCAATTTAAAAGCAAGTTCATAATAAAGAAAAGTTGTTTAAAAACATGTTGTAAACTCTGTGTGTATGCAAACATACAAAATAACTCTAAGATGTATGTAAAAATACAAAATAAACTGATGTCAATTCATAATCATAATAAAAGACATATAATTCTTCCTCTCAAAGTCTACTTGTGCAATGCATGAATAAAGTCTCATAACCCCATTCATACTAAGCAGAACCTCTTGAGGAACCATGCAACTACCATTGTGGGAGTTTCTCTAACTGACAAACATCGCTTAAGAGCTATAGTGATGATACAACACTTTACCTCGCGCTGTCACAAGGACCGACCTATACCTTGCCATTAGTATAGGAAGTTAACTTAACTTAGTGGATCCACTAGCTTAACTTACGTGATCATCTAAAAAGTATGACCCGTTAATACCCATGATGGTTACATGGTTTTCATGGAGACTTGAGTTATTATGAGCTCTCATCCCCAGATCGTTCCTCAATACTACTCCCATCATATACTTTAGATCATTCTTTTAAAAACAACTTCCTTTCTTTGGGTTGAGATAATTTCTCAACACTTAGTTTTAAAATGCTCTCTTGGAATCAATGTTCCCTTTTCTTGTTCAAATCTCTTTTCGGAAATCTTAGTTTCCTCTTATCATAAATGTGAAAACATTTACAAACTCTTAGAGAATACTTAGTTCCTTTATATCTTTTGAGAAATGGACTAAACTCTTTACTCTTTACTTAACTTGAAACTTGAGTCTTAAATCAACTTTAGGGAATACTTAGTTCCTTTATAAGTTTTGAAAAATGAACTCAACTCTTTACTTGTTACTTAACTTGAAACTCGAGACTTAAAAGCAAGTTAAAACGTTTGTTAAAGACTTATGAAACTTGAAATGAATTTCTTCTCATTATCTTTTCTATTTACTCAAATTTTCTTTATGACTTAAAACAAAGTGAAAAACATTTGTAAATGACTTCTTGAAAGGAGTGTAAGAACTTTCTAGATTTGGCTCTAAACTCTCATTGAATTTGATTGTTTGGGTTGTAGATTGTAGCTCATGTTTTTGGATGATTTCTATATGTTTAGAAGTAATTTAAAGTAGTTAGAGTCAATAGGAAGTGTTAAATCACAATAGAAAAGCTTAAACGGGCAGAATAACGGAAGTTGGGTGAAACTGACATTTTGGGCGCGTCCGATGTGCGCCGCGCAAGCATCACTTTACTGAGGCACCATTAAGGCGCACTTCTGGTGCGCCGCCCCAGCCCTCCTGGTGCTATGGGGGCGCGTCGCGCCAACCTGTTCCTTAGGCAAAAATTTTCGAATATTTCCTCTCGTTTTCTTACCTTAAATAGTTTAATTTGATTTTTTTCTCAAATTCACTTTAGATTTATTTACTCACATCATATATACAAGGATCTAACCCAATGATTTCAAGAACCACACCTAGATCATTAAAGAACTCCTAAATCTCAACTCATGTTCAAGAAGGAAAAATATTCAAGAACAACATTCAAAAATCCAATATTTTTAGGATGAAATCACGCTAAATAAAACATGCTTGGCACGTGGGTGAACAAACCCAACGTTATGGAAGACTCACATATCTTTTTAGGAATCACCCATGATAAAATCCACAAGTTAGATGAACACGACGATTATGACTCCTTTTTCCTTTCTTCTTCTGTTGCGTTCTTTCTCCAAAACCCTAACATTTCTCCAAAGGTGTAAAACTAACCAAGTTTAGTATAGATCCTTCATAATATTACCTAAAACGAATTTAATTAATTGGGTAAGAAAAAAGCCAAATTACCCTTTTAACTTCCAAAGAGCATAACTCACTCATCGGAACTCAAAATTTCGCAAACTCGACGGCGTTGGAAAGATTGTTCCAAGGACTTTCCAACCATATCTGAAACTACACCTAACTCATCCTGATCTAGGAGTTATGACCATTTCAAGTTGACCGAAAATATACTTTTTCCTAACTTAAGAAAGTTTCTAGATTTTATTTCTTTCCAAAACTGTCTATTTCAACTTCTATGGTTTTTCCTAGCTATTTCAATTTTTCGAGATGTTACATATAGCAACATCAAGATCCTTCTATCGCTCCTATCTGAACATGAGTTATTTATTGCTTAACAAAGAAATGGCTGAATGCATTTCTAGGACACCATTCCTAAAAATGCAAGCAAAAGACTCATCTTCACTAAAAACCATACAAGATCCGCCACTATCCTCATAGTTCTTGCAAAATTCATCAACACAATATGAATTATTATACAACAAATAAATCCCAAACTCCCAATTCATAGGATCTCCTTCATCACCTCCAAAACTATATATCAATGAATACGAAGAACACTGAAGCCAACACAAGTTCAAACAATAAACTGAACCAACAGGAACTAGTGGATCACAAACACAACATATTCAAATTTGATTATTTGGTTCTAACCCAGTCCTAGTCACCCTTGTACTAGAATACATTCCCCTACATACATTTGAACCCGAACCACTATCACACAGTAGATGTCGTTGAACATCCTAGTAAAACAAACATGTTTTGTTTCAAAATACTAAAGTTAGTTGAATCATTATCATCCAATGTAAAACAACCTAAATTCTCCATTAAGGAACATGTTGACTTATATAAAGGGGTCAATTAAATAGGAATGACAAAACCATATCTCTATATCAAAATTTATAATGGAAATTTTGTCCTAGAAATTATGAGACTAACAAAATTATTCAATAATTTCATCATTGAGACTTCTATTGTTTTTTAATCGAGGCTACTAAAGTACACATATCAATACCCACAAACATATTGTATAATTTAAAAGCATGTGCACCAATAATCTACTAAAAAAACTTATGAACCATACAACATAAACTCAAAAATGGTCAAGATCAGAATACGCACATAACAATTAATGGTCAAAACAACCTAAACTTACCTTGAAGTGAAGGAAAGTCCAAGAATATGTCACGTTACAATCACACACAGCAAAGACCAGCAAAACTCTGGTGATATTTCAGCAAAGACCAACAAAACTCATGTGAAATTTGAAGTAAAAGGAAAAAGGTGACTTCTGCAATTAGAAAAAACAAACATTGGTTTCATTTATAGACTTCAATGGAGAGTTATAGATTTATTTTTGCAGACAAACTTGAGTTTCAGGAAAGGTACCACCATTATTGTTGTTTGTTTTGCTTATTTTGCTCTTACAAATCAGTTCCTCATTGGATATTAAGAGTCACTCTGATTAAGGAATTAGGTTATTAACTCCGGTAGGTATCTCGATTCTAGTAGAGGAGTTGGAAGACACGTTCTGTGTGTGTTTTGTGTCTTAAAAAAATCGATGTTCTTGTTATGTTTTATTATAGAAGGGACGCTAGTAGTAGGGGTGGCGGTAATGGGACACCACTAGTAGGGGTGGGGGTAATGGGGATCAGCAGTAGGGGTTGGGTAATAGAGGGGACTAATAAGTCTTTTGTGAAAATAAAAGGTGAAAGTAAAAATATGTGTAACTATTTTATTATTAACCTCTCTGGGTCTAAAACATTGATGTGTGGATCACATGACGTATCAAGACATTTCATCAATTCTAAGTGTCGATGGTTGTTAGTCAGTAATATAACCCAACCAAGGGTTATGGTCGAATTCCACAGGGAGTGATTCCGAGAATAATCTGCCAAGTACAAATCAGTTCAAATTAGTCATAGCTAAAAAAACATTTACGTTTAAATATATAATAAATCAAAGGGGTGACACAAGTGTCAATTATCAAGGGGATTTGTAAACAATTAAAAACTAAGACTGACAAAGCACGAAAGTACGAATATGGAGACGGGATTCTTAGGATGTGATAGGATTATGAGCTCAAATAAACAACTGGGTACATGCTATTGATGATAAATCGCTGTAAATTTGTGACAAAGCTAGACTTTACTGGGGTAAATTCTCTCTCAAGCAACTTACCCCAAATCAAATCGGTTTCTCTCAAACACTGATTTGCCGCGATTATGCCAAGTCTTCGCCTTAGCCCATTCACTCTCTCGAGCGGAAGTGTGTGAGATGGTTTAGGATTAACTTTTTCGAGCTGAACCCACGTCAACCTAATAAACATCGACTATCGATTCAGTAGTTTTTGTCTTAAGACCTCTCTCTCGAGCAAGCAAAAGATACAAAGATGAAATTATATTTGCAACTACAATCCCTTTAAGTTCATAAGCAACTAGTGAACTAAATCACTCTTAAACAAAAAATAAACCATCAATAAGCAACACCCAATAGTAAATTCAACCCACATTCATATAATCACACCCCAAGAAATGAGCTTTAGCTAGACATAGTAAAGAGCTAGAAATTGATATGGAAAAATGTTTCCATGAATTGGGTACGATAGAAAATGTATTTACAAACGTTAAAGATGAAGATTCTTCAAGACCCACTTCCAATTTCTTGAAGTTGGAAACCTTCAAATCTTCAAAGCATAAGAACAAAGTCTCACAAAAACTCTAAGAATTAAAGCTGGGAAAATATGTGAATAATACAGTCTCAATAGTAAAAGTATGATAAAATTCGATTATCAGCAAGTATTTATAATTTTTGAAAATTTGTGCTGGAAGGATCACTGGATGCAGTTAGATGGGATCGCCGATCAATTCGCGATCTTCCCTTTGGTATATCTCCTCGCCGTCTTGCCTTAGCTTTCAGCATCTTAGAGTTCTGGATCATTGGACGATTGACGACTGCTTCGCGGAACTGCTCGGAGACGCGTCGACTGCTCCATTTCACTACCGACTTGATCCTTTCCATCAGAGCTTAGCACACTGGAACTAGGAGAGAATAATGCCATTTGGAGACTCTCCTAATGGGTTAGGCGATCCAGAGGGCGTTGTTTCGTCATTCTTTCAACCGTCTTGTTCTTTTTTGCAAAATCGTGTTCATGCTTTGTCTCCAAGTATATATATCTGAAACTCAAGGTTTTTCGTCAGTTTTCCAGATAAAATATGCATTTGAGGAAACTAAATCTACTAAAATATAGTCCTAAATGAGTCCAAATTGTGGACTCATCAACACCCCCAACTTAAACTTTTATTTGTCCTCAAGTAAAACTCAAGTTCAGTAGTTCAAAAAAGATATCTCAAACAGTGAACCATACTTTATATTGTTTGTAATCTTTCAAGATATTTATATCTTGTTTAGACAAGTTTCTATCTTATTTCTTACAAGTATTTCTTAGAAAATTATATTTTTTTAGAATATCATAAAATAGAAAATCCTTACTTGTGCTTCTACTTGTTGGATATAAAGAAAAACACTTCTCTTCATACTTAATAGACCAACCAAACCATCACAAAAAAGTATTAGAATAACCTTACTTGTTGGATGCTTTCATATATTTTTGGATATTTTTTTTTAGACTATGCATTTCTTGAAGGAAGTCATCAATTTTGTAGGCTTTCTTGTAATGAATGTAAAAAGTAATAACACACATGCATGCACGCACGCGCACACATAAAATTTTAACAAAGTGTTTTATACAGTTCAAAGAAAAATACATACTCATTCCACAAATGGACATACTTAGTTTAGTAATTAAACCTTTCATCATCAATAAACTTCTTCTAATTAAATAAAATTATAAACAACTAGTTAGCTCTAGTATGTATGAGTAGCGTGACACACAATTATATCTTTTGATGCATTTAGTCTCCTTTTCTCTATACACTTCACTTCATATTTTGAACACTCCTTTATATTTTTCATAAATAAAGTGTCTGAATAGTCTTTGACAAGCTAAATATTGAGTTCTATCCATCCTTGAAAATGGTATTCAATAGTGTATTAATCTAAATTACTATATATACCTCTTAAAGCATTTAATTAGCTAATTGTCTATCATCTAGAACAATAATTATTGATAAATGATGGTTTGATGTATATCTTTTTGTTTCTCATTTCATATATTCTCTGTATTTATTTTATGTGAAATATATATATTTACACACCTCATGAAAAACTAATTCATTATAGTACACTTTGATTTGGGCATTTTAAGATTAAAGTTAAAACAATTTAGGTGATGTCTATTTTTTGTTTTTCATTTCGTATGTGCTCTTTTTCTTAATTTTCATTTAAACTCTACCAAAAACAACTTCATTAATTCACATGCATGTTCTCTTACAACTCTTTTTTTAATTATTATCATGATTAATTTAACTTGATTTATTAAATTTTGTTTCTTTTGCTGGTGTGACAAAGCTAATCACATACAAAACTATCAAGAATGTGTCATTTGTTATAAAGTAGATGTTTAATATTAAAAATAATTTATTTAATATTATTTTAGTTGTTAGTCATTTGAAATTTTTGAAAAATGTATTTTCATAATCAACCACCTAGTTAGTAACCAATGACACGTTCTTGATAATCTTTTAAGTGACTAGAGCTAAAAATTACTCAAAGAAACAAATTTAATAAAAATAATTATACTAGTAGTATATATATGAATACTTCTACTATAAGTTAATGAAAGACCTCATACGGACAGTTAATTGCATAAATTAGTTTTTATGTAGTTGTGTTCAAAAAATAACGAAGCAATGAGTCAAACCATCCTTTCTTAGAATTCAACTAAAATTAATTCAAGCCAACTCTACCAAAACGACGAATTGTTTATACAGCTTGACCAAAAATACAATAAAATGTAATTAGATATATATTTAGTCTTAGAGAAAACTAGAAAACAGCAATAGGCTTACTCAAGATTTAGAAATACTAAAATTGAAACCCAAGCATAATAAAGTAATAATCTTTCAAAATTTTAAGAACGTGCAAAATTAATTTTAAAACCCTACAATTTAAATGAAATATGTTAAAAAAAAGTTGCACCCATTCTTTTTCAAATAAATGAAAATAGTCAAGTGTTTAAAAAATTATTCTCAAGGGCTGAAGGCTTTTGAAGGTAAGTATGTAAAAATTTTGTTTTAAAACAGAACGTTGATTCCTTTTGTATTAAGAAAATTGACAAGGCTTTTTTGACGTTATTAAGAAATTGACAAGGCTTTTTTTTTTAGGTATTAAGAAAATGACTAGGCTTTTTTTTAGTTATTAAGAAAATGACAAGGGTGATTCATGCTAGTAAAACCATACATCTTGATTTCAAAAAAGATTCCAACAAATCATGTATTATTATATTTAAAGAAATGACTATTTTTAGTTAATATAAAATTCTTATTGAGAGAGTAATTTTCACTACTAAGACCTAAAACCATTATAGTTAGATACACAGATGACATCAAGTCAAAGAAATATATCATTTTAATATATATAAATGATTATTTGCAGATAGAATGTAACTTCTAATAAAAAAAATAGATTTAAAATATGGTGTACGTTGAAATGCACAATTTATCAACTTTTGTAACATGAGTATATTTAATAAACCACACAAATACACAACGCACACTGCATATTGAAGAACGAACATATTATTGTCACTGACCTTTTGTATGTCGATGAACACTAGGAGGTCTCAGATCTACTTTAATCCAACTTTACTCACAAATAAAACAACACGATAAATCAAAAGGAAAGCTCTGTGAACGTTTTTGAGATTTGGAGAGGAGATGCGAATGTGAACAAAGAGTGAGTGGCAGCCAAATTTTGAAGTGTAATAGAGTAGCTTAAAAACCTTTGAAAATGAACTTTAAACTTTTATAGTTGAAATTAGGGATGATGGGTTTATGTTTGGGCTGGGCATTTGGGCCCTTGTTTTTTAGGGTTATTTTACAGATTTGGGTTATAATTTGGCAGCAAATTGTTGAAGTATTTCTTGGGTCATTTCGTTGTTTAAATCAATTCATTTGAGCTTGTAATTTAATAACGAGTGTAATACATAATTAATGCGTAGAAGTACAAATTTTAAAATTTTCGTTGATGATTTATATTAATTTAGTAAGTATGCAATTAGAAATAAAATGATGACAATCAATTAAAATGAAAAAAAAAGTGATAGAAGTGACTTTCTAAGAAAAAATGTATTTTATTAGCAATTATGTAAATGTGACAACGATAGTATCATAAATATATTAATAATGATGGATAACACAATATTTTTTGATGATTTAAAAGCTCAAATATGATTTAAAAGAAAGGTCGATTAAAATTGGGTGTCAGGAGTTTTCCCTCTTTGTCCAGAGACAATGAAAGAGTTTTTTTGGAAAGGAAGTTGACGTTGTTGCTAATTTTGTCCCGACCATCTTGTCATGACCTGACTATCTGAATCATAATAGCACCTACTAAAATCCACCAGTAGATAAAAAGACCCATGTCATAATGAGAAGTAGTGGGTATAACGGTGGAACTAGACAAAGAGTAATACTAACAATAAGAAAACCAAAAAGTACATACAAAGGAAACACTTCCCGAACCTGGAAGTCACGAGAGTTAATAATCATGCTTTTATAGTAACACATACTTTTAAATTTTTCAAAAGTTTACCCAACCTGATGGCCATGGAAACACCAAAAACTCTCAACCCTGGTAATAAGCTAGTTTCGTTCGGTAAATTGTGATGCTAGAAGGCGTGTTTTGAAGACCGAAAGCCAAAGAAGCGACTAGAGCTTACTTCACCAAAGCGAGAAGCATGAAGGAGAGCTACCACATTTTTCAACAAAGAGCGCTATTTAGTGACAAAAATTCAAAAATATCAATATGCATCATATCATATATCATATCAATCTTATCATATATCATGATATAATTACTAAAAGCATGGACAAAAAAAGTTGAAAGTTGAATTACGGTTTTACCCCTTCTATAAATTAAAAATTGTTATAAAATATTTAATATTTAATGGTATAAAATTTAATTTAAATGTTAATGGCTTTTAGATTTCCTAAGATTAATTCCTAATTAAGAATCTAATTTATTAATATTTATCATGTATATAATAATTATAATTTTTTTTAAAAAAAAAATCTCTACTTAAATTGCTATACTTTTCCTCTTCTCATAACGTTTCCTTAACACCTCTCATGAATATATAATAATTATAATTTAATTGAATAAAGTATTATTCTTTATAATAATTAACGAAATTTAATATTTAAAGGGTGCAAATCTACAAAGTGAAGACACAAAACACCATTTTGCTTGTGATCATACATTGCATGCAAAATATTCTTGACGGTTGAAAGTTTTAAAATTCTGTTCTAATTATCTGTTCCCTTGATAGGGATCTATCATACAACAAGGCTTGAAGGTTCACTCCCTCAATTATTAGAAATTGAAGAGTATCAATTATGTAGGGTATTATTACATGCATGATAAACTAACTTTAATTTTCTTTTTCAATATTCTTCATTTTTATTTATACTAGGTAAATTTCTCGCGCTTCTGCGCGGTGGTGAACTACTTCAATAAATCTACTTCTGAACATTTGATAATATAAGTGTTTTTGAGAGGGTTACTAATGCTACAATAAAATTTTCAAGAATATTTTATCCAAAGAAGAAATGAAATATTTTTTTTCTTAAATGTAAAAGATTTGATTCTATGTCTTTATGAATTTTGTTATTAATTCTTTATTTACTATAGATAGTTCATCACTAAAGTCTTTCAAATAATATATGTAATTGTTTCATTGTCTATATCTGCATTTTCAAAAGGTGGTAACAAAACATTTTATTCATCATATTGCAAGAGGTTTTCTCCTATTCAAGGCCCTCTACATACAAAATCTTAATATTATACATCCTATATAGTTAGTTGCGTACTGATAATTTAATTAAAATATAAAAA
>CM040618.1:19937656-19959803 GCA_022817965.1 Solanum lycopersicoides | reverse complement strand
TACATCTCTTGGAGTTCAATAAAATAACGTATGTCGCTCAAATAATTTTGATTAAATGATGTCTTGGCAAGTCCCTTATTCAAAATCATAAGCAGTCGATGACACTACTTTGATAGTCAAATGACATATTTGTTGTTTATGTGTTTATAAGGAGATAATTATTTCTTTAATATTTGATTAATATATATTCATCCTACTTTGGGGGTAATTCATTGACTTCAAATCTAAAATTTGAACCCCAAACGTTTGGTTAAGGTTGAGTTCAATACTTATCATCCCACTACATTTCTTTATTTTTTGGATGTCACTAATCGATTGAATGCTTCGATAAGATAGAAATTTAAATAAATAATTCTCTAAGGTAGTGTGGACCACCATAACTTTTCAACACTGAAATTCGCTTCTTGGACATCACATGAATATTTTAGCCACTGAAAACTCTATAAAGATCAAAGTCATGTATTTTACAAGTTTAAGAATTCTAATACATGACACCAATAGTCTAATGATTACATCAAACTCTTGATTAGCATATCTTTACTTCAACATAATGATCACAAGCATAAACATAAAAAATAAAGTTTAAAACATGTACTCAAAAATAAAACTTAATCATAAATTAACGATCGGAAAAAACGTATAAGTATCTGTAATAATAAAATAAAATATATAGGAAAACATCGAGCCTACTTAATGCACATTCTTCCTTTAAGGAAATTATTTTATTCTAGTGCCCGAGGTTTAAAGGAATGAATCCTCTCACGATAGAACGACTCTATTCACCAATATGTTGATAGAAAAATAATGGTGTCACTAAGTCAGGAGCAAAGTACACGAATATTTAATTGTGCAGAACAAGAAGAAGTTCAGAATTTTTGTTGTTTTGAAATGAGAGGAAATCCCTCTATTTATAGACAACAAAGAGTAGTGTGAGTAAATTTTTATTGTGCCTTATCGAAAAGGTCACAACTCTTTGGACAAGTCAAAATCTTTCACAAAATTCACAATCTTTAATAAAAGACATAACTCTTCATTAAGTTGCAACTCTTCATAAAAGTCGCAACTCTTCATTAAAGTTGCAACTCGTCATAAAAGACGCAACTCTTCGTAAAAGTCGCAACTCGTAATAAGAAGTCACAACTTTTTGTAAAAGTCACAACTTTTCATTAAAAGAAAGGCTAATTTTAGAAATAAATAAGTTAAAAGAGAATCCTGACTTGTGGTGACGCCACATAGGCGGGCTTAGGGTTCTCTTTTATATAAATATATGATTATTTTCTAATTACTTATTAACTTTTATACTCTTAATATTCGTAATTCTAATCTTTTCATATTCATAAAATTAAAATATTTAAACTAACATTTTAAGATATCTTTTGATATTCCTTCTATTCTATCTATATAAATTCAACTACTTTATCTCATGAAACTTCTACCAAGACTATGAGGCTATTATTTTTATTCTATAGTTAAAGTAGATAAAGAAAATTCTTGAAGTTTGATAGCATATGGAAGGAGTTGATAAGAACTCAGAGATTTATGTACTAATTTTGTACTTATTTTTTCATCTATACATACATCAGTGTTATAATAATAATGTCTATATTGCATTTTTTCTTAAATTTGTTTCTTTTGTCTCTTTTTTTTTCTCTTTTAGACTTCTTAATTTAGCTTTCTATGAATGTTTTATTGCCATAAGTCTTTACTCTTATTTTGTAATTGTTACATTTTATTATTCATTACAATTTACATATATATTTTCATGATATTTTAGTCATTCTAACGTATCTATAAAAATTCACATGAAACACACGTGCGAAGCACGTGCTCAGAAACAGTAGATTAATAACCAAGAACTCAATAAAAATAACATATTTAACAAATCTTTCGATTCTTAAATTAAAAAGTTTATATAATTTACCAGAAAAAGAAACTAAACAGTGAGAACAGAGACGGAATAACACAAAAATTATAGAACAGAGGAAAAATTGCAGAATATGGACCAAAACAGAGCATAATAGAAAAAGCAATGCAAAGCGGAGAAAACAATTGTGGAACTGAGAAAAAAAATAGGGAAAATTATAGAAGAAGAGAAGGAAACCATGTTAATATTGAATCATATTTGATTTTTATGTATGTTCTGAATCCAATATGTATGTGAGGCAACTCAGTGGGTGTGGTCATAAAGGCTAAACTTTTTCTAGTTGTGCTATGGTACTCTTGACAACTCTTATAGCATACGTTTCAAATGCTAAAATGAATATGCAGTTTCTTGTGTCCTCGGTATGATAATCTTTTCCATTTAGGCTAATGATTTTTCTTAATAGTCTGTTATTCTCTAACCCAAAATTATATGACACTTTTTACTGCAAAATGTTCTACTAAAATATTGTGTATAATCTATTTGAAGATACACAATAAAAATTCATCCAAATTCTGTTTATATATTGCAGTGTGCAACCTGCATGACCATGATCGTGCCAACTATAGCATGACAGCTTATCTCTCTCTCTACTCAAATGGAGAAGTTTCGTTAACTGCATCTTAACCAGTGTAATAGATGCTTTTCCTGATCTGACTTATATGTATTTGAGCTACGCAGACTAACTTTTTTGGTAAATTTTAAACAAGGGACGAAAACCATTAATTCAGCTAGAGAGAGTTTGTCTTCTTAAATTCTTCAGTTTTGTCTTACAAAATGCTAAATTTTTTATTAGTCACTTTCATTAAATGTTTAAAGTTATTTATCCTATTAAGAATGCAAAGTTCTAATTGTCCCTTTACTTAGATGTTCTATAAATGTGCCTGTTTGGTGCTATGTTAATGAATTTCATGCTTTTGCAGGTAATACTATATGCTACTTTCATAAAAGTTTAGCCTAAATGACAGCACCAACTGAGTTGCCTCACATACGTATTGGATTCAGAACATACATAAAAGTCAAATATGATTCAATATACACAGCAAAAAGCAAAACAGGTAAAATTGCAGATGCAGTTAAAAAAATAATTGTAGCCAGAGAAACAGAGAAAATAAGAAGAGAAAAAAAAGAAGAAGAAGAAGAGATGAGAAACTTAACTTGCAGTCATTTGAAAGAGTGTCACAATATGAGAAGTGAAATAGAGGGAAATGTCTGAAAAGAAGGCACGAAATGTTCTTACGAAATAAAAGAACAGCCCTAGTTACTGTCAACCTTAGTTAAGCAGAAAAGCGAAAAATCGCTTCCCCGCTTCTAGAGTGAAGCGCTTGTTTTTTTTTTAAAAATAGTTTCGCTTCACTGCAAAGAAGCTATATAGCTTTGCTTTGCTTTCCTTCTCACTTTAAACAACGAAGCACTCGCTTTCAGTAACATAAAAAATCAAAGCCAACAATATGATCTAGGAGAATTGTATTCAATGGAGATGCTAGTGGAGAGTTATTTATGAACACCGAGAGAATTGTCTTATTCGCCAACTAAAACTATTTGTAAGGGCAAGGAAACAACTACAGTAAATAAGCTACAAAATTCAGGAAAATAGAGAGATTAAAGATGCTTGATAGAAAGGGAAGGGGAATTCAAGCTAATGATCTCATTACAATGATGTTAACCTTTATAGACTAGTAAAGATATAAACAAGGACGTTCTAATATAGTGTCACGCCCTGAGCCTACACCCTGGACGTGACCGTTACTCAGAGACTGTTACTGGCCCCAGGCGAACCCTTGGCCTGACTTACTTACTTAGCGGAAGACTTACATCATTAATACAAGGATTAAGATGCTAACTAACTCAACTGTCTGGAACTGAAATCAAAATGATTTAAAAATAAATATTTACCTTAGCGAAAATGGAAACTCAAATATGAGAATAAGTTAATAATAAAATTATGAGAAAAGAACTAACATCTGACTGACTATGAATCCTCTAATAACTGAGATAGATGTTGAGACAGACCACCACAAGATCCTAATGAACTAAACTAGAAAGCAATGAAAATGGATCCTCCGGAAAGCAAGGAGACTCACCAACTGACTCTGAACTGCTCAGTGGATCAACGGTGCGCTGGAATGTCGATCCTAGTTACCTGATTCTGCATCATAATACGATGCAGGCCAAATGGTTTTAGTACATTGAATGTATGAGTATCCGAGTTGGAGTGCTAAAACAACATAGGCTTGAAGGAGATTCTAAAAGAAACTTTTACCTTGACTCTTATCAACTCATGAATACATAACTAAACTCATTTCAATATTAAGCAATTTAAAAGCAAGTGCATAATAAAGAAAAGTTGTTTAAAAACATGTTGTAAACTCTGTGTGTATGCAAACATACAAAATAACTCTAAGATGTATGTAAAAATACAAAATAAACTGATGTCAATTCATAATCATAATAAAAGACATATAATGCTTCCTCTCAAAGTCTACTTGTGCAATGCATGAATGAAGTCTCATACCCCCATTCATACTAAGCAGAACCTCTTGAGGAACCATGCATTTACCATTGTGGGAGTTTCTCTAACTGACAAACATCACTTAAGAGCTATAGTGAGTATACAACACTTTACCTCGCGCTGCCACAAGGACCGACCTATACCTTGCCATTAGTATAGGAAGTTAACTTAACTTAGTGGATCCACTAGCTTAACTTATGTGATCATTTAAAAAGTATGACCCGTTAATACCCATGATGACTACATGGTTTTCATGGAGACTTGTGTTATTATGAGCTCTCATCCCCAGATCGTTCCTCAATACTACTCCCATCATATACTTTAGCTCATGCTTTTAAAAACAACTTCCTTTCTTTGAGTTGAGATAATTTCTCAACACTTAGTTTTAAAATGCTTTCTTGGAATCAATGTTCCCTTTTCTTGTTCAAATCTCTTTTCGGAAATCTTAGTTTCCTCTTATCATAAATGTGAAAACATTTATAAACTCTTAGAGAATACTTAGTTCCTTTATAGCTTTTGAGAAATGGACTCAACTCTTTAATCTTTACTTAACTTGAAACTTGAGTCTTAAATCAACTTTAGGGAATACTTAGTTCCCTTATAAGTTTTGAGAAATGAACTCAACTCTTTACTTGTTACTTAACTTGAAACTTGAGACTTAAAAGCAAGTTAAAACGTTTGTTAAAGACTTATGAAACTTGAAATGAATTTCTTCTGATTATCTTTTCTATTTACTCAAATTTTCTTTATGACTTAAAACAAAGTGAAAAACATTTGTAAATGACTTCTTGAAAGGACTGTAAGAACTTTCTAGATTTGGCTCTAAACTCTCCTTGAATTTGATGTTTTGGATTGTATATTGTAGCTCATGTTTTTGGATGATTTCTATATGTTTAGAAGTAATTTAGAGTAGTTAGAGTCAATAGGAAGTGTTAAATCACAATAGAAAAGCTTAAACGGACAGAATAACGGAAGTTGGGTGATACTGATGTTTTGGGCGGGTTCGATGTGCGCCGCCCAAGCATCACTTTATTGAGGCACCATTCAGGCGCACTTCTGGCGCGTCGCCCCAGCCCTCCTGGTGCTATGGGGGCGCGTCGCGCCAACCTGTTCCTTAGGCAAATTTTTTTGAATTTTCCTCTCGTTTTCTTACCTTAAATAGTTTACTTTGATTTTTTTCTCAAATTCACTTTAGATTTATTTACTCACATCATATATACAAGGATCTAACCCAATGATTTCAAGAACCACACCTAGATCATTAAAGAACTCCTAAATCTCAACTCATGTTCAAGAAGGAAAAATATTCAAGAACAACATTCAAAAATCCAATATTTTTAGGATGAAATCACGCTGAATAAAACATGTTTGGCACGTGGGTGAACAAACCCAACGTTATGGAAGACTCACATATCTTTTTAGGAATCACCCATGATAAAATCCACAAGTTAGATGAACACGACGATCATGACTCCTTTTTCCTTTCTTCTTCTGTTGCGTTCTTTCTCCAAAACCCTAACATTTCTCCAAAGGTGTAAAACTAACCAAGTTTAGTATAGATCCTTCATAATATTACCTAAAACAAATTTAATTAATTGGGTCAAATTTCCCTTTTAACTTTCAAAGAGCATAACTCACTCATCGTAACTCAAAATTTCGCAAACTCGACGGCATTGGAAAGATTGTTCCAAGGACTTTCCAACCATATCTCAAACTACACCTAACTCATCCTGATCTAGGAGTTATGACCATTTCAAGTTGACCAAAAATATACTTTTTCCTAACTTAAGAAAGTTTCTAGATTTTATTTCTTTCCAAAACTGTCTATTTCAACTTCTATGTTTTTTCCTAGCTATTTCAATTTTTCGAGATGTACATATAGCAACATCAAGATCTTGCTATCGCTCCTATCTGAACATGAGTTATTTATTGCTTAACAAAGAAATGGCTGAATACATTTCTAGGACACCATTCCTAAAAATGCAAGCAAAGACTCATCTTCACTAAAAACCATACAAGATCCACCACTATCCTCACAGTTCTTGCAAAATTCATCAACACAATATGAATTATTATACAACAAATAAATCCCAAACTCCCAATTCATAGGATCTCCTTCATCACCTCCAAAACTATATATCGATGAATACGAAGAACACTGAAGCCAAGACAAGTTCAAACCATAAACTGAACCAACAGGAACTAGTGGATCACAAACACAACATGTTCAAATTGGATTATTTGGTTCTAACCCATTCCTAGTCACCCTTGTACTAGAATACATTCCCCTACATACATTTGAACCCGAACAACTATCACACAGTAGATGTTGTTGAACTTCCTAGTAAAACAAACATGTTTTGTTTCAAAATACTAAAGTTAGTTGAATCATCATCATCCAATGTAAAACAACCTAAATTCTCCATTAAGGAACATGTTGACCTATATAAAGGGGTCAGTTAAATAGGAATGACAAAACCATATCTCTATATCAAAATTTATAATGGAAATTTTGTCCTAGAAATTATGAGACTAACAAATTTATTCAATAATTTCATCATGGAGACTTCTATTGATTTTTAATCGAGGCTACTAAAGTACACATATCAATACCCACAAACATATTGTATAATTTAAAAGCATGTGCACCAATAATCTACTAAAAAAACTTATGAACCATACAACATAAACTCAAAAATGGTCAAGATCAGAATACGCACATAACAATTAATTGTCAAAACAACCTAAACTTACCTTGAAGTGAAGGAAAGTCCAAGAATATGTCACGTTACAATCACACACAGCAAAGACCAGCAAAACTCTGGTGATATTTCAGCAAAGACCAACAAAACTCATGTGAAATTTGAAGTAAAAGGAAAAAGGTGACTTCTGCAATTAGAAAAACAAACATTGGTTTCATTTATAGACTTCAATGGAGAGTTATAGCTTTATTTTTGCAGACAAACTTGAGTTTCAGGAAAGGTACCACCATTATTGTTGTTTGTTTTGCTTATTTTGCTCTTAAAAATCAGTTCTGCATTGGATATTAAGAGTCACTCTGATTAAGGAATTAGGTTATTAACTCTGGTAGGTATCTAGATTCTAGTAGAGGAGTTGGAAGACACGTTCTGTGTGTTTTGTGTCTTAAAAAAATTGATGTTCTTGTTATGTTTTATTATAGAAGGGACGCTAGTAGTAGGGGTGGCGGTAATGGGACACCAATAGTAGGGGTGGGGGTAATGGGGATCAGCAGTAGGGGTTGGGTAATAGAGGGGACTAATAAGTCTTTTGTGAAAATAAAAGGTGAAAGTAAAAATATGTGTAACTATTTTATTATTAACCTCTCTGGGTCTAAAAAATTGATGTGCGGATCACATGACGTATCAGGACACTTCATTAATTCTAAGTGTTGATGGTTGTTAGTCAGTAATATAATCCAACCAAGGGTTGTGGTCGAATTCCACAGGGAGTGGTTCCGAGAATAATCTGCCAAGTACAAATCAGTTAAAATTAGTCATAGCTAAAAAAACATTTACGTTTAAAAATATAATAAATCAAAGGGGTGACACAAGTGTCAATTATCAAGGGGATTTGTAAACAATTAAAAACTAAGACTGAAAAAGCACGAAAGTACGAATATGGAGACAGGATTCTTAGGATGTGATAGGATTATGAGCTCAAATAAACAACTGGGTACATGCTATTGATGATAAATCGCTGTAAATTTGTGACAAAGCTAGACTTTACGAAGGTAAATTTTCTCTCAAGCAACTTACCCCAAATCAAATCGGTTTCTCTCAAACACTGATTTGCCACGATTATGCCAAGTCCTCGCCTTAGCCCATTCACTATCTCGAGCGGAAGTGTGTGAGAGGGTTTAGGATTCACTTTCTCGAGATGAACCCACGTCAACCTAATAAACATCGACTATCGATTCAATAGTTTTGGTCTTAAGACCGCTCTCTCGAGCAAGCAAAAGATACGAAGATGAAATTATATTTGCAACTACAATCCCTTTAAGTTCATAAACAACTAGTGAACTAAATCACTCTTAAACAAAAAATAAACCATCAATAAGCAACACCCAATAGTAAATTCAACCCACATTCATATAATCACACCCCAAGAAATGAGATTTTAGCTAGACATAGTAAAGAGATAGAAATTGATATGGAAGAATGTTTCCATGAATTGGGTACGATAGAAAATATATTTACAAACGTCAAAGATGAAGATTCTTCAAGACCCACTTCCAATTTATTGAAGTTGGAAACCGTCAAATCATCAAAGCATAAGAACAAAGTCTCACAAAAACTATAAGAATTAAAGCTGGGAAAATATGTGAATAATACAGTCTCAATAGTAAAAGTATGATAAAATTCGATTATCAACAAGTATTTATAATTTTTGAAAATTTGTGCTGGAAGGATCACTCGATGCAGTTAGATGGGATCGCCGATCAACTCGCGATCTTCCCTTTGGTATATCTCCTCGCCGTCTTGCCTTAGCTTTCAGCATCTTAGAGTTCTGGATCATTGGACGATTGACGACTGCTTCGCGGAACTGCTCGAAGATGCGTCGACTGCTCCATTTCACCACCGACTTGATCCTTTCCATCAGAGCTTAGCACACTGGAACTAGGCGAGAATAATGCCATTTGGAGACTCTCCTAATGGGTTAGGCGATCCTGAGGGCGTTTTTTCGTCATTCTTTCAACCGTCTTGTTGTTTTTTGCTAAATCGTGTTCATGCTTTGTCTCCAAGTATATATACCTGAAACTCAAGGTTTTTCGTCAGTTTTCCAGATAAACTATGCATTTGAGGACACTAAATCAACTAAAATATAGTCCTAAATGAGTCCAAATTGTGGACTCATCAACACCCCAACTTAAACTTTTATTTGTCCTCAAGTAAAACTCAAGTTCAGTAGTTCAAAAAAGATATCTCAAACAGTGAACCATACTTTATATTGTTTGTAATCTTTCAAAATATTTATATCTTTTTTAGAAAAGTTTCTATCTTATTTCTTATAAGTATTTCTTAGAACTTTTATATTTTTTTAGAATATCATAAAATAGAAAATCCTTACTTGTGCTTCTACTTGTTGGATATAAAGAAAAACACTTCTCTTCATACTTAATAGACCAACCAAACCATCACAAAAAGTATTAGAATAACCTTACTTGTTGGAGGCTTTCATATATTTTCTGGAGAGATTTTTTTAGACTATGCATTTCTTTAAGGAAGTCATCAATTTAGTAGGCTTTCTTGTAATGAATGTAAAAAGTAATAACACACATGCATGCACGCACGCGCAGACACAAAATTTTAACAAAGTGTTTTATACAGTTCAAAGAAAAATACATACTCATTCTACAAATGGACATACTTAGTTTAGTAATTAAACCTTTCATCATCAATAAACTTCGTCTAATTAAATAAAATGATAAACAACTAGTTAACTCTAGTATGTATGAGTTGCGTGACACACAATTATATCTTTTGATGTATTTAGTCTCCTTTTCTCTATACACTTCATTTCATAATTTGAACACTCCTTTATATTTTTCATAAATAAAGTGTCTGAATAGGCTTGGACAAGCTAAATATTGAGTTCTATCCATCCTTGAAAATGGTATTCAATAGTGTATTAATCTAAATTACTATATATACCTCTTAAAGCATTTAATTAGCTAATTGTCTATCATCTAGAACAATAATTATTGATAAATGATGGTGTGATGTATATCTTTTTGTTTCTCATTTCATATATTCTCTGTATTTATTTTATGTGAAATATGTATATTTAGACACCTCAGGAAAAACTTATTCATTATAGTACACTTTGATTTGGGCATTTTAAGATTAAAGTTAAAAAAAATTAGGTGATGTCTATTTTTTGTTTTTCATTTCGTATGTGCTCTTTTTCTTAATTTTCATTTAAACTCTACCAAAAACAACTTCATTAATTCACATGCATGTTCTCTTACAACTCTTTTTTTAATTTTTATCATGATTAATTTATCTTGATTTATTAAATTTTGTTTCTTTTGCTAGTGTGACAACGCTAATCACGTACAAAACTATCAAGAATGTGTCATTTGTTATAAAGTAGATGTTTAATATTAAAAATAATTTATTTAATGTTATTTTATTTGTTAGTCATTTGAAATTTTTGAAAAATATATTTTCATAATCAACCACCTAGTTAGTAACCAATGACACGTTCTTGATATCTTTTAAGTGACTAGAGCTAAAATTACTCAAAGAAACAAATTTAATAAAAATAATTTTACTAGTAGTATATATATGAATACTTTTACTATAAGTTAATGAAAGACCTCATACGGACAGTTAATTGCATAAATTAGTTTTTATGTAGTTATGTTCATAAAATAACGAAGCAATGAGTCAAACCATCCTTTCTTAGAATTCAACTAAAATTAATTCAAGCCAACTCTACCAAAACGACGAATTGTTTATACAGCTTGACCAAAAATACAATAAAATGTAATTAGATATATATTTAGTCTTAGAAAAAACTAGAAAACTGCAATAGGCTTACTCAATATTTAGAAATACTAAAATTGAAACCCAAGCATAATAAAGTAATAATCTTTCAAAATTTTAAGAACGTGCAAAATTAATTTTAAAACCCTACAATTTAAATGAAATATATTAAAAAAAAAGTTGCACCCATTCTTTTTCAAATAAATGAAAATAGTCAAGTGTTTTAAAAATTATTCTCAAGGTCTGAAGGCTTTTGAAGGTAAGCATGTAAAAATTTTGTTTTAAAACAGAACGTTGATTCCTTTTGTATTAAGAAAATTGACAAGGCTTTGTTGACGTTATTAAGAAATTGACAAGGCTTTTTTTTTTAGGTATTAAGAAAATGACTAGGCTTTTTTTTAGTTATTAAGAAAATGACAAGGGTGATTCATGCTAGTAAAACCATACATCTTGATTTCAAAAAAGATTCCAACAAATCATGTATTATTATATTTAAAGAAATGACTATTTTTAGTTAATATAAAATTCTTATTGAGAGAGTAATTTTCACTACTAAGACCTAAAACCTTTATAGTTAGATACACAGATGACATCAAGTCAAAGAAATACATCATTTTAATATATATAAATGATGATTTGCAGATAGAGTGTAACTTCTGATAATAAAAAAATAGATTAAAAATATGGTATATGTTGAAATGCACAATTTATCAACTTTTATAACATGAGTATATTTAATAAACCACACAAATACACAACGCACACTGCATATTGAAGAACGAACATATTATTGTCACTGACCTTTTGTATGTCGATGAACACTGGGAGGTCTCAGATCTACTTTATTCCAACTTTACTCACAAATAAAACAACACGATAAATCAAAAGGAAAGCTCTGTGAACGTTTTTGAGATTTGGAGAGGAGATGCGAATGTGAACAAAGAGTGAGTGGCAGCCAAATTTTGAAGTGTAATAGAGTAGCTTAAAAACCTTTGAAAATGAACTTTAAACTTTTATAGTTGAAATTAGGGATGATGGGTTTATGTTTGGGCTGGTGCATTTGGGCCCTTGTTTTTTAGGGTTATTTTACAGATTTGGGTTATAATTTGGCAGCCAAATTGTTGAAGTATTTCTTGGGTCATTTCGTTGTTTAAATCAATTCATTTGAGCTTGTAATTTAATAACGAGTGTAATACATAATTAATGCGTAGAAGTACAAATTTTAAAATTTTCGTTGATGATTTATATTAATTTAGTAAGTATGCAATTAGAAATAAAATGATGACAATCAATTAAAATGAAAAAAAAAAGTGATAGAAGTGACTTTCTAAGAAAAAATGTATTTTATTAGCAATTATGTAAATGTGACAACGATAGTATCATAAATATATTAATAATGATGGATAACACAATATTTTTTGATGATTTAAAAGCTCAAATATGATTTAAAAGAAAGGTCGATTAAAATTGGGTGTCAGGAGTTTTCCCTCTTTGTCCAGAGACAATGAAAGAGTTTTTTTGGAAAGGAAGTTGACGTTGTTGCTAATTTTGTCCCGACCATCTTGTCATGACCTGACTATCTGAATCATAATAGCACCTACTAAAATCCACCAGTAGATAAAAAGACCCATGTCATAATGAGAAGTAGTGGGTATAACGGTGGAACTAGACAAAGAGTAATACTAACAATAAGAAAACCAAAAAGTACATACAAAGGAAACACTTCCCGAACCTGGAAGTCACGAGTTTAGAATTGTCTTACAAGATAAATACAAGTCCTAAAATTGAACCATTACAAGCCATATCAAAGGAAAAAGGCAAGCTCACATATGTACAAAAGGAGACATGTTGGTCCACGACACCAAGTGCTCACTCTCCTCTCTGATATCCAAAATCTACAAAAGATGACAGAACGATTATTGATTGTAGCTGGAACTAGGACTTGCAATACAAAAATATGCATATTGTAGCATAAGTTCCAAAACAAGGTACCCAGTAGGCAACATTGGTCGTACGATCAAGAAAGGTAAAAAAACCCAGAAAAGATAGAGTCCAAACACAAATATAGGTCGAGGCGAATATGAAAATTAAGCATACGAGAATACCAAAAAAAAATCCGAGTTCTATTACACTAAACCTAACTACACCCCATAAACCTAGAGGGTATACTCTTGCGCAAGTTCAATAAACTCTGAAAGGACCCCCATAAGCCTGACAGGTATAAAGAATAGCTAAGTCCACAAGATAGAAGAATAACAAATATAAGAACTCAAAAACATCCCTAGTAACCAAGAACTTGTAATGTTCAAGTCCAGATAGGAAGAGTGTCTATCAACCTTACTAGTCAACTCCTAGCCTCTCTAGAAAAAGTGTCAATCAACCCAGGACGCCTAGCCATACAGTCCACTTCTAGGGGCTAAGCCACCCAGCTAGCAAGAGTGACTTGGAGATGCGTCAACGCCATAGAGGATCTCAAATATCTAGGCCGCCCAACCAGTATACTCCTAGGGGTGTCTGCATCCCATGTAGAAAGAATTCCCAGGGGAATTCAGTCCAAAGAGAATCTCACGTAGGCTCCAAGCAACCGTGGATAAACATTCACTCTCAATGGTATCACAAGAGGCTCCAAGATGGTAGGACTCTAATACAAAGAAGGTATATAACCTCTACTAACACGTCAGAGTCGCAAAGGAAGGGAGAGAAGACAAAAAACCTTAACTAAGGCTCTTCTTATGAGATCCAAGTCTGTTGTTCCAATCAACAATGACCTAATCTATCCAAACAACGTAAGAGGCATACAAACTTCATATGGTGCATTGGTCTAAGGAGACAATAGTCTATCCTATAATAAGAAAAAAAAACATGCTAATAACTATCAAATATCCTCTTTAAAACCAATTAAAAGGGACAATGGTCGTAGTCAATAAAACCCCAAGGATGTGTCATGGTCGAATCCCCTAAGGAATGGTATATCGTAGAGAATTCTTTTTAGGAAATTCAGATTGTAATATTGTTCAGTCATATTATTAAAAGAACATTTGGATGGATGATTCACCAATTAAATAAGAAGATTTAGTTATAAATTGTCACAGTTAAACTAAAATATCCGGGAATTAAGAGTTAACAAGCAATCTAGGGTGAGGGATGGAAATTCGATGTCACATATGGATAATTGTGCTAGTCTATAGTGATGAACATTAATGAAAAGTCTAGGTCATCTTCAATGAGGGTAATCATCTTTCATCTCAATGCATATACTCATAGAACCTTCATCCAGTCTCGTGTAAATGAGAATCTAAACAATCCAATACCTTACTCTATTAACTCTATAAACGCAGAAATAGGGAAAAGAGACCCGACCCACAACCTCTATTTTCAAGTAAGTTACAACATCAAACGTAAATTTCTAGTATTGGATCACTACCAACTCTTATAAAACTCTTTCGAGCATCGACCAGAGATAAAAGGTAGAAATTAAGTTAGAAACCTTGACCCATAAATTAACCCGATGCGAATTATCTCAAATTCATGTATTAACATCAGAAAAAGGAAGCATTAAACAATACAAAGTACAATTGCACCCCAAGATCTCGGGGTTTTTGCCACAAATCACAAAAACAAGTTACTCAGTAGGCATCATCGACCGACCGATCAAGAAAGATAAAAAATATCAGAAAATATAGAGTCTAGGCATAAATGAAGGTCGAGGAGAATATGAATCGAAAGCACATGAGCATACACAAGCAAATCTAAGTACTTCTACACTTAAGCTAATTGGACCCCATAAGCCCAGAAAATACAATCTTGCGCAAGTTTAATGAACTCTGAACCAACCCCATAAGCCTGATAGGTACCAAAAATAGCTAAGTCCATAAAATAGAATAACCAATATAATAACTCCAAAACATCGCGTTCCAATCTCAAGCAACCAAGAACGAGTATAGTCCTAGTCCAGATAGGAAGAGTGGCAATCAACCCAACTAGTCTAGTCCAGCCCCGCAGAAAAACATACAATCAACCCAGGCCACCTAGGAATATAGTGAACTTCTAGGAGGTTAAGCCACCCAACTCGCAAGACTGACTCAGCGGCGTTTCAATTTCATGGAGGATCTCATACATCTAGGTCATCCAGGTTGTCTATTCCTTAGGGTGTCAGCTGCCAAGGTAGCAAGATCTCCTAGTGGGAATTCAGCCCAAAGAAAATATCACATAGCGTCCAAGCAATGATGGATTAACGTTCACACTCAATGACATCACAAAACATCACAAAAGTCTCCAAGCTGGAAGCACTCCAATACAAAGAAGGTACATAACCTCTACTAACGCCTCAAAGTTCCAAAGGTATAGAGAGAAGATAGGAGGGATAAAAACTCGGGAGAGAAGACAGAAGGCCTTAACTAAGACTCTTCATATGAGACTCAACTCAGATATTCTAGTCAAGAAGGACCTAGTCCATTTGAATGACATAAAAGACATACAAAATTCACAAGGTGCATTGATCTAAGGAAATAGTAGTCTATCCTAGAATAAGCAAAAAATATAGTGAGAATGATAAAATATCCTCCCTAAAACAAATAAAAGGGAAAGTGGTCGTAGTCAATAAATATCCAACGATAAGTCAGGGTCGAATACCAAGGGATTGGTATATTATAGAGAAATCTTTTCAGGAAATTCAAATTGTAAAATTTTCTCAATCCTTAAAGAAAGAACAATTGGTTGGATGAATCCACCAATTCAACAAAAAAAAATTGTTATCAATTGTCACATTTAAATAAAACTTCAAAGAACTTAAGAGTTAATTGTAAAACATCAAAATCGAGAAAGCCTAGGAAGGAGTCTAACAGGCTTGTCAAGAAACAAAACTAGACCACGAGACCCTCCGTGAGCCGTAGATGTGTCGTGAAGGGGACCACAGTTCGTTTTGGTGATCCTAACAAGGAGGCAAAAGATTACCCAAGCAGGCTCCATCACACGGACCCCTATACGGGTCGTCAAGAGCAAGACGGGCTATACAAGTGGTCGTGAATATACTATAGGAAATTTAACTTTTAGCGACCAACTCTTAAAGAAGGGACATGATATCCCGTCGTTATTAATGTGCATATAGCTACCAAATATTTTCCTGGTCTTTAAGAACAATTTTACTTAAATATTAACAAGGGAATAAATTTGGTCAAGAAAGCGTATAATATCCGGTCGTTAAAATGAAATAGAAAAAAAAATGCTACATTTTTTCTCTGTTTTATCTAACCCACCCTCCCAACACCACACGTCTCCATCACCCAAAATACCTCAACCCTAGAATTATATTTCAGAGGTTTTTCTCTCACAAAATACTTATACAATTAGATGTAAGTCAAAGCTAATCTTCACCTATGAAGCTGCTGCTTGTATCCTCTACTTGATAAAAGATCAAAATAATTTCAGAGGTTCTGCTCATCATAGGGTATGTTTCTCAAATCACTAGATTTGTTGTGATAACTATTAATTGTGTAATTGATTTTCTTTTTTTGTTCGAATGACCTCTCTGTTTGATGGAATTAATCATTTATTGTAATAACCTAGACCCTATTATTGTTTTTTATTATATAATATTTTTTTGTGGGGATCGTTGAATACTACTGTTATTGGTTTAGAGTTTTTCTTTTTATATGAATTGAATCAATTGCTATTTTAATTGGACCTGTAGAACCATACAACATCATCTATGCAATTACTATTTCTTATAACAATCTGTTTACTAGAATTTGACATTCCTCTTATTGCCAATTTACTTATATAAATTACTCAGTGATTGGTATGCAAAAGTTATCGCACATATAGAAAAGTCACTCACTTCACCACTGAGTATTCTCTTACTAATATTGAGGTAGAGAAAATGTATTTTGGACCTCAATACAAAAGTCTTGCAGTTATATTTTGAGGGATCCATCTATGAAGTTAAAAGAATTTAACTCCTAAAAATATGTACAATTGGGTAACCAGCATACAAGTAAAAAAGAAAACAAATTACTAACAAGACACATGAATACCATATAGAGTAAACTTATACAACTTGCAAATACAATGTAAAAGCTGAATAACTCGAAAGGTTAATTCGTATGCATTCTACCAACCATGATTTGATTAATATTTGCAAATTAATTTAGTGATATTTCAATAATGAATTAAATGAAGCATGTTCTACTAAATTAAAATTGTGTATTTGTATATAATACCATGTATAGTTGTGGTTCATTCCTAGTAATATTACTCTATATGTTTCAATCTTTGTATTTGAGGTGGTGAGCGTTTTGTTGTATCAAAGAAATCATGCTTGAATTTGGCACAATTATGTGAAATGATTTACAAAATAGGTTGGTCCATATCTCTTTAGTTGTCTTATTTCTGATTCCAAATTTGAGCTACATGTATGAATTGATTTGAAGGTTCTCTTTCTTCTGCATCTATTTTATTTCTAAACACTTCTGAATTTTTTGCATTCAGGGAAGAAGCTTTAAACAATTTGCAGTCTTTGGGTTATCGAGCACAACATTTTATTTTAGCATGTCATGTAACACTACGAGGTGGTGACTGTTTTATCATTGAAGAAATATTTCATCCAACTGAGGTGAGTCTGACTCTTCTGATTCTAACTAGTGATTATCGATCCCCTAAAAATGAAAACAAAAATAATTACGCTTTCAAATAATTCTTGTACTAGACAATATTAATTTTTGTTTAGATTAAATCTAATTGCAAGACTTGAATAGGTTAGTAGATTTAGACAATCTATGATATGATGAGTATTTGTAAGTGAATTTATTTCCATATTTTCTATACATTGCTGACTTTTCCCTCATTTTCTCAGCATTGATTATTTTTATGATCTGTTCTTCTTATTAACAGATTTAGACTCGTATTCTACGCACTATATTATTAATTAAAAGAATAACCATATTATCCTAATAGTCAGTAGAATTCTATATTTTGTAATTTAAGAATTTTTACTAGCTTGTTGTCTAAATTTAATGTTTGTGAAATTCATAAGATAAAGAATTTTAAATTATTTAGTTTGTTGCATGAGTTTGTCAAATCATATCTTTCCCATTATTTAGTAATACGGTGATTAGAGTAATATTTTTTTAGTAAAATAGCTAATGGTTATTTCATCATGAACTGATATGAATTAATTGTTTTAACAGATGAACTATTTGAAGATTGGAGAATGCATCCTCGAAGACAATGTAGAACAAGTTGAAGAAAACAACTTTTTTTTTTGGTATTGTTAGAATGATTTACAGATTTTTTTATTTTAACGTACACTATGATTCTATTTTTTGGCTTCTTTTAAGTTTTGTTTTAAGGAGCGTACGAGAATAATTCGATACAATTTTGTTGATTACATCTTCTAGTTGTGAGTATTTATGGGCATGTCAAAGCATATAAAGTAATTCAAATGGACATAACAACTGTTTAAGGATAAAATTTTCATATAATGGGCATTAGCGTAAGGAAAAATTCACAAGTAACAAAAGAAAAACATGTCGTTAAAAAGGATATGTAACGACCGGAATATTTGTTGTTGCTAAACGATCTTTAACGACCGTATTTATAATCCAGACGTTAACCTTTAACGACAGAGCTTTTAACGACCGGTGACGACCAACTTTTCCCGGTCATTATAGACTTTTAACGACTGGATTTAGACTTTTAGCGACAAAATTTCTTTTCGCTAAAGATAACTTTTCTTGTAGTTGAAGGGGGCAAGTTCAGTACGGGTTTACCTCGAGCCACTTGTCAAGGACAACATGCCTCAAAACGTCATGTGAAGTCGTTTAAGGGTTTTCATTAGACTTAAGTGTTTCGGGTAAACTCCAACATCATATCATTTAGCACAAAATGAATTAGGTAGCCCACACCTAACAAATTAATGTTGTTTGAGTCGTATTTCCAAGGCTGCCAACTTTTCCTAATTTTATACTCGGAATAAAAAGTTATGCCCGAAGTAGTGAAGCGCTATCGGGGAAGATATTCATCACGGCCATTTGACGGGCCATGGGAGTGCATGACGGCGAGTGAAGGCCTCATTGATGCTAATCCGACAATTTTTTGTTAGTGAATATTTTATCTTTTACCCAATTGTTTAACTCAATAGTGTGTCGTATTTTCTTCTACCAAAGCTTTATATAATGATTTTAAACCTCCAAATCACCCAAACTCAATTCATTCGCTTAAATTCAAAAAAAAGATCATGTTTTTCCTCTCAAATATTTCTCTTTCTATAAGTTGAAGAAGAAAGCTACGGTTTCAAGATCAAGCCTCATAATCCTCAATTGCTTCCACGTTTTGGTATCAAGGTATGATAGTTTTCATCCGTGAAGCCCTTACCTCCATGAAGTTCCCAAAATCTCCAATTTATAAATTTAGAATTCCCCAATTGAGTTAGGGTTTTCTTCCATGTCATGTATTCCTTTTCATGTTGATTTATTTGATTGATGAACTTATATGCATTATTTGAAGTAATTGCATGTTTTAAGTTGATTTCCCATGAATCCATGCATAACCCATGTTTTCTAAGCTATGTTTATATAATGTGGGTCTTAACCTATGAAAGATGAATTTTTGAAAATGTGCATGTGTTCTCTTCCTGAAGTAGATGTAAATGAATTTAAAGATGCATTGACTTTGAAGACATGATGAAGATTATGAATTATTAAATAGAATGCATGTTCATGGAAGTATGTTTATGACTCAAGAAATCTTATAGATGAGATTGTCTATATGTTCAATGATGCGTGGCCACATGACATGAATGACATCTATATTTGACCTCAATGCTTTTCGAGTTATATTCCTAAATTAGATCTTGATTAGTATGGTATCCTGATATGTCATCAATGATTATAGACCACATTTTTTGAACTATTTCCATCAGTTTTAGGGGTATCTCTAACATGAAGTGAATGACTATGGGCCTTAGAGCTAGTATTAAAAGATCATGGACAGTAAATGGTTTTTTCATTCATGGTCTAAGGATCTATCCTATGATAAGACCTGTGGAAACTACCCATGTCTTTTAATCATAACATAAGTCAAGACTTAACAACTATCTCGTGGGATTTATGCTTATCACTGAGAGCATATTGAGATGAAAGTTCTGTCGTATTGAGGTTGGGTTTCTAGAAGCAATCTCAGTACGTTACCTATGTGCCCCTATAGGATGATGGTCTAGATAGACATTAGCTTGCAGATCCACTTTAGCTCAACCATGGTTCTACCTTGGTAAGTAGGACAAGAACTTCCGGTCTGGGAGACACTGTATAACATCTTCTAACTTGAAATAACTAAGGATAAGGTAAGAAACCAAGATAATCATTTTGGAAATAAATAGGGAAATCTGAAAATTTCCTAATTTTAAAAAGTGAGTCTTTGTCATTTTTAAACGTCCATAACTCCCAGCTCAGGAGGCGTTAGGGTGAGTTTTTATATGGTTGGAAATCCCTTGGAAGATCTTTCAAACGGCGAGTTTGCACATTTTCAATGTCGTATGAGGGAGATATGCCTTTCGAAAGTTGGATTGTTGAACTGAGAAAAGTCAAATCCGTATTTTAGTATGGGTAAAGTAGTATTTCCTTTCTAGTATTGCCTAATTCGTTTAAGGGTTTATTAGGAGTAAAACCAAGTCCCAATTCAGTTTTAGAAAAGTTGAGAACGCTTAGGGCTTGGGGAGAAGAGATAAGAGAAGAGGAGATCAACAATTCTTCAAAGAACACTAAGGTTTCGCTAGTGGAATTCGTCGGGGTGATCCTATCGAGTATGTGAGATCTTTCTGTGTTGGGTTCTTTCACCCACACAAATATGTTTAATTCAGCAAGTTTTGTATTGATTGAATGATGAATCTTGAAGTTCTTGATGAGCAATTTTGAAATCTTGTTGGTAGAGTTATAGTGTACCTTTAGTTGTTTTGATTCGTGTTTCGGCTATTTTATGAGTCTAAACTATTGGGTATTAAGGATTTTAGTGACCGTAAAGTGTTTGGGGAAGATATGGAAGTTTGGAGGTTTAGAGTTGAAAATTGGAGAGAAAAAGTCGGAAACCCGTATGACAGGCCCTGGGGCGCCGCGCCTACCAGAGCCCTCATGACAGACTCTGTCCGTCAGGCCCTGCGTGACGCTCCAGCCAAAGAGCCTAGGACAGTATCTGTCCGTCTGGATCAAGCGCCCGAGCCTCTCAGAGAGCCAGGATCACCTCGAGTTCCCATTCCTCCCTTATCTTTTTGTACTAGTTCCTAAGTGATGTACCTATCATTACGAGTTGATTCCAATATAAGTACATCTAAACATCATGAAATCATCCATAAATATGAGATCATAATTCTTGAATCTATAATCCAATTCAAGGAAAGTTAAGATCAAAGCAAAGAATTTAAGAGTCAAGCTAAAAGTTAAGAAGCAAGCCAAAGTAAGTTCTTAAGGATTTCTAGAGTCTTTAACAAACATTCTAACTTTGTTTTAAGGCTGAAGGTATAAGTTGAGCAAAAAGTAAAAAGTTAAGTTGAAATTCCTTTCTTCAAGAATATATGGGACTAAGTATCCCAAAAAGGAGTAAAAATGTTTTCATATTTAAACAAGCAGGGAAACTATGATTTCCAAGAGAGCTTTTTAAATTCAGTTTTGAGCTCTAATCTAAAATAACATAATGAGTATATTTTAAAAACATAAGAGCCTCTCTCTATATATTTTGGGAGTAGTATAGAGCACGATGTGGGGATGTAAGTTCATATTAACTAAGGTATCCATGTAAACCATATAACTATCATGGGTAGAAGAGGGTCATACTTTTAGATGAACCCTTTTCATAGTATACTAGTGGATCCATTAGCAGTTCAGTTCCTATACTCTTGCAAGGTTAGGATGGCTCGGAAAAGTGGACTGAGTAACGATGTATCATCACTATAGCTCTTAAGTGATGTTTGTTGATTAGAGAAACTCTCACAAAAGTATTGTATCTTCATATACATCAGTTATTTGTATATTACATGCATCTCATATATTATTTGTATACTTGTATACATTTATATTTTATAGCATGTTTCATGCAGTTTTTTTTGTATTGCATTTACTTTAAACTGCGTATATTGAATAAGAGTTAGTAGATCAAGAGTAGAAACAGAGCCAAGGTGCGTGTTCTTTTGTTACTCCTTTTTCAAGATTAAGTGTCGTT
>CM040618.1:19887830-19936656 GCA_022817965.1 Solanum lycopersicoides | reverse complement strand
CGAAATAAAAGAACAGCCCTAGTTACTGTCAACCTTAGTTAAGCAGAAAGCGAGAAATCGCTTCCCCGCTTCTAGACTGAAGCGCTTGTTTTTTTTTTTTTAAATAGTTTCGCTTCACTGCAAAGAAGCTATAAAGCTTTGCTTTGCTTTCCTTCTCACTTTAAACAATGAAGCACTCGCTTTCAGTAACATAAAAAATCAAAGCCAACAATATGATGAAGGAGAATTGTATTCAATGGAGATGCTAGTGGAGAGTTATTTATGAACACCGAGAGAATTGTCTTATTCACCAACTAAAACTATTGTAAGGGCAAGGAAACAACTACAGTAAATAAGCTACAAATTCAGGAAAATAGAGAGATTAAAGATGCTTGATAGAAAGGGAAGGGGAATTCAAGCTAATGATCTCATTACAATGATGTTAACCTTTATAGACTAGAAAAGATATAAACAAGGACGTTATAATATAGTGTCACGCCCTGAGCCTACACCTTGGTCGTGACCGTTACTCAGAGAATGTTACTGACCCCAGGCGAACCCTTGGCCTGACTTACTTACTTAGCGGAAGACTTACATCATTAATACAAGGATTAAGATGCTAACTAACTCAACTGTCTGGAACTGAATCAAATGATTTAAAAATAAACATTTACCTTAGCGAAAACGGAAACTCAAATATGAAAATAAGCTAATAATAAAATTATGACAAAAGAAACTAACATCTGACTGACTATCTATGAATCCTCTAGTAACTGAGATAGATGTTGGGACAGACCACCACAACATCCTAATGAGCTAAACTAGAAAGCAATGAAAATGGATCCTCCAGAAAGCAAGGAGGCTCACGAACTGACTCTGAACTGCTCACTGGATCGAAATGTTCTTACGAAATAAAAGAACAACCCTAGTTACTGTCAACCTTAGTTAAGCAGAAAAGCAAGAAATCGCTTCCCCGCTTCTAGACTGAAGCGCTTGTTGTTTTTTTTTAAAATAGTTTTCGCTTCACTGCAAAGAAGCTATAAAGCTTTGCTTTGCTTTCCTTCTCACTTTAAACAACGAAGCACTCGCTTTCAGTAACATAAAAAATCAAAGCCAACAATATGATCAAGGAGAATTGTATTCAATGGAGACGCTAGTGGAGAGTTATTTATGAACACCGAGAGAATTGTCTTATTCACCAACTAAAACTATTTGTAAGGGCAAGGAAACAACTACAGTAAATAAGCTACAAAATTCAGGAAAATAGAGAGATTAAAGATGCTTGATAGAAAGGAAGGGAATTCAAGCTAATGATCTCATTACAATGATGTTAACCTTTATAGACTAGTAAAGATATAAACAAGGACGTTCTAATATAGTGTCACGCCCTGAGCCTACACCCTGGACGTGACCGTTTACTCAGAGACTGTTACTTACCCCAGGCGAACCCTTGGCCTGACTTACTTACTTAGCGGAAGACTTACATCATTAATACAAGGATTAAGATGCTAACTAACTCAACTGTCTGGAACTGAAATCAAAATGATTTAAAAATAAACATTTACCTTAGCGAAAACGGAAACTCAAATATGAAATAAGTTAATAATAAAATTATGACAAAAGAACTAACATCTGACTGACTGACTATCTATGAATCCTCTAATAACTGAGATAGATGTTGGGACAGACCACCAAAGATCCTAATGAACTAAACTAGAAAGCAATGAAAATGGATCCTCCGGAAAGCAAGGAGGGCTCACAACTGACTCTGAACTGCTCACTGGATCAACGGTGCGCTGGAATGTCGATCGTAGTTACCTGATTCTGCATCATAATACGATGCAGGCCAAATGGTATCAGTACATTGAATGTATGAGTATGCGAGTTGGAGTGCTAAAACAACATAGGCTTGAAGGAGATTCTAAAAGAAACTTTTACCTTGACTCTTATCAACTCATGAATACTTAACTATACTCATTTCAATATTAAGCAATTTAAAAGCAAGTTCATAATAAAGAAAAGTTGTTTAAAAACATGTTGTAAACTCTGTGTGTATGCAAACATACAAAATAACTCTAAGATGTATGTAAAAATACAAAATAAACTGATGTCAATTCATAATCATAATAAAAGACATATAATTCTTCCTCTCAAAGTCTACTTGTGCAATGCATGAATAAAGTCTCATAACCCCATTCATACTAAGCAGAACCTCTTGAGGAACCATGCAACTACCATTGTGGGAGTTTCTCTAACTGACAAACATCGCTTAAGAGCTATAGTGATGATACAACACTTTACCTCGCGCTGTCACAAGGACCGACCTATACCTTGCCATTAGTATAGGAAGTTAACTTAACTTAGTGGATCCACTAGCTTAACTTACGTGATCATCTAAAAAGTATGACCCGTTAATACCCATGATGGTTACATGGTTTTCATGGAGACTTGAGTTATTATGAGCTCTCATCCCCAGATCGTTCCTCAATACTACTCCCATCATATACTTTAGATCATTCTTTTAAAAACAACTTCCTTTCTTTGGGTTGAGATAATTTCTCAACACTTAGTTTTAAAATGCTCTCTTGGAATCAATGTTCCCTTTTCTTGTTCAAATCTCTTTTCGGAAATCTTAGTTTCCTCTTATCATAAATGTGAAAACATTTACAAACTCTTAGAGAATACTTAGTTCCTTTATATCTTTTGAGAAATGGACTAAACTCTTTACTCTTTACTTAACTTGAAACTTGAGTCTTAAATCAACTTTAGGGAATACTTAGTTCCTTTATAAGTTTTGAAAAATGAACTCAACTCTTTACTTGTTACTTAACTTGAAACTCGAGACTTAAAAGCAAGTTAAAACGTTTGTTAAAGACTTATGAAACTTGAAATGAATTTCTTCTCATTATCTTTTCTATTTACTCAAATTTTCTTTATGACTTAAAACAAAGTGAAAAACATTTGTAAATGACTTCTTGAAAGGAGTGTAAGAACTTTCTAGATTTGGCTCTAAACTCTCATTGAATTTGATTGTTTGGGTTGTAGATTGTAGCTCATGTTTTTGGATGATTTCTATATGTTTAGAAGTAATTTAAAGTAGTTAGAGTCAATAGGAAGTGTTAAATCACAATAGAAAAGCTTAAACGGGCAGAATAACGGAAGTTGGGTGAAACTGACATTTTGGGCGCGTCCGATGTGCGCCGCGCAAGCATCACTTTACTGAGGCACCATTAAGGCGCACTTCTGGTGCGCCGCCCCAGCCCTCCTGGTGCTATGGGGGCGCGTCGCGCCAACCTGTTCCTTAGGCAAAAATTTTCGAATATTTCCTCTCGTTTTCTTACCTTAAATAGTTTAATTTGATTTTTTTCTCAAATTCACTTTAGATTTATTTACTCACATCATATATACAAGGATCTAACCCAATGATTTCAAGAACCACACCTAGATCATTAAAGAACTCCTAAATCTCAACTCATGTTCAAGAAGGAAAAATATTCAAGAACAACATTCAAAAATCCAATATTTTTAGGATGAAATCACGCTAAATAAAACATGCTTGGCACGTGGGTGAACAAACCCAACGTTATGGAAGACTCACATATCTTTTTAGGAATCACCCATGATAAAATCCACAAGTTAGATGAACACGACGATTATGACTCCTTTTTCCTTTCTTCTTCTGTTGCGTTCTTTCTCCAAAACCCTAACATTTCTCCAAAGGTGTAAAACTAACCAAGTTTAGTATAGATCCTTCATAATATTACCTAAAACGAATTTAATTAATTGGGTAAGAAAAAAGCCAAATTACCCTTTTAACTTCCAAAGAGCATAACTCACTCATCGGAACTCAAAATTTCGCAAACTCGACGGCGTTGGAAAGATTGTTCCAAGGACTTTCCAACCATATCTGAAACTACACCTAACTCATCCTGATCTAGGAGTTATGAACATTTCAAGTTGACCGAAAATATACTTTTTCCTAACTTAAGAAAGTTTCTAGATTTTATTTCTTTCCAAAACTGTCTATTTCAACTTCTATGGTTTTTCCTAGCTATTTCAATTTTTCGAGATGTTACATATAGCAACATCAAGATCCTTCTATCGCTCCTATCTGAACATGAGTTATTTATTGCTTAACAAAGAAATGGCTGAATGCATTTCTAGGACACCATTCCTAAAAATGCAAGCAAAGACTCATCTTCACTAAAAACCATACAAGATCCGCCACTATCCTCATAGTTCTTGCAAAATTCATCAACACAATATGAATTATTATACAACAAATAAATCCCAAACTCCCAATTCATAGGATCTCCTTCATCACCTCCAAAACTATATATCAATGAATACGAAGAACACTGAAGCCAACACAAGTTCAAACAATAAACTGAACCAACAGGAACTAGTGGATCACAAACACAACATATTCAAATTTGATTATTTGGTTCTAACCCAGTCCTAGTCACCCTTGTACTAGAATACATTCCCCTACATACATTTGAACCCGAACCACTATCACACAGTAGATGTCGTTGAACATCCTAGTAAAACAAACATGTTTTGTTTCAAAATACTAAAGTTAGTTGAATCATTATCATCCAATGTAAAACAACCTAAATTCTCCATTAAGGAACATGTTGACTTATATAAAGGGGTCAATTAAATAGGAATGACAAAACCATATCTCTATATCAAAATTTATAATGGAAATTTTGTCCTAGAAATTATGAGACTAACAAAATTATTCAATAATTTCATCATTGAGACTTCTATTGTTTTTTAATCGAGGCTACTAAAGTACACATATCAATACCCACAAACATATTGTATAATTTAAAAGCATGTGCACCAATAATCTACTAAAAAAACTTATGAACCATACAACATAAACTCAAAAATGGTCAAGATCAGAATACGCACATAACAATTAATGGTCAAAACAACCTAAACTTACCTTGAAGTGAAGGAAAGTCCAAGAATATGTCACGTTACAATCACACACAGCAAAGACCAGCAAAACTCTGGTGATATTTCAGCAAAGACCAACAAAACTCATGTGAAATTTGAAGTAAAAGGAAAAAGGTGACTTCTGCAATTAGAAAAAACAAACATTGGTTTCATTTATAGACTTCAATGGAGAGTTATAGATTTATTTTTGCAGACAAACTTGAGTTTCAGGAAAGGTACCACCATTATTGTTGTTTGTTTTGCTTATTTTGCTCTTACAAATCAGTTCCTCATTGGATATTAAGAGTCACTCTGATTAAGGAATTAGGTTATTAACTCCGGTAGGTATCTCGATTCTAGTAGAGGAGTTGGAAGACACGTTCTGTGTGTGTTTTGTGTCTTAAAAAAATCGATGTTCTTGTTATGTTTTATTATAGAAGGGACGCTAGTAGTAGGGGTGGCGGTAATGGGACACCAATAGTAGGGGTGGGGGTAATGGGGATCAGCAGTAGGGGTTGGGTAATAGAGGGGACTAATAAGTCTTTTGTGAAAATAAAAGGTGAAAGGAAAAATATGTGTAACTATTTTATTATTAACCTCTCTGGGTCTAAAACATTGATGTGTGGATCACATGACGTATCAAGACATTTCATCAATTCTAAGTGTCGATGGTTGTTAGTCAGTAATATAACCCAACCAAGGGTTATGGTCGAATTCCACAGGGAGTGATTCCGAGAATAATCTGCCAAGTACAAATCAGTTCAAATTAGTCATAGCTAAAAAAACATTTACGTTTAAATATATAATAAATCTAAGGGGTGACACAAGTGTCAATTATCAAGGGGATTTGTAAACAATTAAAAACTAAGACTGACAAAGCACGAAAGTACGAATATGGAGACGGGATTCTTAGGATGTGATAGGATTATGAGCTCAAATAAACAACTGGGTACATGCTATTGATGATAAATCGCTGTAAATTTGTGACAAAGCTAGACTTTACTGGGGTAAATTCTCTCTCAAGCAACTTACCCCAAATCAAATCGGTTTCTCTCAAACACTGATTTGCCGCGATTATGCCAAGTCTTCGCCTTAGCCCATTCACTCTCTCGAGCGGAAGTGTGTGAGATGGTTTAGGATTAACTTTTTCGAGCTGAACCCACGTCAACCTAATAAACATCGACTATCGATTCAGTAGTTTTGTCTTAAGACCTCTCTCTCGAGCAAGCAAAAGATACAAGATGAAATTATATTTGCAACTACAATCCCTTTAAGTTCATAAGCAACTAGTGAACTAAATCACTCTTAAACAAAAAATAAACCATCAATAAGCAACACCCAATAGTAAATTCAACCCACATTCATATAATCACACCCCAAGAAATGAGCTTTAGCTAGACATAGTAAAGAGCTAGAAATTGATATGGAAAATGTTTCCATGAATTGGGTACGATAGAAAATGTATTTACAAACGTTAAAGATGAAGATTCTTCAAGACCCACTTCCAATTTCTTGAAGTTGGAAACCTTCAAATCTTCAAAGCATAAGAACAAAGTCTCACAAAAACTCTAAGAATTAAAGCTGGGAAAATATGTGAATAATACAGTCTCAATAGTAAAAGTATGATAAAATTCGATTATCAGCAAGTATTTATAATTTTTGAAAATTTGTGCTGGAAGGATCACTGGATGCAGTTAGATGGGATCGCCGATCAATTCGCGATCTTCCCTTTGGTATATCTCCTCGCCGTCTTGCCTTAGCTTTCAGCATCTTAGAGTTCTGGATCATTGGACGATTGACGACTGCTTCGCGGAACTGCTCGAGACGCGTCGACTGCTCCATTTCACACCGACTTGATCCTTTCCATCAGAGCTTAGCACACTGGAACTAGGAGAGAATAATGCCATTTGGAGACTCTCCTAATGGGTTAGGCGATCCTGAGGGCGTTTTTCGTCATTCTTTCAACCGTCTTGTTCTTTTTGCAAAATCGTGTTCATGCTTTGTCTCCAAGTATATATACTGAAACTCAAGGTTTTTCGTCAGTTTTCCAGATAAATATGCATTTGAGGAACTAAATCTACTAAAATATAGTCCTAAATGAGTCCAAATTGTGGACTCATCAACACCCCAACTTAAACTTTTATTTGTCCTCAAGTAAAACTCAAGTTCAGTAGTTCAAAAAAGATATCTCAAACAGTGAACCATACTTTATATTGTTTGTAATCTTTCAAATATTTATATCTTTTTAGACAAGTTTCTATCTTATTTCTTATAAGTATTTCTTAGAAAATTATATTTTTTTAGAATATCATAAAATAGAAAATCCTTACTTGTGCTTCTACTTGTTGGATATAAAGAAAAACACTTCTCTTCATACTTAATAGACCAACCAAACCATCACAAAAAGTATTAGAATAACCTTACTTGTTGGATGCTTTCATATATTTTTGGAGATTTTTTTTAGACTATGCATTTCTTGAAGGAAGTCATCAATTTTGTAGGCTTTCTTGTAATGAATGTAAAAAGTAATAACACACATGCATGCACGCACGCGCACACAAAATTTTAACAAAGTGTTTTATACAGTTCAAAGAAAAATACATACTCATTCCACAAATGGACATACTTAGTTTAGTAATTAAACCTTTCATCATCAATAAACTTCTTCTAATTAAATAAAATTATAAACAACTAGTTAGCTCTAGTATGTATGAGTAGCGTGACACACAATTATATCTTTTGATGCATTTAGTCTCCTTTTCTCTATACACTTCACTTCATATTTTGAACACTCCTTTATATTTTTCATAAATAAAGTGTCTGAATAGCCTTTGACAAGCTAAATATTGAGTTCTATCCATCCTTGAAAATGGTATTCAATAGTGTATTAATCTAAATTACTATATATACCTCTTAAAGCATTTAATTAGCTAATTGTCTATCATCTAGAACAATAATTATTGATAAATGATGGTTGATGTATATCTTTTTGTTTCTCATTTCATATATTCTCTGTATTTATTTTATGTGAAATATATATATTTAGACACCTCAGGAAAAACTAATTCATTATAGTACACTTTGATTTGGGCATTTTAAGATTAAAGTTAAAAAATTTAGGTGATGTCTATTTTTTGTTTTTCATTTCGTATGTGCTCTTTTTCTTAATTTTCATTTAAACTCTACCAAAAACAACTTCATTAATTCACATGCATGTTCTCTTACAACTCTTTTTTTAATTTTATCATGATTAATTTATCTTGATTTATTAAATTTTGTTTCTTTTGCTAGTGTGACAAGCTAATCACGTACAAAACTATCAAGAATGTGTCATTTGTTATAAAGTAGATGTTTAATATTAAAAATAATTTATTTAATATTATTTTAGTTGTTAGTCATTTGAAATTTTTGAAAAATGTATTTTCATAATCAACCACCTAGTTAGTAACCAATGACACGTTCTTGATAATCTTTTAAGTGACTAGAGCTAAAAATTACTCAAAGAAACAAATTTAATAAAAATAATTATACTAGTAGTATATATATGAATACTTCTACTATAAGTTAATGAAAGACCTCATACGGACAGTTAATTGCATAAATTAGTTTTTATGTAGTTGTGTTCAAAAAATAACGAAGCAATGAGTCAAACCATCCTTTCTTAGAATTCAACTAAAATTAATTCAAGCCAACTCTACCAAAACGACGAATTGTTTATACAGCTTGACCAAAAATACAATAAAATGTAATTAGATATATATTTAGTCTTAGAGAAAACTAGAAAACAGCAATAGGCTTACTCAAGATTTAGAAATACTAAAATTGAAACCCAAGAATAATAAAGTAATAATCTTTCAAAATTTTAAGAACGTGCAAAATTAATTTTAAAACCCTACAATTTAAATGAAATATGTTAAAAAAAAGTTGCACCCATTCTTTTTCAAATAAATGAAAATAGTCAAGTGTTTAAAAAATTATTCTCAAGGGCTGAAGGCTTTTGAAGGTAAGTATGTAAAAATTTTGTTTTAAAACAGAACGTTGATTCCTTTTGTATTAAGAAAATTGACAAGGCTTTTTTGACGTTATTAAGAAATTGACAAGGCTTTTTTTTTAGGTATTAAGAAAATGACTAGGCTTTTTTTTAGTTATTAAGAAAATGACAAGGGTGATTCATGCTAGTAAAACCATACATCTTGATTTCAAAAAAGATTCCAACAAATCATGTATTATTATATTTAAAGAAATGACTATTTTTAGTTAATATAAAATTCTTATTGAGAGAGTAATTTTCACTACTAAGACCTAAAACCATTATAGTTAGATACACAGATGACATCAAGTCAAAGAAATACATCATTTTAATATATATAAATGATATTTGCAGATAGATGTAACTTCTAATAAAAAAATAGATTAAAATATGGTATAGTTGAAATGCACAATTTATCAACTTTTTAACATGAGTATATTTAATAAACCACACAAATACACAACGCACACTGCATATTGAAGAACGAACATATTATTGTCACTGACCTTTTGTATGTCGATGAACACTAGGAGGTCTCAGATCTACTTTAATCCAACTTTACTCACAAATAAAACAACACGATAAATCAAAAGGAAAGCTCTGTGAACGTTTTTGAGATTTGGAGAGGAGATGCGAATGTGAACAAAGAGTGAGTGGCAACCAAATTTTGAAGTGTAAGAGAGTAGCTTAAAAACCTTTGAAAATGAACTTTAAACTTTTATAGTTGAAATTAGGGATGATGGGTTTATGTTTGGGCTGGCGCATTTGGGCCCTTGTTTTTAGGGTTATTTTACAGATTTGGGTTATAATTTGGTTGACAAATTGTTGAAGTATTTCTTGGGTCATTTCGTTGTTTAAATCAATTCATTTGAGCTTGTAATTTAATAACGAGTGTAATACATAATTAATGTGTAGAAGTACAAATTTTAAAATTTTCCTTGATGATTTATATTAATTTAGTAAGTATGCAATTAGAAATAAAATGATGACAATCAATTAAAATGAAAAAGAAAGTGATAGAAGTGACTGTCTAAGAAAAAATGTATTTTATTAGCAACTATGTAAATGTGACAACGATAGTATCATAATTATATTAATAATGATGGATAACACAATATTTTTTGATGATTTAAAAGCTCAATCAAATATGATTTAAAAGAAAGGTCGATTAAAATTGGGTGTCAGGAGTTTTCCCTCTTTGTCCAGAGACAATGAAAGTGTTTTTTTGGAAAGGAAGTTGACGTTGTTTCTAATTTTGTCCCGACCATCTTGTCATGACCTGACTATCTGAATCATAATAGCACCTACTAAAACCCACCAGTAGATAAAAAGACCCATGTCATAATGAGAAGTAGTGGGTATAACGGTAGAACTAGACAAAGAGTAATACTAACAATAAGATAACCAAAAAGTACATACAAAGGAAACACTTCCCGAACCTGGAAGTCACGAGTTTAGAATTGTCTTAAAAGATAAATACAAGTCCTAAAATTGAACCATTACAAGCCATATCAAAGGAAAAAGGGAAGCTCACATATGTACAAAAGGAGACATGTTGGTCCACGACACCAAGTGCTCACTCTCCTCTCTGATATCCAGAACCTACAAAAGATGACATGAACGATTATTGCTTGTAGCTGGTACTAGGACTTGCAATACAAAAATATGCATATTGTAGCATAAATTCCAAAACAAGGTACCCAGTAGGCAACATTGGTCGTACGATCAAGAAAGGTTAAAAACCCAGAAAAGATAGAGTCCAAACACAAATAGAGGTCGAGGCGAATATGAAAATAAAGCATACGAGAATACCAAAATAAAATCCGAGTTCTATTACACTAAACCTAACTACACCCCATAAACCTAGAGGGTATACTCTTGCGCAAGTTCAATAAACTCAGAAAGGACCCCCATAAGCCTGACAGGTATAACGAATAACTAAGTCCACAAGATAGAAGAATAACAAATATAAGAACTCAAAAACATCTCTAGTAACCAAGAACTTGTAATGTTCAAGTCCAGATAGGAAGAGTGTCTATCAACCTTACTAGTCAACTCCTAGCCTCGCTAGAAAAAGTGTCAATCAACCCAGGACGCCTAGCCATACAGTCCACTTCTAGGGGCATAAGCCACCCAGCTAGCAAGAGTGACTTGGAGATGTGTCAACGCCATAGAGGATCTCAAATATCTAGTCCGCCCAACCAGTCTACTCCTAGGGGTGTCTGCATCCCATGTAGAAAGAATTCCCAGGGGAATTCAGTCCAAAGAGAATCTCACGTAGGCTCCAAGCAACCGTGGATAAACATTCACTCTCAATGGTATCACAAGAGGCTCCAAGAGTAGGTCCAAGATGGTAGGACTCTAATACAAAGAAGGTATATAACCTCTACTAACACGTCAGAGTCGCAAAGGAAGGGAGAGAAGACAAAAAACCTTAACTAAGGCTCTTCTTATGAGATCCAAGTTGTTGTTCCAATCAACAATGACCTAATCTATCCAAACAACGTAAGAGGCATACAAACTTCATATGGTGCATTGGTCTAAGGAGACAATAGTCTATCCTATAATAAGAAAAAAAAACATGCTAATAAGATCAAATATCCTCTTTAAAACCAATTAAAAGGGACAATGGTCGTAGTCAATAAAACCCCAACGATGTGTCATGGTCGAATCCCCTAAGGAATGGTATATCGTAGAGAATTCTTTTAGGAAATTCAGATTGTAATATTGTTCAGTCATATTATTAAAAGAACAGTTGGATGGATGATTCACCAATTAAATAAGAAGATTTAGTTATAAATTGTCACAGTTAAACTAAAATATCCGGGAATTAAGAGTTAACAAGCAATCTAGGGTGGGGATGGAAATTCGATGTCACATATGGATAATTGTGCTAGTCTATAGTGATGAACATTCATGAAAAGTCTAGGTCATCTTCAATGAGGTAATCATCTTTCATCTCAATGCATATACTCATAGAACCTTCATCCAGTCTCGTGTAAATGAGAATCTAAACAATCCAATACCTTACTCTATTAACTCTATTGACGCAGAAATAGGAAAAGAGATCCGACCCACAACCTCTATTTTCAAGTAAGTTACAACATCAAACTTAAATTTCTAGTATTGGATTACTACCAACTCTTATAAAACTCTTTCGAGCATCGACCAGAGATCAAAGGTAGAAATTAAGTTAGAAACCTTAACCCATAAATTAACCCGATGCGAATTATCCCAAATTCATGTATTAACATCAGAAAAAGAAGCATTAAACAATACAAAGTACAATTGCACCCAAGATCTGGGGTTTTAGCCACAAATCACAAAAAAGCAAAAATAATTATGTATTTTCCATGAAAGCCACCATGGTAACGTGAAATTAAGCAATTACAAGTAACACGTTTTGGATTCAACCTATCAAATTCAAAAGAAAAGTTGAAAAACCCTAAAATCTAGAAAGTATTCTTCACAAAGGTCAAGTGTTCTCTCAAAACTAAAAATATATGTCAGTTGAATCATTCTAATTTTAAGGACTATCTCATTTCTCTCTCATTCAAATTATTTATAGTTTCCAAAATTTAGCTCAAATCGCAATACCTATTTCATTTGGAGACATAAGTCGGCCTTGCCAAGATCGTTCGGTGAATCTCCTAATGTGCTTCATCTCGCATTTTCATGCATTACGCTTCAGGCGTTTGAACCTTAATCGCCAAAATCATTTTGTGAATTATGAGTCGATTGGGGGGGGGATAAAACCCTAAAAAATTTAAAAGAAAAAGTGTATTTTAGATAGTTAAACGAGGATAACGTGGGTAGTAGGGATTGTGAAGAGGGATGATGGGTTTAATTTTGGGCTGCTGCTTTTGGGCCCTTGTTTTTTAAGGGTTCTTGTGAAGATTTCGGTTATTATTTGGTAGCCAAATTGTTGAAGTATTTCTTGGGTCTTTTCGCGATTTAAACAATTCATTTGAGCTTGTAATTTATAACCAGTGTAATATATAATTCGTATGTAGAAGTATACATATTTAAAAATAACCTGGATGATTTATATTAATTTAGTATGTATGAAATTAGAAATAAAATGATGACAATGAATTTAAATGAAAAAGAAAGTGTTAGAAGTGACTTTTAAGTTAAAATGTATTTTGTTAGTAATTCTATAAATGTGACAATGATAGTATCATAACTATAATAATAATGATGGATAAAATAATGTTTTTATTAACCTAGAAAACCAATCAAATGTAATTTAAATAAAGGAGGGTCAAAATTGGATGTTAAGAGTTTTCCTTCTTTGACCGCAGACTATGAAAGAGTTTTTTGCTAAAGAAGTTGACGTTGTTGATAATTTTTCCCGACCATATGTCACGACCTTAATACATGATTCAAAATGAAACCTACTAAAACTCACAAGTAAATAAGAAGACCCACAACCATAATGAGAAGTAGTGGCTATAACCGTGGAACTGCATAGAAAGTAATAATAATAATAAGAAAAGACAAAAAAAATGAAAACCAAAAAGTATATACAAAGGAAACCCTACCCTAACCTGGAAGGCACGAGTACAGAGTTTTCTTACAAGATAAATACAAGTCCCAAAAGTGGACCACCACAAGCCATCTCAAAGGCAAAAGTCAAACTAACATATGTACCAAAGGAGATATGCCGGTCCAAGACACCAAGTTCTTACCATCGTATCTGATATCCACAAGTTATTAAAGATGGCACAAACGATTAGTTCTTGTAGATTGTACTAGAAGTTGTATCACGAAAAGATGCATAGTATAGCATAACCACTAAAACAAGTTACTCAGTAGGCATCATCGACCGACCGATCAAGAAAGATAAAAAATATCAGAAAAGATAGAGTCTAGGCATAAATGGAGGTCGAGGAGAATATGAATCGAAAGAACATGAGCGTACACAAGCAAATCTAAGTACTTCTACACTTAAGCTAATTGGACCCCATAAGCCCAGAAAATACAGTCTTGCGCAAGTTTAATGAACTCTGAACCAACCCCATAAGCCTGATAGGTACTAAAAATAGCTAAGTCAATAAAATAGAATAACCAATATAATAACTCCAAAACATCGCGTTCCAATCTCAAGCAACCAAGAACGAGTATAGTCCTAGTCCAGATAGGAAGAGTGGCAATCAACCCAACTAGTCTAGTCCAGCCCCGCAGAAAAACATACAATCAACTCAGGCCACCTAGGAATATAGTGAACTTCTAGGAGGTTAAGCCACCCAACTCGCAAGATTGAACTCAGCGGCGTTTCAATTTCATGGAGGATCTCATACATCTAGGTCATCCAGGCTGTCTATTCCTTAGGGTGTCAGCTGCCAAGGTAGCAAGAGCTCCTAGTGGGAATTCAGCCCAAAGAAAATATCACATAGAGTCCAAGCAATGATGGATTAACGTTCACACTCAATGACATCACAAAACATCACAAAAGTCTCCAAGCTGGAAGCACTCCAATACAAAGAAGGTACATAACCTCTACTAACGCCTCAAAGTTCCAAAGGTATGGAGAGAAGATAGGTGGGCTAAAAACTCGGGAGAGAAGACAGAAGGCCTTAACTAAGACTCTTCATATGAGACTCAACTCAGATATTCTAGTCAAGAAGGACCTAGTCCATTTGAATGACATAAAAGACATACAAAATTCACAAGGTGCATTGATCTAAGGAAATAGTAGTCTATCCTAGAATAAGCCAAAAATATAGTGAGAACGATAAAATATCCTCCCTAAAACAAATAAAAGGGAAAGTGGTCGTAGTCAATAAATATCCAACGATAAGTCATGGTCGAATACCAAGGGATTGGTATATTATAGAGAAATCTTTTCAGGAAATTCAAATTGTAAAATTTTCTCAATCCTTAAAGAAAGAACAATTAGTTGGATGAATCCACCAATTCAACAAAAAAAAAATTGTTATCAATTGTCACAGTTAAATAAAACTTCAAAGAACTTAAGAGTTAATTGTAACACATCAAAATTGAGAAAGCCTAGGAAGGAGTCTAACAGGCTTGTCAAGAAACAAAACTAGACCATGAGACCCTCCGTGGAGCCGTAGATGTGTCGTGAAGGGGACCACAGTTCGTTTTGGTGCTCCTAACAAGGAGGCAAAAGATTCCCCAAGCAGGCTCCATCACACGGAACCCTATACGGGTCGTCAAGAGCAAGACGGGCTATACAAGTGGTCGTGAATATACTACAGGAAATTTAAATTTTAGCGACCAACTCTTAAACAAGGGACATGATATCCCGTCGTTATTAATGTGCATATAGCTATCAAATATTTTCCTGGTCTTTAAGAACAATTTTACTTAAATATTAACAAGGGAATAAATTTGGTCAAGAAAGCGTATAATATCCGGTCGTTAAAATGAAATAGAAAAAAAATGCTACATTTTTTCTCTGTTTTATCTAACCCACCCTCCCAACACCACACGTCTCCATCACCCAAAATACCTCAACCCTAGAATTATATATCAGAGGTTTTTCTCTCACAAAATACTTATACAATTAGATGTAAGTCAAAGCTAATCTTCACCTATGAAGCTGCTGCTTGTATGCTCCGCTTGATATAAGATCAAAATAATTTCAGAGGTTCTTCTCATCATAGGGTATGTTTCTCAAATCACTAGATTTGTTGTGATAACTATTAATTGTGTAATTGATTTTCTTTTTTTGTTCGAATGACCTCTCTGTTTGAAGGAATTAATTATTTATTGTAATAACCTAGACCCTATTATTGTTTTTTATTATATAATATTTTTTTGTGGGGATCGTCGAATACTACTGTTATTGGTTTAGAGTTTTTCTTTTTATATGAATTGAATCAGTTGCTATTTTAATTGGACCTGTAGAACCATACAACATCATTGCAACTTCCTGAATGGTCTGAAGATTTGCAGGATCATCTATGCAATTACTATTTCTTATAACAATTTGTTTACTAGAATTTGACATTCCTCTTATTGCCAATTTACTTATATAAATTACTCAGTGATTGGTATGCAAAAGTTATCGCACATATATAAAACTCACTCACTTCACCACTGAGTATTCTCTTACTAATATTGAGGTAGAGAAAATGTATTTTGGACCTCAATACAAAAGTCTTGCAGTTATATTTTGTGGGATCCATCTATGAAGTTAAAAGAATTTAACTCCTAAAAAGATGTACAATTGGGTAACCTGCATACAAGTAAAAAAGAAAACAAATTACTAACAAGACAGATGAATAGCATATAGAGTCAACTTATACAACTTGCAAATACAATGTAAAAGCTGAATCACTCGAAACGTTAATTAGTATGCATTCTACCAACCATGATCTGATTAATATTTGCAAATTAATTTAGTGATATTTCAATAATGAATTAAATGAAGCATGTTCTACTAAATTAAAATTGTGTATTTGTATATAATACCATGTAAAGTTGTAGTTCATTCCTAGTAATATTACTCTATATGTTTCAATCTTTGTATTTGAGGTGGTGAGCGTTTTGTTGTATCAAAGAAATCATGCTTGAATTTGGCACAATTATGTGAAATGATTTACAAAATAGGTTGGTCCATTTCTCTTTAGTTGTCTTATTTCTTATTCCAAATTTGAGCTACATGTATGAATTGATTTGAAAGTTCTCTTTCTTCTGCATCTATTTTATTTCTAAACACTTCTGAATTTTTTGCATTCAGGGAAGAAGCTTTAAACAATTTACAGTCTTTGGGTTATCGAGCACAACATTTTATTTTAGCATGTCATGTAAGACTACGAGGTGGTGACTGTTTTATCATTGAAGAAATATTTCATCCAACTGAGGTGAGTCTGACTCTTCTGATTCTAACTAGTGATTATCGATCCCCTAAAAAATGAAAACAAAAACAATTATTCAAATAATTCTTGTACTAGACAATATTAATTTTTTTTAGATTAAATCTAATTGGAAGACTTGAATAGGTTAGTAGATTTAGACAATCTATGATATGATGAGTATTTGTAAGTGAATTTATTTCCATATTTTATATACATTGCTGACTTTTCCATCATTTTCTCAGCATTGATTATTTTTATGATCGGTTCTTCTTATTAAGAGATTTAGACTCGTATTCTCCGCACTACATTATTAATTAAAAGAATAACCATATTATCCTAATAGTAGTAGAATTCTATATTTTGTAATTTAGTGAATTTTTACTAGCTTGTTGTCTAAATTTAATGTTTGTGAAATTCATAAAATAAAGAATTTTAAATTATTTAGTTTGTTGCCTGAGTTTTTCAAATCATATCTTTCCCATTATTTAGTAATACGGTGATTAGAGTAATATTTTTTTAGTAAAATAGCTAATGGTTATTTCATCATGAAGTGATATGAATTAATTGTTTTAACAGATGAACTATTTGAAGATTGGAGAATGCATCCTCGAAGACAATGTAGACAAGTTGAAGAAAATAACTTTTTTTTTTGGTATTGTTAGAATGATTTACAAATTTTTTTATTTTAACGTACACTATAATTTTTTTTTTTGGCTTCTTTTAATTTTTGATTTAAGGAGCCTACGAGAATAATTCGATACAATTTTGTTGATTACATCTTCTAGTTGTGAGTATTTATGGGCATGTCAAAGCATATAAAGTAAGTCAAATGGACATAAAACTGTTTAAGGACAAAATTTTCATATAATGGGCATTAGCGTAAGGAAAAATTGACAAGTAACAAAGGAAAAACATGTCGTTAAAAAGGATATGTAACGACTGGAATATTTGTTGTTGCTAAACGATCTTTAACGACCGGATTTATAATCCGGACGTTAACCTTTAACTACAGAGCTTTTAACGATCGGTGACGACCAACTTTTCCCGGTCGTTATAGACTTTTAACGACTGGATTTAGAATTTTAGCGACAAAATTTCCTTTCGCTAAAGATAACTTTTCTTGTAGTTGAAGGGGGCAAGTTCAGTACGGGTTTACCTCGAGCCACTTGTCAAGAACAACACGCCTCAAAACGTCATGTGAAGTCGTTTAAGGGTTTTCATTAGACTTAAGTGTTTCGGGTAAACTCCAACATCATATCATTTAGCACAAAATGAATTAGGTAGCCCACACCTAACAAATTAATGTTGTTTGAGTCGTATTTCCAACGCTGCCAACTTTTCCTAATTTTATACTCGGAATAAAAAGTTATGCCCGAAGTAGTGAAGCGCTATCGGGGAAGATATTCATCACGACCCATTTGACGGGCCATGGGAGTGCATGACAACGAGTGAAGGCCTCATTGATGCTAATACGACAATTTTTTGTTAGTGAATTTTTTATCTTTTCCCCAATTGCTTAACTCAATAGTGTGTCGTATTTTCTTCTACCAAACCTTTATATAATGATTTTAAACCTCCAAATCACCCAAACTCAATTCATTCGCTTAAATTCAAAAAAAATATCATGTTTTTCCTCTCAAATATTTCTCTTTCTATAAGTTGAAGAAGAAAGCTACGGTTTCAAGATCAAGCCTCATAATCCTCAATTGCTTCCACGTTTTGGTATCAAGGTATGATAGTTTTCATCCATGAAACCCTTACCTCCATGAAGTTCCCAAAATCTCCAATTTATAAATTTAGAATTCCCCAATTGAGTTAGGGTTTTCTTCCATGTCATGTATTCCTTTTCATGTTGATTTATTTGATTGATGATCTTATATGCATTATTTGAAGTAATTGCATATTTTAGGTTGATTTCCCATGAATCCATGCATAACCCATGTTTTCTAAGCTATGTTTATATAATGTGGGTCTTGACCTATGAAAGATGAATTTTTAAAAATGTGCATGTGTTCTCTTACTGAAGTAGATGTAAATGAATTTAAAGATGCATTGACTTTGAAGACATGATGAAGATTATGAATTATTAAATAGAATGCATGTTCATGGAAGTATGTTTATGACTCAAGGAATCTTATAGATGAGATTGTCTATATGTTCAATGATGCGTGGCCACATGACATGAATGACATCTATATTTGACCTCAATGCTTTTCGAGTTAGTTTCCTAAATTAGATCTTGATTAGTATGGTATCCTGATATGTCATCAATGATTATAGACCACATTTTTTAACTATTTCCATCAGTATTAGGGGTATCTCTAACATGAAGTGAATGACTATGGGCCTTAGAGCTAGTATTAAAAGATCATGGACAGTGAATGGTTTTTTCATTCATGGTCTAAGGATCTATCCTATGATAAGACCTGTGGAAACTACCCATGTCTTTTAATCATAACATAAGTCAAGACTTAACAACTATCTCGTGGGATTTATGCTTATCACTGAGAGCATATTGAGATGAAAGTTCTGTCGTATTGAGGTTGGGTTTCTAGAAGCAATCTCAGTACGTTACCTATGTGCCCCTATAGGATTATGGTCTAGATAGACATTAGCTAGCAATTCCACTATAGCTCAACCATGGTTCTACCTTGGTAAGTAGGACAAGAACTTCCGGTCTGGGAGACACTGTATAACATCTTCTAACTTGAAATAACTAAGGATAAGCTAAGAAACCAAGAATAATCACTTTTGGAAATAAATACGGAAATTTTGAAAATTTCCTAATTTTAAAAAGTGAGTCTTTGTCATTTTTAAACGTCCATAACTCCCAGCTCAGGAGGCGTTAGGGTGAGTTATTTATATGGTTGGAAATCCCTTAGGAAGATCTTTCAAACGGCGTAAAGTTTGCATATTTTCAATGTCGTATGAGGGAGATATGCCTTTCGAAAGTTGGATTGTTGGACTGAGAAAAGTCAAATCCAGATTTTAGTATGGGTAAAGTAGTATTTCCTTACTAGTATTGCCTAATTCGTTTTAAGGGTTTATTAGGAGTAAAACCAAGTACCAATTCAGTTTTAGAAAAGTTGAGAACGCTTAGGGATTGGGGAGAAGAGATAAGAGAAGAGGAAGATCAATAATTCTTCAAAGTACACTAAGGTTTCGCTCGTGGAATTGTCGGGGTGATCCTATCGAGATATGTGAGATCTTTCTGTGTTAGGGTTCTTTCACCCACACCAAATATGTTTAATTCAGCAAGTTTTGTATTGATTGAATGATGAATCTTGAAGTTCTTGATGAGCAATTGTTGAAATCTTGTTGGTAGAGTTATAGTGTACCTTTAGTTGTTTTGATTCGTGTTTCGGGCTGTTTTACGAGTCTAAACTATTGGGTATTCAGGATTTTAGTGACCGTAAGTGTTTGGGGAAGATCCATGGAAGTTTGGAGGTTTAGAGTTGAAAATTGAGAGAAAAAGTCGGAAACCCGTATGACAGGCCCTGGGGCGCCGCGCCTACCAGAGCCCTCATGACAGACTCTGTCGTCAGGCCCTAGCGTGACGCACCAGCCAAAGTGCTGAGGACAGTATCTGTCCGTCTGGATCAAGCGCCCCGAGCTCTCAGAGAGCCAGGATCACCTCGAGTTCCCATTCCTCCCTTATCTTTTTGTACTAGTTCCTAAGTGATGTACCTAGCATTACGAGTTGATTCCAATAATCTAAGTACATCTAAACATCATGAAATCATCCATAAATATGAGATCATAATTCTTGAATCTATAATCCAATTCAAGGAAAGTTAAGATCAAAGCCAAAGAATTTAAAAGTCAAGCCTAAAAGTTAAGAAGCAAGCCAAAGTAAGTTCTTAAGGATTTCTAGAGTCTTTAACAAACATTCTAACTTTGTTTTAAGGCTGAAGGTATAAGTTGAGCAAAAAGTAAAAAGTTAAGTTGAAATTCCTTTCTTCAAGAATATATGGGGACTAAGTATCCCCAAAAAGGAGTAAAAATGTTTTCATATTTAAACAAGCAGGGAAACTATGATTTCCAAGAGAGCTTTTAAATTCAAGTTTTGAGCTCTAATCTAAAATAACATAATGAGTATATTTTAAAAACATAAGAGCCTCTCTATATATATTTTTGGGAGTAGTATAGAGCACCGATGTGGGGATGTAAGTTCATATTAACTAAGGTATCCATGTAAACCATATAACTATCATGGGTAGAAGAGGGTCATACTTTTAGATGAACCCTTTTCATAGTATACTAGTGGATCCATTAGCAGTTCAGTTCCTATACTCTTGCAAGGTTAGGATGGCTCGGAAAAGTGGACTGAGTAACGATGTATCATCACTATAGCTCTTAAGTGATGTTTGTTGATTAGAGAAACTCTCACAAAAGTATTGTATCTTTATATACATCAGTTATTTGTATTATTACATGCATCTCATATATTATTTGTATACTTGTATACATTTATATTTTATAGCATGTTTCATGCAGCTTTTTTTTGTATTGCATTTACTTTTAAACTGCGTATATTGAATAAGAGTTAGTAGATCAAGAGTAGAAACAGAGCCAAGGTGCGTGTTCTTTGTTACTCCTTTTCAAGATTAAGTGTCGTTTAGCATTCCAACTTGTATACTCCTACATTTAGTGTACTGATGCCAGTTGACCTGCATCGTATCATGATGCCAACAGAGGTAACGTGGATCGACATCCAGAGCACCGTTGATCCAGCTGAGCACCCAGAGTTAGTTGGTGAGCCTCCTTGCATTTCGGAGGACATCTTTTATTTCTATATAGTTAGTTCAATAGAATGTAGTGGGGTTTGTCCCAACATTCATCTCAGTAAGTTTAGAGGCTTCATAGAAAGTTAGTAGTTCAATAGTCTTTACCTTTTCATTCTTATGTTAAAGATTTGGACTGCCATTTTGGCCATGTTGAATGTTTAAACCTTTAAAGACATTCCCTATTATTTTTGTTATGCAATTGAGATAAATTCTTTTATCATTTAAATATGATTGTTGTCTTCGCTGGGTTAAGTAAGTCAGGCCAAGGGTTCGTCGAGGCCTGCAATGGTCATCGATGCCAGTCCCGCCCAGGGTGTAGACTCGAGGAGTGACAAACATGGTATCAGAACACAGAGTTCAAGAGTCTAGGTAGTCTATGAAGTTGTGTCTCTAGAATCTTAGTCATCGGTGTGAAGAGTGCCACATCTTTGTTTAGGAGGCTGAAACATTTAGGAATTTCTTACTCTTTCATATTACTTTTTGGCGTTGGAGTTTATCTCTAAAATTGGCCCTCTAATTCGTGCTTGCACGTGTTTCAAATAATCATGCCTCCATGAAGAGTAGTCAGAGCGCGACCAGCCAGAAGGAATGTCGAAGAGCCAGAGGTACCTAATGCACTGAATGTGCAACCTAAAGGAGAGGTTACTAATGCTGAGTTCCATGAGGCTATCGAATGCTGAGCCAAGATGTGACCAACCAAGTCGGGCAAAAAGAGGAGCTCGACAAGAAGGGGCTGACACTTCGAGGATTCGGAATTCTTGAGGATGAATCCCCCAAGCTTTATCGGTCGAGCACTATTGAGGATTCAAAAAACTTTGTGGAAGAGTTGAAGATGGTGTTTGACGTGATGCATGTGGTTGATACTAAAGAGTTTAACTAGCTGCATATCAACTCAAGAATGTGACTAGGACTTTGTTCGATTAGTGGAAGGAGGTCAGAGGTGAGGATGCACCACCTCCGAGTTGGACTTGTTTTGAAGAGGCTTTCTTGGGGTTTTCATTCCTCGAGAACTGAAGGAGGCAAAGGTACGACAGTTCCTTACTTTGAAACATGACTACTTGAGTGTTCATGAGTATGGGCTAAACTTCACCCAACTGTCGCTATGCTCCGGAGATGGTTAAGGGTATAAAAGCAGAACGAGCTTGTTTGTTGCTGGTTTAGGTCGGGCATCAAGAAAGTAAGGTAGAGCTGCGTGATAATTGGGACATGGACATTTCAAGGTTAATGTCCATGTGCAGTAGGTAGAGGAAAATAAGCTTAGGGATAGAGAGGAGTACAGAAACAAGAAATCCAAGACTGGGAATGAGTCTGGGAGCAGAAAAGTGGTTCAAATCGGACACAATTTCAGAAGTATAAGGGGCATGCACCATCATCTGCTAGTACAGATACTCCTAGATACATAGTCGAGCATCATGGTCAGAACTCCTGAGCTAGGCTGGCATATTCACAGGGTAGTGTGGCACAAGGAGGTAGTAAGCTCCCTGAATACGTCAAGTATGTTAGAAATCACTCCGGCATATGTCGTGAAGGCTCCACGGGTTGTTTCAAGTGCGGTCAGACTTAAAATTTCATGAGAGAATGTCCAAGAGCAAGAAAGGTGGTGGTAATGGGTTAATAGAGCTCAGTCTTCATCAACTACTCCAACAGATAGGGTTGAACCTAGGGGAGCTACTTCTAGTGTTGGAGGAGGAACAAACCGCTTGTTTGCTCTCAATAATCACCAAGGACAAGAAGATTCGCCAGATGCTGTCATGGTATGATTCGAGTCTTTGACTTTCTGTTTATGCATTGGTATATCCAGGGGTGAGTTTATCTTTTCTAACTCCCTATATTGCTATGAATTTTGAAATTATCATTGAGCAACTTAGCGAACCATTTAGTGTTCCCACACCTGTTGGTGAATACATTCTAGCAGAAAGTGTCTATTGTGATTGTCCTATTTCCGTCAGTCAAAAGAGTACCATGGTAGATTTAATTGTGTTAGACATCGTAGATTTTGATGTCATTCTAGGTATGGACTGGATCCATTCTTGTTATGCATCAATAGATTGTAGAACTCGAGTTATCACGTTTCAGATTCCAAATGAGCCAATCATAGAGTGGAGTAGTAGTTTAACAGTGCCTAAGAGTTGTTTCAATTCATACCTAAAGAAAAGAAATTTAGTTTCCAAGGGGTGTATCCATCACTTAGCCCGAGTTAATGACTCAAGTATTGAGGTACCTCATATTCAGTCTGTTCCTATAGTCAGTGAGTTACCATAAGTCTTTCCTGATGATCTACCCGGAGTCTCTCCTGAAAGAAAAATAGACTTCGGTATAGACATCATTATACTCGTCCTATATACATTTTGCCATACAGAATGGCACCAGCAGAGTTGAAAGAGCTAAAATAACAATTGAAAGATTTGTTGGATAAGGGCTTTATTCGACTAAGTTTCTCACCTTAGGGTACTCCGGTCTTACTAAGAAAGAAAGATGGTTCCCTTAGGATGTGTATAGATTATCGCCAATTAAATAAGGTGGCAATCAAGAATAAGTATCCTTTTCCAATGATAGATGATCTTTTCGATCAACTTCAGGGTGCTTCTTGCTTCTCAAAAATTGATCTTAGATCAGGCTACAATTAGTTGAAAGTTAGGGAATGTGATATTCCAAAGACAACTTTTAGAACCAGATATGCACTATGAGTTTCTGTTTATGTCCTTTGGTTTGACAAATGCACCTGCAACATTCATGGATCTTATGAATAGAGTCTTCAAACCTAATTTTGATCTATTTGTCATCGTCTTCATTGATGACACACTGATTTATTCAAGGAACAAAGAAGATTATTCTAGTCTCTCATGATTGTTCTGAAGACTTTGAAAGATAAGGAGCTATATGCCAAGTTTTCCAAGTGTGAGTTTTGGCTTATGTCTGTGGTATTCTTGGGCCACATCGTTTCTGGTGATCGGATTAGAGTTGATACCCAAAAGATAGACGCAGTTCAGAGTTGCCCTAGACCCACGTCTTCAACTTATATCAGGAGTTTCTTGGGTTTGGCTTGCTATTATAGGAGATTTGTTGATGGGTTTTCATCTATCTCGTCTCCTTTGACCAAGCTAACTCAAAATATAGTCAAGTTTCAATGGTCAGAAGCTTGTGAGAAAAACTTTCAGGAATTGAAAAAGAGATTGACTACCGCTGCGATTTTGACCTTACCAGAAGGTACTCAAGGTTTTGTGGTGTGCTGTGATGCATCGAGAGTTGGTGTGGGCTGTGTATTGGTGTAGAATGGCAAGGTTATAGCTTAAGTCTTCACACAGTTGAAGATTCATGAGAGAAATTATCCAACTCATGACTTAGAATTGGCTGCAGTAGTTTTTGCTTTGAAGATATGGCGCCACTACTTGTATGGTGTTATGTCGACATATTAACTGATCATAAGAGCCTGCAATATTTGTTCACTCAGAAAGAACTCAATTTCAGATACATGAGGTGGTTAGAATTACTCAAGGATTAAGACATGAGTATTATTTACCACCCAGGTAAGGCTAATGTTGTTGTTGATGCTTTAAGCAGGTTATACATGTGAAGTACTTCCCATGTTGAAGAAGGAAAGAAGGAGTCACCTAAAGATATGCACAAATCACTTGCACGTTTGGGAGTCTGACTTATGGATTCCACAGAAGGAGGTATAGTGGTGACCAATGGGACTGACTCATCATTAGAGTTAGAGGTGAAAGGAAGCAAGACCAACCCCATTTTCTTGATTTAAAGGCGAACATTCATAAGAAAGAGTGATAGCTTTTGACAAGGGGGAGATGGTGTGTTGAAGTATTAAGGTAGATTATGTGTACCACAAGTTGATGAAATCCAAGAAGGGATCATGGAGAAGCTCATAGCTCCAGATATTCATCCATCTGGGTTCCACAATGATGTACCGCAATCTGAGAGAGGTTTATTAGTGGGAAGGCATGAAGAAGGGCATTGCCGAGTTTGTTACCTAGTGACCGAATTTCCAGCAAGTGAAAGTACAACACTAAAGGCCCGGAGGTTTTGCTCAAAATATAGAACTTGCGTAATAAAGTTGGAGATGATTAATATGGACTCTATCACAGACTTGCCAAGGTCTCGCAAACAACATAATTCTATTTGGGTGAATGTCGATAGAATGACAAAGTTAGCCCATTTCTTGCCAGTAAAAACTACCTATTCGGCCGAGGATTATGCTAAGTTTTACCTTCAAGAAGTGTTAATACTTCATGGAGTTCCGGTCTCCATTATTTTGGATAGAGGTGCACTAATTTAGTGCATAGTTCTGGAAATCTTTCTAGAAAGGTTTGGATTCAAAGGTGAACTTAATCACTTCTTTCATCCTCAGACAGATTTACAAGAGCAGGGAAGATATGTTGAGAGACTTTGTGATCGATTTGAAAGGGAATTGGGATGATCACATATCTCTCATTGAGTTTGCTTACAACAACAGTTACCATTCGAGCATCCAAATAGCTCCATATGAAGCTCTACATCGGAGAAGATGCAGATATCCTATTGGTGGTTCAAAGTTGGTGAAGCAAGGATGATAGGACAGATCTAGTTCACCAGGCTATGGAGAAGATGAAAGTGATTCAAGAGAGATTGAAAACAGAACAGAGATGCCAAAAGACCTACACAGATGTTAGGAGAAGGCCATTAGAATTTGCGGAGGATGATTAGGTATATCTGAAAGTTTCACCCAGAAGGGTGTTATGAGGTTGGTAAGAAGGGGAAACTTATTCCCCAACATATTGGACCTTATAGAATCTCCAAAAGAGTGGGCAACGTGGATTATGAGTTAGATATACCACAAGAATTTGCGGCGGTTCATCGATCTGATATTTCTTATTTCTTTTGAAGAAGTGTTTGGGTGATACTTCATTAATTGTACCAACTGAGAATGTTGGTATTAGGTATAGCTTATCCTATGAACAAGTTCTGGTTCAGATGTTGGATCATCAAATTCGCAAGTTGAGGACAAAGGAAGTTGCATCAGTCAAGGTCCTTTGGAGGAAACAATTTGTTGAAGAAGCGAATTGGGAAGCTGAGGAGGATATGAAGAACATATATCCCCATCTCTTTGAATCCGATAGAATGCAGACCATGTTATTAAATTCTCTTCTTAGCGCTTCATAAGACTATGTGTAAGCAGGTTGTTATTTGCTTTTGTTGTTGAGTGCTGAAGTGATGTTACTACCCTTAGCTTAGTGAAAAAGTTCTCATTCGAGGACGAATGTTCCCGGGGGGGGGGGGGAAACCAAGAATAATCACTTTTGGAAATAAATACGGAATTTGAAATTTCCTAATTTTTAAAAAGTGAGTCTTTGTCATTTTTTAAACGTCCATAACTCCCAGCTCAGGAGGCGTTAGGTGAGTTATTTATATGTTGGAAATCCCTTAGGAAGATCTTTCAACGGCGTCAAGTTTGCCTATTTTCAATGTCGTATGGGGAGATATGCCTTTCGAAAGTTGGATTTTGACTGAAGAAAACTCAATCCGGATTTTAGTATGGGTAAAGTAGTATTTCCTTACTAGTATTGCCTAATTCATTTTAAGGGTTTATTAGGATGTAAACCAAGTCCAATTCAGTTTTTGAAAAGTTGAGAACGCTTAGGGCTTGGGGAGAAGAGATAAGACAAGAGGAAGATCAACAATTCTTCAAGTACACTAAGGTTTCGCTCGTGGATTTGTCGTGGGTGATCCCTATCGAGATATGTGAGATCTTTCTGTGTTAGGGTTCTTTCACCACACCAAAATATGTTTAATTCAGCAAGTTTTGTATTGATTGAATGATGAATCTTCAATTCTTGATGAGCAATTGTTGAAATCTTGTAGGTAGAGTTATAGTGCACCTTTAGTTGTTTGATTCGTGTTTCCGGGCTGATTTTATGAGTCTAAACTATTGGGTATTCAGGATTTTAGTGACGCGTAAGTGTTTGTGGGAAATCTATGGAAGTTTGGAGGTTTAGAGTTGAAAATTGGAGAGAAAAAGTTTGGAAACCCGTATGACAGGCCCTGGGGCCCGCGCCTACCAGAGCCCTCATGACAAAACTCTGTCCGTCAGGCCCTAGCGTGACGCTACACAGCCAAAGTGCCTAAGGACAGTATCTGTTCGTCTGGATCAAGCGCCCCGAGCTCTCAGAGAGCCAGGATCACCTCGAGTTCCCATTCCTCCCTATCTTTTTGTACTAGTTCCTAAGTGATGTACTAGCATTACGGAGTTGATTCCAATATCTAAGTACATCTAAACATCATGAAATCATCCATAAATATGAGATCATAATTCTTGATCTAATAACCAATTCAAGGAAAATTAAGATCAAAGCCAAAGAATTTAAAAGTCAAGCCTAAAAGTTAAGAAGCAGCCAAGTAAGTTCTTAAGGATTTCTAGAGTCTTAACAAACATTCTAACTTTGTTTAAGGCTAAGGTATAAGTTGAGCAAAAGTAAAAAGTTAAGTTGAAATTCCTTTCTTCAAGAAATATATGGGGACTAAGTATCCCCAAAGGAGTAAAAATGTTTTCAATATTTAACAAGCAGGGAAACTATGATTTCCAAAGAGCTTTTAAATTCAAGTTTTGAGCTCTAATCTAAAATAACATAATGAGTATATTTTAAAAACATAAGAGCCTCTCTATATATATTTTGGGAGTAGTATAGAGCACCGTGTGGGATGTAAGTTCATATTAACTAAGGTATCCATGTAAACATATAACTATCATGGGTAGAAGAGGGTCATACTTTTAGATGAACCTTTCATAGTATACTAGTGGATCCATTAGCAGTTCAGTTCCTATACTCTTGCAAGGTTAGGATGGCTCGGAAAAGTGGACTGAGTAACGATGTATCATCACTATAGCTCTTAAGTGATGTTTGTTGATTTAGAGAAACTCTCACAAAAATATTGTATCTTTTTATATACATCAGTATTTGTATATATTACATGCATCTCATATATTATTTGTATACTTGTATACATTTATATTTATAGCATGTTTCATGCAGCTTTTTTTTGTATTGCATTTACTTTTAAACTGCGTATATTGAATAAGAGTTAGTAGATCAGAGAGTAGAACAGAGCCAAGGTGCGTGTTCTTTGTTACTCCTTTTCAAGATTGAAGTGTCGTTTAGCATTCCAACTTTATACTCCTACATTTAGTGTACTTTGATGCCAGTTGACCTGCATCGTATCATGATGCCAACAGAGGTAACGTGGATCGACATCCAGAGCACCGTTGATCCAGCTGAGCACCCAGAGTTAGTTGGTGAGCCTCCTTGCATTTCGGAGGACATCTTTTTATTTCTATATAGTTAGTTCAATTAGAATGTAGTGGGTTTGTCCCAACATTCATCTCAGTAAGTTTAGAGGCTTCATAGAAAGTTAGTAGTCAATAGTCTTTACCTTTTCATTCTTATGTTAAAGATTTGGACTGCCATTTTGCCATGTTTAATGTTTAAACCTTTAAGAGACATTCCTATTATTTTTGTTATGCAATTGAGATAAATTCTTTTATCATTTAAATATGATTCGTTCTCCTCTGCTGGTTAAGTAAGTCGGGCCAAGGGTTCGCTCGAGGCCAGCAATGGTCACCGAGTGCCAGTCCCGCTCAGGGTGTAGACTCGAGAAGTGACAAGCATGGTATCAGAACACAGAGTTCAAGATTCGTAGGTAGTCTATGAAAGTTGTTTCTCTAGAGTCTTAGTGCATCGGTGTGAAGAGTGCCACATCTTTTGTTTAGGAGGCTGAAACATTGTAGAATTTTTACTCCTTTCATATTACTTTTGGTGTTAGAGTTTATGTCTAAAAATTGGCCCTCTAATTAGTGCTTGCACGTGTTTCAAATATCATGCATCCATGAAGAGTAGTCAGAGCGCGACAACCAGAAGGAATGTCGAAGAGCCAAATGGTACCTAATGCACTGAATGTGCAACCTAAAGGAGAGGTTACTAATGCTGAGTTCTATGAGGCTATCGGAATGCTGAGCCAAGATGTGACCAACCAGTCGGGCAAAAAAGAGGAGCTCGACAAGAAGGGGCTGACACTCGAGGATTCGGGAATTCTTGAGGATGATATCCCCAAGCTTCATCGGTCCGAGCACTATTGAGATTCAAAAAACTTTGTGGAAGAGTGAAGATGGTGTTTGACGTGATGCATGTGGTTGATACTGAAAGAGTTTAACTAGCTGCATATCAATTCAAGAATGTACTAGGACTTTGTTCGATCAGTGGAAGGAGGGCAGAGGTGAGGATGCACCACCTCCGAGTTGGACTTGTTTCGAAGAGGCTTTCTTGGGTGGTTCATTTCTCCGAGAACTGAAGGGGGAAAAGGTATGAAGCAGTTCCTTACTTTGAAACATGACTACTTGAGTGTTCATGAGTATGGGCTAAAGTTTCACCCAACTGTACGCTATGCTCCGGAAATGGTTAATGGTATAAAAGCCAGAATGACTTGTTTGTTGCTGGTTTATGTCGGGCATCAAGAAAGGAAGGTAGAGGCTGCCGTGATAATTGGGGAACATGGACATTTCAAGGTTAATGTCCATGTGCAGTAGGTAGAGGAAAATACCTTAGGGATAGAGATGAGTACAGAAACAAGAAATCCAAGACTGCGAATGAGTCCGGGCAGCAGAAAAGTGGTTCAATCGGACACAATTTCATAAGTAAATAGGGGATGCACCATCATCTGCTAGTACAAATACTCCCAGAGCATAGTCGAGCATCATTGGTCAGAACTCCTGAGCTAGGCTGACAATATTCACAGGGTTAGTGTGGCACAAGGAGGTAGTAAGCTCCCTGAATACATCTAAGTATGTTAGAAATCACTCCGGGCATATGTCGTGAAGGCTCCACGGGTGTTTCAAGTGTGGTCAGACTTAAAATATCATGAGATAAATGTCCCAAGGGCAAGAAAGGTTGGTGGTAATGGGGGTAATAGAGCTCACTCTTCATCAGCTACTCCAACAGATAGGGTCGAACCTAGGGGAGCTAATTCTGGTGTTGGAGGAGGAACAAACCGCTTGTATGCTCTCAATAATAACCAAGGACAAGAAGAGTCGCCAGATGTTTCATTGGTATGATTCGAGTCTTTGACTTTACTGTTTATGCATTGGATATCCAGGGGTGAGTTTAATCTTTTCAATCTCCACTATATTGCTATGAATTTTGAAATTATCATTGAGCACTTAGCGAACCATTTAGTGTTCCCACACCTGTTGGTGAATACATTCTAGCAGAAAGTGTCTATTGTGAATGTCCTATTTCCGTCAGTCAAAGAGTACCATGGTAGATTTAATTGTGTTAGACATCGTTAGATTCTGATGTCATCTAGGTATGGACTGGATCCATTCTTGTTATGGCATCAATAGATTGTAGAACTCGAGTTATCACGTTCAAGATTCCAAATGAGCCAATCATAGAGTGAGATAGTAGTTTAACAGTGCCATAAGAGTTGTTTCAATTCATACCTAAAGAAAAGAAATTTAGTTTCCAAGGGGTGTATCCATCACTTAGCCCGAGTTAATGACTCAAGTATTGAGGTACCTCATATTCAGTCTGTTCCTATAGTCAGTGAGTTACCATAAGTCTTTCCTGAATGAATCTACCCGGAGTCTCTCCTGAAAGAAAAATAGACTTCGGTATAGACCATCATTATACTCGTCCTATATACATTTTTGCCGATATCAGAATGGACCAGCAGAGTTGAAAGAGCTAAAATAACAATTGAAAGATTTGTTGGATAAGGGCTTTATTCGACTAAGTTTCTCACCTTAGGGTACTCCGGTCTTACTAAGAAAGAAAGATGGTTCCCTTAGGATGTGTATAGATTATCGCCAATTAAATAGGTTGGCAATCAAGAATAGAGTATCCTTTTCCAATGATAGATGATCTTTTCGATCCCAACGTTCAGGGTGCTTCTTGCTTCTCAAAAATTGATCTTAGATCAGGCTACAATTAGTTGAAAGTTAGGGAATGTGATATTCCAAAGACAACTTTTAGAACCAGATATGCACTATGAGTTTCTGTTTTATGTCCTTTGGTTGACAAATGCACCTGCAACATTCATGGATCTTATGATAGAGTCTTTAAACCTAATTTGATCTATTGTCATTTTCTCAGCATTGATTATTTTTATGATCGTTCTTCTTATTAAGAGATTTAGACTCGTATTCTCCGCACTACATTATTAATTAAAAGAATAACCATATTATCCTAATAGTAGTAGAATTCTATATTTTGTAATTTAGTGAATTTTTACTAGCTTGTTGTCTAAATTTAATGTTTGTGAAATTCATAAAATAAAGAATTTTAAATTATTTAGTTTGTTGCCTGAGTTTTTCAAATCATATCTTTCCCATTATTTAGTAATACGGTGATTAGAGTAATATTTTTTTAGTAAAATAGCTAATGGTTATTTCATCATGAAGTGATATGAATTAATTGTTTTAACAGATGAACTATTTGAAGATTGGAGAATGCATCCTCGAAGACAATGTAGACCAAGTTGAAGAAAATAACTTTTTTTTTTGGTATTGTTAGAATGATTTACAAATTTTTTTATTTTAACGTACACTATAATTTTTTTTTTTTTGGCTTCTTTTAATTTTTGATTTAAGGAGCCTACGAGAATAATTCGATACAATTTTGTTGATTACATCTTCTAGTTGTGAGTATTTATGGGCATGTCAAAGCATATAAAGTAAGTCAAATGGACATAAAAACTGTTTAAGGACAAAATTTTCATATAATGGGCATTAGCGTAAGGAAAAATTGACAAGTAACAAAGGAAAAACATGTCGTTAAAAAGGATATGTAACGACTGGAATATTTGTTGTTGCTAAACGATCTTTAACGACCGGATTTATAATCCGGACGTTAACCTTTAACTACAGAGCTTTTAACGATCGGTGACGACCAACTTTTCCCGGTCGTTATAGACTTTTAACGACTGGATTTAGAATTTTAGCGACAAAATTTCCTTTCGCTAAAGATAACTTTTTTGTAGTTGAAGGGGGCAAGTTCAGTACGGGTTTACCTCGAGCCACTTGTCAAGAACAACACGCCTCAAAACGTCATGTGAAGTCGTTTAAGGGTTTTCATTAGACTTAAGTGTTTCGGGTAAACTCCAACATCATATCATTTAGCACAAAATGAATTAGGTAGCCCACACCTAACAATTAATGTTGTTTGAGTCGTATTTCCAACGCTGCCAACTTTTCCTAATTTTATACTCGGAATAAAAAGTTATGCCCGAAGTAGTGAAGCGCTATCGGGGAAGATATTCATCACGACCCATTTGACGGGCCATGGGAGTGCATGACAACGAGTGAAGGCCTCATTGATGCTAATACGACAATTTTTTGTTAGTGAATTTTTATCTTTTCCCCAATTGTTAACTCAATAGTGTGTCGTATTTTCTTCTACCAAACTTTATATAATGATTTTAAACCTCCAAATCACCCAAACTCAATTCATTCGCTTAAATTCAAAAAAAATATCATGTTTTTCCTCTCAAATATTTCTCTTTCTATAAGTTGAAGAAGAAAGCTACGGTTTCAAGATCAAGCCTCATAATCCTCAATTGCTTCCACGTTTTGGTATCAAGGTATGATAGTTTTCATCCATGAAGGCCTTTCCTCCATGAAGTTCCAAAATCTCCAATTTATAAATGTAGAATTCCCCAATTGAGTTAGGGTTTTCTTCCATGTCATGTATTCCTTTTAATGTTGATTTATTTGATTGATGAACTTATATGCATTATTTGAAGTAATTGCATGTTTTAAGTTGATTTCCCATAAATCCATGGATAACCCATGTTTTCTAAGCTATGTTTATATAATGGGGTCTTGACCTATGAAAGATGAATTTTTAAAAATGTGCATGTGTTCTCTTCCTGAAGTAGATGTAAATGAATTTAAAGATGCATTGACTTTGAAGACATGATGAAGATTATGAATTATTAAATAGAATGCATGTTCATGGAAGTATGTTTATGACTCAAGAAATATTATAGATGAGATTGTCTATATGTTCAATGATTCATGGCCACATGACATGAATGACATCTATATTTGCCTCAATGCTTTTCGAGTTATTTCCTAAATTAGATCTTGATTAGTATGGTATCCTGATATGTCATCAATGATTATAGACCACATTTTTTAACTATTTCCATCAGTATTAGGGGTATCTCTAACATGAAGTGAATGACTATGGGCCTTAGAGCTAGTATTAAAAGATCATGGACAGTGAATGGTTTTTTCATTCATGGTCTAAGAATCTATCCTATGATAAGACCTGTGGAGACTACCCATGTCTTTTAATCATAACATAAGTCAAGACTTAACAACTATCTCGTGGGATTTATGCTTATCACTGAAAGCATATTGAGATGGAAGTTCTGTCGTATTGAGGTTGGGTTTCTAGAAGCAATCCCAGTACATTACCCATGCGCCCCTATAGGATGATGGTCTAGATAGACATTAGCTAGCAGATCCACTATAGCTCAACCATGGTTCTACCTTTGTAACTAGGACAAGAACTTCCGGTCTAGGAGACACTCTATAACATCTTCTACTTGAAATAACTAAGGATAAGCTAAGAAACCAAGAATAATCACTTTTGGAAATAAATAGGGAAATTTTGAAAATTTCCTAATTTTAAAAAGTGAGTCTTTGTCATTTTTAAACGTCCATAACTCCCAGCTCAGGAGGCGTTAGGGTGAGTTATTTCTATGGTTGGAAATCCCTTAGGAAGATCTTTCAAATGACGTAAAGTTTGCATATTTTCAATGTCGTATGAGGGAGATATGCCTTTCGAAAGTTGGATTGTTGGACTGAGAAAATCAAATCGATTTTAGTATGGGTAAAGTAGTATTTCCTTACTAGTATTGCCTAATTCGTTTTAAGGTTTATTAGGAGTAAAACCAAGTACCAATTCAGTTTTAGAAAAGTTGAGAACGCTTAGGGTTGGGGAGAAGAGATAAGAGAAGAGAAGATCAATAATTCTTCAAAGACACTAAGGTTTCGCTCGTGGAATTCGTCGGGGTGATCCCTATCGAGATATGTGAGATCTTTCTGTGTTAGGGTTCTTTCACCCACACCAAATATGTTTAATTCAGCAAGTTTTGTATTGATTGAATGATGAATCTTGAAGTTCTTGATGAGCAATTGTTGAAATCTTGTTGGTAGAGTTATAGTGTACCTTTAGTTGTTTTGATTCGTGTTTTCGGGCTGTTTTACGAGTCTAAACTATGGGTATTCAGGATTTTAGTGACCGTAAGTGTTTGGGGAAGATCCATGGAAGTTTTGGAGGTTTAGAGTTGAAAATTGAGAGAAAAGTCAAACCCGTATGACAGGCCCTGGGGCGCCGCGCCTACCAGAGCCCTCATGACAGACTCTGTCGTCAGGCCCGTGACGCACCAGCCAAAGTGCCTGAGGACAGTATCTGTCCGTCTGGATCAAGCGCCCCAAGCCTCTCAGAGAGCCAGGATCACCTCGAGTTCCCATTCCTCCCTTATCTTTTTGTACTAGTTCCTAAGTGATGTACCTAGCATTACGAGTTGATTCCAATAATCTAAGTACATCTAAAAATCATGAAATCATCCATAAATATGACATCAAAATTCTTGAATCCATAATCCAATTCAAGGAAAGTTAAGATCAAAGTCAAAGAATTTAAGAGTCAAGCCTAAAAGTTAAGAAGCAAGCCAAAGTAAGTTCTTAAGGATTTCTAGAGTCTTTAACAAACATTCTAACTTTGTTTTAAGGCTGAAGGTATAAGTTGAGCAAAAAGTAAAAAGTTAAGTTGAAATTCCTTTCTTCAAGAATATATGGGTACTAAGTATCCCCAAAAAGGAGTAAAAATGTTTTCATATTTAAACAAGCAGGGAAACTATGATTTCCAAGAGAGCTTTTTAAATTCAAGTTTTGAGCTCTAATCTAAAATAACATAATGAGTATATTTTAAAAACATAAGAGCCTCTCTCTATATATTTTGGGGAGTAGTATAGAGCATCGATGTGGGGATGTAAGTTCATATTAACTAAGGTATCCATGTAAACCATATAACTATCATGGGTAGAAGAGGGTCATACTTTTAGATGAACCCTTTTCATAGTATACTAGTGGATCCATTAGGTAGTTCAGTTCCTATACTCTTGCAAGGTTAGGATGGCTCGGAAAAGTGGACTGAGTAACGATGTATCATCACTATAGCTCTTAAGTGATGTTTGTCGATTAGAGAAACTCTCACAAAAGTATTGTATCTTCATATACATCAGTTATTTGTATTATTACATGCATCTCATATATTATTTGTATACTTGTATACATTTATATTTTATAGCATGTTTCATGCAGATTTTTTTTGTGTTGCATTTACTTTTAAAATGCGTAGATTGAATAAGAGTTAGTAGATCAAGAGTTGAAACAGAGCCAAGGTGCGTGTTCTTTGTTACTCTTTTTCAAGATTAAGTGTCGTTTAGCATTCCAATTTGTATACTCCTACATTTAGTGTACTGATTCCAGTTGACCTGCATCGTATCATGATGCCAACGGAGGTAACGTGGATCGACATCCAGCGCACCGTTGATCCAGCTGAGCACCCAGAGTTAGTTGGTGAGCCTGCTTGTATTTTGTAGGACATCTTTTATTTCTATATAGTTAGTTCAATAGAATGTAGTGGGGTTTGTCCCAACATTCATCTCAGTAAGTTTAGAGGCTTCATAGAAAGTTAGTAGTTCAATAGTCTTTACCTTTTCATTCTTATGTTAAAGACTTGGACTGCCATTTTGGCCATGTTGAATGTTTAAACCTTTAAAGACATTCCCTATTATTTTTGTTCTGCAATTGAGATAAATTCTTTTATCATTTAAATATGATTGTTGTCTTTCGTTGGGTTAAGTAAGTCATGCCAAGGGTTCGTCGAGGCCTGCAATGGTCATCGATTGCCAGTCCCGCCCAGGGTGTAGACTCGAGGAGTGACAAATATGGTATCAGAACACAGAGTTCAAGAGTCCTAGGTAGTCTATGAAGTTGTGTCTCTAGAATCTTAGTCATCGGTGTGAAGAGTGCCACATCTTTGTTTAGGAGGCTGAAACATTTAGGAATTTCTTACTCCTTTCATATTACTTTTTGGGCGTTGGAGTTTATCTCTAAAAATTGGCCCTCTAATTCGTGCTTGCACGTGTTTCAAATAATCATGCCTCCATGAAGAGTAGTCAGAGCGCGACCAGCCAGAAGGAATGTCGAAGAGCCAGAGGTACCTAATGCACTGAATGTGCAACCTAAAGGAGAGGTTACTAATGCTGAGTTCCATGAGGCTATCCGAATGCTGAGACAAGATGTGACCAACCAAGTCGGGCAAAGAAGAGGAGCTCGACAAGAAGGGGCTGACACTTCGAGGATTCGAGAATTCTTGAGGATGAATCCCCCAAGCTTTATCGGTCCGAGCACTATTGAGGATTCAAAAAACTTTGTGGAAGAGTTGAAGATGGTGTTTGACGTGATGCATGTGGTTGATACTAAAAGAGTTTAACTAGCTGCATATCAACTCAAGAATGTGACTAGGACTTTGTTCGATTAGTGGAAGGAGGTCAGAGGTGAGGATGCACCACCTCCGAGTTGGACTTGTTTTGAAGAGGCTTTCTTGGGGTTATTCATTCCTCGAGAACTGAAGGAGGCAAAGGTACGACAGTTCCTTACTTTGAAACATGACTACTTGAGTGTTCATGAGTATGGGCTAAACTTCACCCAACTGTATCGCTATGCTCCGGAGATGGTTAAGGGTATAAAAAGCAGAACGAGCTTGTTTGTTGCTGGTTTAGGTCGGGCATCAAGAAAGTAAGGTAGAGCTGCCGTGATAATTGGGGACATGGACATTTCAAGGTTAATAGTCCATGTGCAGTAGGTAGAGGAAAATAAGCTTAGGGATAGAGAGGAGTACAGAAACAAGAAATCCAAGACTGGGAATGAGTCTGGGTAGCAGAAAAGTGGTTCAAATCGGACACAATTTCAGAAGTATAAGGGGCATGCACCATCATCTGCTAGTACAGATACTCCTAGATACATAGTCGAGCATCATGGTCAGAACTCCTGAGCTAGGCTGGCATATTCACAGGGTAGTGTGGCACAAGGAGGTAGTAAGCTCCCTGAATACGTCAAGTATGTTAGAAATCACTCCGGCATATGTCGTGAAGGCTCCACGGGTTGTTTCAAGTGCGGTCAGACTTAAAATTTCATGAGAGAATGTCCAAGAGCAAGAAAGGTGGTGGTAATGGGGTTAATAGAGCTCAGTCTTCATCAACTACTCCAACAGATAGGGTTGAACCTAGGGGAGCTACTTCTAGTGTTGGAGGAGGAACAAACCGCTTGTTTGCTCTCAATAATCACCAAGGACAAGAAGATTCGCCAGATGCTGTCATTGGTATGATTCGAGTCTTTGACTTTTCTGTTTATGCATTGGTATATCCAGGGGTGAGTTTATCTTTTCTAACTCCCTATATTGCTATGAATTTTGAAATTATCCTTGAGCAACTTACTGAACCATTTAATGTTCCCACACCTGTTGGTGAATCCATTCTAGCAGAAAGAGTCTATTGTGATTGTCCTATTTTCGTCAGTCAAAAGAGTACCATGGTAGATTTAATTGTGTTAGACATCGTAGATTTTGATGTAATTCTAGGTATGGACTGGATCCATGCTTGTTATGCATCAATAGATTGTAGAACTCGAGTTATCACGTTTCAGATTCCAAATGAGCCAATCATAGAGTGGAGTAGTAGTTTAACAGTGCCTATGGCTTGTTTCAATTCATACCTAAAGAAAAGAAATTTAGTTTCCAAGGGGTGTATCCATCACTTAGTCCGATTTAATGACTCAAGTGTTGAGGTACCTCATATTCAGTCAGTTCCTATAGTCAGTGAGTTACATTAAGTCTTTCCTGATGATCTACCCGGAGTCTCTCCTGAAAGAGAAATAGACTTCGGTATAGACATCATTTTACTCATCCTATCTCCATTTTTCCATAAAGAATGGCACCAGCAGAGTTGAAAGAGCTAAAATAACAATTGAAAGATTTGTTGGATAAGGGCTTTATTCGACTAAGTGTCTCACCTTAGGGCGCTCCGGTCTTACTAAGAAAGAAAGATGGTTCCCTTAGGATGTGTATAGATTATCTCCAATTAAATAAGGTGGCAATCAAGAATAAGTATCCTTTTACAATGATAGATGATCTTTTCGATCAACTTCAGGGTGCTTCTTGCTTCTCAAAAATCGATCTTAGATCAGGCTACAATTAGTTGAAAGTTAGGGAATGTGATATTCCAAAGACAACTTTTAGAACCAGATATGGGCACTACGAGTTTCTGGTTATGTCCTTTGGTTTGACAAATGCACCTGCAACATTCATGGATCTTATGAATAGAGTCTTCAAACCTAATTTTGATCTATTTGTCATCGTCTTCATTGATGACACACTGAATTATTCAAGGAACAAAGAAGATTATTCTAGTCTCTCAAGATTGTTCTGAAGACTTTGAAAGATAAGGAGCTATATGCCAAGTTTTCCAAGTGTGAGTTTTGGCTTAAGTCTGTGGTATTCTTGGGCCACATCGTTTTTGGTGATCGAATTAGAGTTGATACCCAAAAGATAGACGCAGTTCAGAGTTGGCCTAGACCCACGTCTTCAACTTATATCAGGAGTTTCTTGGGTTTGGCTTGCTATTATAGAAGATTTGTTGAAGGGTTTTCATCTATCTCGTCTCCTTTGACCAAGCTAACTCAAAATATAGTCAAGTTTCAATGGTCAGAAGCTTGTGAGAAAAACTTTCAGGAATTGAAAAAGAGATTGACTACCGCTCCGATTTTGACCTTACCAGAAGGTACTCAAGGTTTTGTGGTGTACTGTGATGCATCGAGAGTTGGTGTGGGCTGTGTATTGGTGCAGAATGGCAAGGTTATAGCTTATGCCTTCACACAGCTGAAGATTCATGAGAGGAATTATCCAACTCATGACTTAGAATTGGCTACAATAGTTTTTGCTTTGAAGATATGGCGCCACTACTTGTATGGTGTTATGTCGACATAGTAACTGATCATAAGAGCCTGCAATATGTGTTCACTCAGAAAGAACTCAATTTCAGATACATAAGGTGGTTGGAATTACTCAAGGATTAAGACATGAGTATTATTTACCACCCAGGTAAGGCTAATGTTGTTGTTGATGCTTTAAGCAGGTTATCCATGGGAAGTACTTCCCATGTTGAAGAAGGAAAGAAGGAGTCACCTAAAGATATGCACAAATCACTTGCACGTTTGGGAGTCTGACTTATGGATTCCACAGAAGGAGGTATAGTGGTGAACAATGGGACTGACTCATCATTAGAGTTAGAGGTGAAAGGGAAGCAAGACCAACCCCATTTTTCTTGATTTAAAGGCGAACATTCATAAGAAAAGAGTGATAGCTTTTGGACAAGGGGGAGATGGTGTGTTGAAGTATTAAGGTAGATTATGTGTACCACAAGTTGATGAAATCCAAGAAGGGATCATGGAAGAAGCTCATAGCTCCAGATATTCAATACATCTGGGTTCCACAATGATGTACCGCAATCTGAGAGAGGTTTATTAGTGGGAAGGCATAAAGAAGGGCATTGCCGAGTTTGTTACCTAGTGACCGAATTTCCAGCAAGTGAAAGTACAACACTAAAGGCCCGGAGGTTTTGCTCAAAATATATAACTTGCGTAATAAAAGTTGGAGATGATTAATATGGACTCTATCACAGACTTGCCAAGGTCTCGCAAACAACATAATTCTATTTGGGTGAATGTCGATAGAATGACAAAGTTAGCCCATTTCTTGCCAGTAAAAACTACCTATTCGGCCGAGGATTATGCTAAGTTTTACCTTCAAGAAGTGTTAATACTTCATGGAGTTCCGGTCTCCATTATTTTGGATAGAGGTGCACTATTTAGTGCATAGTTCTGGAAATCTTTCTAGAAAGGTTTGGATTCAAAGGTGAACTTAATCACTTCTTTCATCCTCAGACAGATTTACGAGCAGAGGGAAGATATGTTGAGAGACTTTGTGATCGATTTGAAAGGGAATTGGGATGATCACATATCTCTCATTGAGTTTGCTTACAACAACAGTTACCATTCGAGCATCCAAATAGCTCCATATGAAGCTCTACATCGGAGAAGATGCAGATATCCTATTGCGTGGTTCAAAGTTGGTGAAGCAAGGATGATAGGACAAGATCTAGTTCACCAGGCTATGGAGAAGATGAAAGTGATTCAAGAGAGATTGAAAACAGAACAGAGATGCCAAAAGACCTACACAGATGTTAGGAGAAGGCCATTAGAATTCGCGGAGGATGATTAGGTATATCTGAAAGTTTCACCCAGGAAGGGTGTTATGAGGTTGGTAAGAAGGGGAAACTTATTCCCCAACATATTGGACCTTATAGAATCTCCAAAAGAGTGGGCAACGTGGATTATGAGTTAGATATACCACAAGAATTTGCGGCGGTTCATCGATCTGATATTTCTTATTTCTTTGTGAAGAAGTGTTTGGGTGATACTTCATTAATTGTACCAACTGAGAATGTTGGTATTAGGTATAGCTTATCCTATGAACAAGTTCTGGTTCAGATGTTGGATCATCAAATTCGCAAGTTGAGGACAAAGGAAGTTGCATCAGTCAAGGTCCTTTGGAGGAAACAATTTGTTGAAGAAGCGAATTGGGAAGCTGAGGAGGATATGAAGAACATATATCCCCATCTCTTTGAATCCGATAGAATGCAGACCATGTTATTAAATTCTCTTCTTAGCGCTTCATAAGACTATGTGTAAGCAGGTTGTTATTTGCTTTTGTTGTTGAGTGCTGAAGTGATGTTACTACCCTTAGCTTAGTGAAAAAGTTCTCATTCGAGGACGAATGTTCCCGGGGGGGGGGGGATACGTAACATCTTGTAACTTTAAATAAGTAAGAATAAGCTAAGAAACCAAGAATAATCATTTTTGGAAATAAATAGGAAAATCTGGAAAAATTCCAAATTTTAAAAAGTGAATCTTAGTCATTTTCAAACGGCCATAACTCCCATATCAAGAGGATTTAGGGTGAGTTATTTATATGGTTGGAAATATCCTGCAAATATATTTCCAACGGCGTCGAGTTTGCGCATTTTCAATGTCGTATGAGGGAGATATGCCTCTCGGAAGTTGGGTTGTTGGACTGAGGAAAGTCAAATCCGGATTTTCGTAAGGGTAAAGTAGTCTTTTCACCCTAGTATTGCCTTATTCGTTTTAAGGGTTTATTAGGGGTAAAACCAAGTCCCAATTAAGTTTTAGAAAAGTTGATAACGCAAAGGTCTTAGGGAGAAGAGAGAAGAGAAAGAAAGATCAAGAATTCTTCAAGAACGCTAAGGTTTCGCTAGTGGAATTCGTCGAAAGTGATCCCTGTCGAGGTATGTGACATCTTTCTGTGTTGGGTTCGTTCATCCACACACAAATATATTTAATTTAGCAAGTTTTTTATTGGTTGAATGATGAATCATGAAGTTCTTGATGAACAATAGTTGAAATCTAGTTGGTAGAGTTGTAGTGTACCTTTAGTGGTCTTGATTCGTGTTTGTGGGCTATTTTACAAGTCTAAACTATTGGGTATTGAGATTCTTAGTGATCCTAAGTGTTTGGGGGAAGATCCATGGCTGTTTGGGAGGTTTAAAGTTAAAAATCGGAGAAGTAAACTCCAAAAACCCATATGATAGGCCTTAGGGCGCTGCGCCTACCTGAGCCGCTCAGGATAGACTCTATCCGTCAGGCCCCTAGAAATCCTGAGGACAATGTCTGTCCGTCAGGCTCTGGCGCCCCGTTCCTCTCAGAGCGCCAGGGTCACCAGGAGTTCCCATTCCTTCCCCATCTTTTTGTACTAGTTCCTAAATGATGTAACTATCATTCCGAGTTTATTCCAACACTCTAAGTACATCTAATCATCATGAAATCATCCATAAACATGATATTAAGATCGTTGAATCCATAATCCAATTCGAGGAAAGTTAAGATCAAAGTAAAAGAAGTTAAGAGTCAAGCCTAAACGTGAAGAAGCAAGTCAAAGTAAGTTTTTAATGATTTCTAGAGTCTTAAACAAACATTCTAACTTTGTTTCAAGGCTCAAGCTATAAGTTGAGCAAAGAGTAAAGAGTTAGGTTGAAATTCCTTTCTTCAAGAGTATATGAGGATTAAGTATCCCCAAAGAGAAGTAAAAATGTTTTCACATTTAAACAAGCAGGGAAACTATGATTTCAATAGAGCTTTTTAAAGCTATGTTTTGAGCGCTAATATCCAATCACAGAATCATTATGTTTTAAAAACATAAGAGCCAGTAAATATTTTTGGGAGTAGTATTTAGCACCGATCAGGGAGTGCGAGTTTATATTAACTTAAGTCTCCATGTAAACCATGTAGCCATCATGGGTAGAAGAGGGTCGGAATTTTTATATGAACTTTTTTCATTGTATACTAGTGGATCCATTAGGCAGTTCAAGTCCTATACTCAGGTAAGGTTAGGATGGCCGGGTAGCGTGGGCCGAGTAACTCTGTATCATCACTATAGCTTTTAAGTGATGGTTGTCGGTTAGAGAAGCTCCCGCAGAAGTATTGTATCTTCATACACATCAGTTATTTGTAATATTACATACATCTCAGATATTATTTGTATACTTATACATTAAGAGTTCACAACATGTTTCAGTCAGATTTTCTTTATATTGAATTTACTTTTAAACTACACATATTGAATAAAACTTAGCAAATCATGAGTTGAAATAGAGCCAAGGTAAGTGTTCTTTCTTACTCCGTTTCAAACTTAAGTGTCGTTTAGTATTCCAATTCGCATACTCGTACATTCCATGTAATGATGCCAGTTTGCCTACATCATATCATGATGCAGACGCAGGTAATGAGGATCGACATCCAGCGCACCGTTGATCCAACTAAGCACCACAGAGTCAGTTGGTGAGCCTCCTTGCATTCCAGAGGATATCTTTTATTTCTTTCTAGTTAGTTCAATAGAATGTTGTGGGGTTTGTCCCAACATCCATCTCCGTTAGTTTAGAGGCTTCATAGACAGTTAGTAGTTCAGTAGTCTTACTTTTTCATTCTTATGTTAAAGACTTGAATAGACATTTTGGCCATGTTGAATGTTTAAACCTTTAAAGACATTCCCAGTTATTTTTGCTATGCTGTTGAGATAAGTTCCTTTATCATTTTAAATATGATTTTGTCTTCCATTGGGTTAAGTATGCCCGGACAAGGGTTCGCTTGAGTCCAGCAATGGTCATCGAGTGCCAGTATCGCCCAAGGTGTAGGCTCGGGACGTGATACACCGGGGGATCATATATGTCGACTAAGGCTAGTTTCCACAATACTGACTAAGTTTACTTCAAGAAGTATCTCACATGTGATCAAAGACGATTTTAATTTCATTAACCATGTTGTAGGACTCATTTTTTCTAACCCTCATATCTTATGCTTTGAATTGGTCTTTGCATAACACAAAAATTCCCTTTTTCGCATAATTTCGTACTTTTATGCATGACAAGCATACTTAGTGCATTTTTGTACTAACACATACTCTTTCATAAACTTTCCCGAATGTATTATTCGGCAATTTAGATTCTCACTTCCGTTGATCGGGATCTCATATAAAATATTGAAAATTGGTGAATCCTCATTTTCTAAGGACGAAACCTTTACTTTCAGATTTTTAACTTGATATACGGGTTATGCTCCGATTTATTATTATGTATAAGATGAATTCGATACGATATATATAATTCCCCTTTTCAATATAAAACTTTATATGTTGAAATTGTCTTTTAAATCTTTAATGTTTTGTTATCTCATTTGATGATTGTTAAATGGCTTGCGTGAGGCCTTTCGAGTTTTTATATGAATCTTTTTCATTGTATACTAGTGGATCCATTAGGGAGTTCAAGTCCTATACTCTGGTAAGGTTAGGATGGCCGGGTAGTGTGGGCCGAGTAATTCTCTATCATCACTATAGCTATTAAGTGATGGTTGTCGGTTAGAGAAGCTCCCACAGATGTATTGTATCTTCATACACATCAGTTATTTGTAATATTACATACATCTCATATATTATTTGTATACTTATATATTAAGAGTTCACAACATGTTTTTGTCAACTTTTCTTTATATTGCATTTACTTTTAAACTACACATATTGAGTAAGAGTTAGCAAATCATAAGTTGAAACAGAGCCAAGGTAAGTGTTCTTTCTTACTCCTTTTCAAGCTTAAGTGTCGTTTAGAATTCCAACTCGCATACTCCTACATTCAATGTACTGATGTCAGTTGGCCTGCATCATATCATGATGCAGACGCAGGTAACGAGGATCGACATTGTCACGACTGGAATCTAGACCTCAGACGAGACCGGCATCGTTGACCTCTCAGAGGTCGCAGACAAGCCTACTTACGTTATTCATACTTCACTTAGGTTAATTTTAGCGGAAAATTTGAAACTTTTAGCTCCTTAACATATTTGTTAAACATTCATAGCATTTCATAATAGTTCACCATCAACCATCTAACATTAAGAGATAAGCAACTGAAAGAAATAGATCAATAAATATTAAGTGTATAATTGCCAAAATGGCACCAATACAAGGTCTGAATAAAACAGGAAAGAAACGCTAGTGGAACATGCTCCACTAGCTCAACTCTAAAACTAAGCTAGAATGTAAAACAGTAGCATCCTCGAAAGCATCAGGACCTACCAAACTCCGGATGAATGCTGACGTCCGGATAGCTGCAACAATGATCCTGTAGCTCTATCGCCCACCTGTGCCTGCACCTAAAATAGTATAGATGTATAGGGTTAGTACACACTTGTACTAAGTACGGGTATATGCAAGCACACACCAAGGACATGCATGAGAAAGAATAGCTCTTTCCTAACGACATGATTTTTGGAAGTAAAGTTAGTGGACTTGCCAAATTGAGATTAGGAAAGTTAGTGAACTTTCCAAATTGGGTTAGGAAGGTTATGCCATGAGAGTAACATGCATCATTATAAATATCGTATTGCACACAGCACATAACATCTTCATATAGGATATATCATAGCACATAACATGTAACACATAGATTCTTTCATATCATTCATTCATATGCCATGAGACATTGGAATCATGGACTTGACATTAAGACTTTCCAAAATGAGGGCTCAACATATGGGACCTCAACTAGGGAGTCTTCATTAGCAAACACAGAGTCTGCTTCATTCATTCATACGTACTTCATTTCATTTCTTTCATAGGCCAGTGTGAACACCAGCTATATCTAGGATGTAGTTTAAGACTTTCATTATGTTCGTTGTGCAATGACCAAGGACATGCATGAGAAAGAATAGCTCTTTCCTAACGACATGATTTTTGGAAGTCAAGTCAGTAGACTTGACAAATTGAGATTAGGAAAGTTAGTGAACTTTCCAAATTGAGTTAGGAAGGTCATGCCATGAGAGTAACATGCATCTTATTATATATCGTATTGCACACAACACATATTATCTTCATATAGCACATATCATAGCACATAACACATAACACACAGCTTCGTTCGTATCATTCATTCATATGCCATGAGACCATGGAATCATGGACTTAACATTAAGACTTTCCAAAATGAGGCTCAACATATGGGACCTCAACTAGGGAGTCTTCATTAGCAAACACAGAGTCTGCTACATTCATTCATACGTACTTCATTTAATTTCATTCATAGACCAGTATGAACACCAGCTATACCTAGGGTGTAGTTTAAGACTTTCATCGGGTGTGCTGTGCAATGATCAAGAATAACCTAGTGTTATTACTTGAGTCTAGCTCACCTCTTGATTATCCTATCGTAACACCTTTGGTACCATTCATTTCATTATGTTTTTCATTCATTGGGAACTTTAACTTTAACCGACATAGATCATGTGAGCATCATGAAATCCAGTGTCTCCCCCACACCGAAAAGAGGTGGAATCACCGGCCAAAGTGATCCAATAACATGCTAGCGTACATGGGAATTTAACCCCGCCAGATCCCTATATGGGCAGTATAGGTTCAAAGACTAGGAGATGTATGGAGACCCATACCCGGCAAGCCGGACAGTCTCATCTCATGAGAGTTACGTGAACCTTCGCCTTTCTCGAAAGAAGGCATCACCGCTCATAGCTAGCCTATCGGTGCTCAGTATAAAGTTCCATTTCATTCAACTCATACGTCATGGAAGCTGGCTTCTAGTATGAGGACATCATAGCTCATTAGATGATTTCTCATCTCATCGTTAGTATTAAGTGTGTTAATCTCAATACTTTCATTAGAGTGTTCATAGAGACTGGTCTCTTCATTATCTTACACTCTCATAGGTGAGTACGTTTTGGTAACATTTACTCTTCGTATTTACTCACCTCATTTTACGTGAATCTTCATTTCATCATATGCCAATATACTTGGCCATTTGTGTTTTTCATACCCTTACTTAACCCTTCTAGGGTTTCATCATTTCATTGTTCATTTCATCATCCAGTACATACATCTTAGGTTCACTTACTTTTAAACGTATGCTAGACTTATGAGTCTATACACACAAGTCATGAGGCTTCATTTATAATTCGTTAAGTGAGTCATACATTCCTAAGATTATGTAGTACAAGACTTATGTATCTTGTATATATGCCAAGATCTTGATTTCGATCTAAGTAGGTGGCATTATTCTTGGATATTTTGTTCACGTATGACTTATGTATCAAAACGGAAGTTTGGGCAAGGGAACCCAAGTCTTGAATCACTTGGATATCATTTATATTTTTCATTGATTTTATTTCTAATATTAATAACATTAGAACTCTAAATTAAATCTCAATATTAACATCGAAGGATTAATTTTCTATTTAATATTACTCTGAAGTTGGCAGAAGGGTTGTGGGTTCGAACCCTCACAACCTCTTTTTATTTTTCATTAAATATTTCATTGCTCATTTTCGCCCAACCAAGAGGTTGTGGGATCAAACCCCCACCGCCTCTTTGATTTTTATCATTTAATTCGCTGGGAATAGGGAGGTTGTGGGTTCGAACCCCCACAGCCTCCTTATTTAATTCTTTAATTTCGCTGATGCTTGGGAGGTTGTGGGTTCGAATCCCACGCCTCCCATTTTTTTTTATTTAATTTTTTCGCTAAGGTCTTGGGAGGTTGTGGGTTCGAATCCCACGCCTCCCATTTTCTTTTATTTAATTTCGGCGAGTGGCAGTGAGGTTGTGGGATCGAACCCCCACATCCTCACTTCATTTTCTTTAATTAATTCCGCCTTATTCTTTTTCAGCCTTGAGGTCGTGGGTTCGATTCCCACGCCTCACGTTTTCTTTTCTTTATTTTCTTTTCCCTTTCGCGCGTGCCTGGAGGTCGTGGGTTCGAATCCCACGCCTCCCATTCATTTGTTTGATTTATTTTTCTCTTCTTTCTCCCCCAGCGTCGCGTGTTCGATTCCCCCCAGCCCTATTTTCTTTTTCTTTGTCGCGAACTCCAGTAGCCAGGTTCAATTCCCACCAGCCCCATTTTTTCTTTTTCTTTTCTCGCGACAACAGTAGCTAAAGGGTTCGATTCCCCTTAGCCCCTTCACATTTTTTTTTCTTTTTCAGCCTTCTTAACATGTGAGGTCTTGGGTTCAATTCCCGTTGACCTCACTGATTTTATTTCCCCTTTTAAACCCAAATTTTTAACCTCATCGTAGAGTGCATAATCTGGAAAATTTATTCATAGTTTTAACCTTCCATAAATCAACTTTTCATATTAGTTTCTTAGGGCATTTCACCAAACACTTAGCATGTAATTTAGGTGTAGTTTAGGATTACATTCACTCAAGCGTTTTCACTCAAACTTTGTAACTTCACACACCATATGAACATCACATTATGCACAACCTTAACACATTGAATACAAGAATAAAAACATGCCTTACACGCCTTCAAACAGTGGTTAAAGCATCACTGCCAACGTACACACACACATTTTCTTCAATTACGCATTGGTTATCATTTTGTGATTTCACGCACATAAACATGTTCCATTTAATATAAACGGTTGTTCCTTTTGTATTGTCCTTGTCCCTAGCTCCCAAATGAATTCGTAGGATGGGTATGTTGTGCTGCTAGAATTTATAGTATGTATGA
>CM040618.1:19855221-19886921 GCA_022817965.1 Solanum lycopersicoides | reverse complement strand
TATTCATCTATTTTATTAGATTCTATCATCTTCAATTTGAAAATCTCTTCTAAGATTTGAAGATGTATAGTGCATACCTTTTCATCACCATACACTTCAATTTCCAAAGACTCCCAAGCTTGCTTTGCCGTCTCACAAGTAGCAATTTTTTAAAATATGCTCTTGAGACTCCCATTTGGATTTTGCTCATCTCTTACGGGACTTAGCGTCAAGATTTTTCATCTCTGCTACTGAAAGTTCACATCGTTTCTGGCTCTTCATAGCCATTTACAACAATAGTCCACAAACCTTCAGCTTTTAGATGTGTTTCATTCTTATCTTTCGTATTCAATTGGTTCCATAAAAAAATGGAGTAAGAATAACTGAAGAATCAACACTTTCATTTGTTTTAGATGCCATATTTTATTTCTTCACCTAACCCCACATTAAGAACGAAAACCTGCTCTTGATACCTCTTTGTAGGAAATATAGAAGGAGAATATTATTTTTAGAGAATGCCCAAGTTTTATATAGGCTACTTAAGGCCACTTGAGATGATTGCAGACATCAACTACATCACTATTTATACTACTCAGAATAGAAAACAAAAAGTCTTGCAAAATTAACTAGATACATGTATCACAAATTACTAAATACATGTATTACAAAATCCTAAAAGACTTCTTGAGAAACTAAGAGACAAGATTGAAATACTAAATATCAAGGTGTGAAGTGAATGCATTAATTCCAACAATCGCAAGAACAAGTCGAACAGTTGCAGGCTTTACCACAAGGCTAAAAGTACAACGCAAATCAAGTACAGGTCTTTGTGTGAACCCTTTAGCAACCATACGAGTTTTGTACCTATCAACATAAGCATTAGGATTATATTTAATTCGGAAAATCCACTTACAATCCACCACATTTTTTGAAGCATCACATGATACCAACTCCCATTTACGATTTCGAACTAAGACATCAAATTCATTTCTCATAGCTTCAGTCCACTGTGTGACTTGTTGAGCTTGCTTAAAGGTTCTAGGTAGGTAGGTTAGTGGTCTGAAATATCGTGTGTAATTTTTTAGGCTTAAGGTTATTGGTCTGAGTAATCGTGTGAGTGGGCATCACTGCACAAATAGAGGCTACAAGGGAAGTTTGTGTGGCCATGGAGAGTGGGAGAAGTGATGAGGAAAAGGGTTGTACTAGAGGGTTCTGGATCAAAGGACTAATGTACTTATTTAGGCGTTGGTAAGTGATGATTGTGGATTGCGGCTGAGCATTTAACTGGGGAGAAGTATGAACTTGTGAGATTGAAACAGTTGGTTGTTGTGTATTTTGGTTGTAAATAGGATTTTGGATGGTACGGGTATGGGAAACGGAGGCATTGGAGAAGGAGAAGAAGTATCATATAAGGGAGAAACATAAGTACCTGAGACAGTGGCACTTGTTGAGGAAGAGGGGATGTGTGAATGTGTGTCCACGGGCTGCTGCACAAATCTGTGAAGTAAACTCACAAAAATAATATGAATTTCGAGTATTATCATTTGGTTGCTGGCCAGATGAACAAATTTCTCAAGAGACATTTTTATTTTGTGTTCTTTTTAAATGAGAAAAAAGTACTGTCAAATGGGAACTGATTTTCAAAAATAGTACATCACGTGATAGATATATTTTGGATGTTAAAGGATCAAAATATTGATGACTTTAATCTTTATTAGAAAAGCCTAAATTTACATATGGAGTCGAACGAGGCTATAATTTGATTTAGGCATATGGTTTGAGCCATGGATAACAGAGGCAATCAAATACTTTAATGGATCATACTTTGGCATCGTTTGAAATATAATTTCAAATGGACTGTTATGTTGAAGATTGGAAGTAGTTAGCCTGTTTATAAGATAGACAACTTGTTGACAGGCAAAACTGCAGAAGTGTGATGGTAAGGACGCTTTATTCAGCAAAGTTCTAGTAATATTAATAACATGACGGTGTCATCTTTAGACTAGAACAACTCGCTGTGGAGAATATGGGGGTGACACTAAGAATTATATGCCATGTGTTTTGATATAGGACTGCAAACTTTGAAATTCGCCACCACCATCCGTGTAAAAATATTAAACTATGGCATTAAACCTCGGTTAAGGCAATAGATGTAAATTTTGAAAAACATCCAGAGTTTCATTTTTTTCATTTTAAAGTAAACAGCCACATGTATTTTGAAAATTGATCAACAAATAGCACATAATATCTTTTTTTATCAATTTACAACTGGAGATGGGCCGCATAAATCGCGAAAAAGGATTTGTAGGGGATTATTACTTTGCAATGAATTTTTTGAGAAAGTCAATCTGTGCATCTTTTAGAATAACAGGAATAGCAAGTAGAACTACCTTTAGGACCTAAAACAGGAAGTGGAAAATTATTCAAGATAGTATCCAAAACGCGAAGATTAGGATGACCTAAACGCCGATGCCACAGGTGAATTGGAACGGCCACATTACATTGAGGAGAATGATGTTTACAGACTGGTGGCCACTCGTACAACCCATCTTTATTCTATCTGCGAACTAGAGACGCCCCCGTATTCAGATCCTTCACAAGATAATGGAATGGAAAATTTCAACAGAGGAATGATTATCACGACGATACTGACAGAAATAAAATTAGTCTTAATGAGAGGGGAGCATAAGGTACTGAGATGTTTGAAATGATGAATTGATGCATTTATGTTAGTGTTACCGGTATGGGATATTGTAATGGTGTGCCCATTGCCCGTAGTGATCTCTTCGGACCTGTGGTAGTCATGTAAAGTGTCTAGGCTTTGAGCATGAGAAGCAATATGATGAGTTGCTCCACTATTCACAACCCAAGGGGTCTGTTGAGGAGGAAAACGACCAACCATGTTTGCCCGAGATTGCAGATGGTAATGGCATTGAGATCTGTAGACCATAGCAGAATGACCTACACGATCACATAGTTGGAAACGAATATTCTTGTAAAAGGGCTGCTGCTAGCTGTTTCTTTGTGGGTGACGTGGTTGTGCCTTCCATTGCTGATGGTTGGGAGGAGGGTTCGCACTTGGACAGCGACTGCGGGAGTAATCATTGTTACCCTGGCAAGGAGGAGTTAAGCTGATCTTTTATGCTACAACATAGGTGATATTAGTTGATCGCGGCTTCTTGTCGTCCTCATACTTAAGAAAAAGCTCGTGATCCTGAAGTTTTTCGTGAAGCTTTTCATAGGAAATTGTTGAATCTCGAGCCTGAATGGTAGCAGAGGGTTCTCAGAATTCAGATCCGAGTCCACTAAGAATTTTAACAATGAGTTTCTGATTCGATATAGGCATACCAACAGTTGCAAGTTCATCACAAAGTGATAGAATCTGATTGAGATAATCTGGGACTGGACGAGAATCCTTAGTGAGGCGATCTAGTCGGTCTCGCAATAGTGGGGGAAAGTGTAGCATCAACGAAGGCCAAGATAGCATTTTGAATTAACTAATCTTGGTAGTACCAAAGAACGAACTCAGGGTTAGCAACAGATTTGTTTGTGCGATGGTGCGAGTGGGGGTAGGGATGGATCCATCGAGATCCCCATAGAGATTGGGACCACCCATAACCATTGAAACTTGAGCTTTCCACAGGGAGAAGTTGTGACTTCTAGTTTATTTTACGGTGAGTTGGGTCATAGGATTTAATTGGACAATAGTGATGGTTTTATTAACTCCATCAGCTTTGGTCACAGAAGTATTGGGGGCCACTTCGGTCAGCTAGCAGAAAAAAAGGATCAACTCGTGGGAGTTTAGAAGCGCTTTGATACAATAAAGAAGCGAGAGTAGAAGATGGGAAAATTTTTATTTTTATTTTTGACCATATGGGTTCTATATAAAGAATCTATAGAAGACCTAGAAAAGATAAAGACTATTAAAAACAAATTCTTAGAATAGGGACTACGAAAATAAAATTCTACAAACGTAAGGAGTCTTCTCAAATCAAACATTATTACTCACAAACAGCGTAACCACATCCTCTAGTCTCCACGACCGTGACCCAGTGCTCGCGAATGCAAAGGCCAATTTTGGCCTGCACTAGCTGATGCATAATCTGCTTGGTTTGGGAACATTAAAAATGTTGTTCGGGTGTTTAAAAACTTAATTTGGAACCCATGTATGAAAATGAGGTATGTAACCTGATTAATTTTGATATTCGGACTCAACCGAGATGTCAAAACTTTCATCTGAGGTCATCTCTAAAAAAGTGGGTCCCACACCAAAACATTATTTTATCCAAAATCCATAAGGGAACTTTGAATTAGCCTAGAAGAGTCTAGATTTGCACTAAGGGTTGTTATAGACAAAACACAATATTGTAGAGCTAATTACGCTGATAGAATTCTCATCTAGGAACATTTACCAAGAGTATAGATCAATTTCAAAATTTTGCCAAAATTAAAAAGCTAAAAGTATAACCATACAAACTCGCACTAAATGCTTTTCGAGCCTTGCCAAAATTTAAAAGCTACTGTTGTTCCATCTCATGCTCTTTCTCCTAGTTAGCCTCATTAATAGGAATTTCTACACATCTATGGTTAGAATATCAATTAGCTCCCCCACTAAAGTCAAATGATCATCACACTCAACCGAATCATACTGCAGTACATGAGACTCATCATGAACACACTAGCACAACATCAAAATATAAAAACTGGTGAATAGTTAAAAATGTGGAGGTACAACCAACTCATAAGCAACCTCACCAATTGTCTAGAGGATATAAAAAATCCCATATTATATGGGGTTAGGATTTCCCTACCTCCCTAGTCTCCTCAAGTGTAAGACCCTGCAACATTGAGCGAAAAAATTCGCTTCAAGTGAATATAAGTGTCAAAAAATGTTGATGGTATCCTTGACGGGACATCATCCCTTTAACGAACCATCAGGTGGCCGTACACACGTAGAAATTTCTGGCGTTTCTGGTGTTTAGAGGATGACATGTAACGAGCAGTCAACTTCTCGACATGAGCCAACAATAGTGTCACGCCAACAGTAGTTAACGTCAATAGAAGCTGGGAAAATAATCAGATCTTGATGATGGCCTAACTGTGGTGGCCTTCACACTCGCGACGGGCCATTATGACCTCTGTTAAACAACCTGGGTTTTGTTTTTTTATTAATTAATGGTATTTCAAACATTTCCCAACCCTTGTTAGTCTAAATCCCAATCCTTTTACACCTATTTAAAGGTCTTAGCAGTGTTAAACATCCTTTCTATGTTCTATAAAACGTCAAATCAATATAGAAAGGTTACTGGCGGAGGAACAAAAGCTAGGGTTTCGACCATTTTCAAGTTTCCATCCATTTTGCCAAGATTTTTATTCTTCCCAAGTATGTAAGGCTATCATAGTATTGGACTAGTTCGTTCTCATACGCTACATCTATTTTCAAATCAGTACAAGATAATCTATGGTTTTTATCCTTGACTTCGAGTAATGTAGATATGAGTAGTATCGTTGAATTCCGAATTCCTATATGTAATTTTGAGTTTTGTATATCATGCATTGGATTCTAGATTTGATTGTTCATGTCTATTTGCTGAATGAACCTTATTATAGAGTTATTTATTAAGAAATCATTTTAACCAATAATTGTATTGAATTGATTTCTGTGATAACTAAATAAGAGTTTTGAGTAGATTCTGAAGACCATGTCTGAAAACATGGGTGAAGAATTATACTTTTTAGATAAATCCTTATTGCTTAGTGGATACACTTAGTTTAGAGGTTCTATACCCAGCACCGCATAGGAAGTTCTGGCAGCGTGGGGAATGTTGTATTATCATGAAACTCATATTGAAGATTGTCGGTTAAATCTCCCAATGGAGTTAAAGTGTATTTTATTATATCACTCATTATGTTGAGTTAAAATATGAGTAAGAATTTTATAAAGCTTAAAATGATTTAACTCCTTTATTTCTTTATCTCCATCTTGAGTGTATTTTATATATTGCATTCCTTTCATTCAATTATTCGCTTCAGCTATATAGAATAATCATTCATTGAATGTACTAATTCATTTTTCCTGCATATTTTTATGATACATACTCAGGATCATAAACAACTACTTCGTTGAGATTACTCTACACTCCAGCTATCTTTTGGGGAGCCTCCTTACATTTTGGAGGACTTCATATTTACTTTCTAGTTAGTACTTTTGAGAAGTTGTGGTCTTGACCCGACATCCATCTTTAATAGGAGAAGCTTCATAGATAGATATAGTGGAGGTGTCCTTCAATATTTACTCTCTTTCATTTTTTTACATACTATAAGTATTGTTTTTGCGTATTTTCCTAATTTAATTAGATGAGTATTTGAGTTTAACTGATTTAATTCTGTTGAGCCTATATAGCTGTGTAAGTCCTCGACTAGGCAGTCAGCTAGGCTAAGGGTTCGCTTTTGGACCAATTATGGTTTTCAAGTGTCAGGCACATCTAGGATGTAGGCTCAGGGCCTGACAAACTTTTATCAGAGCATTGAGTTCAAGAGTCCAAGGGTGTCTATGAAGCTGTGTCTAGTAGAGTCATTATTATTAGTGTGAAGCCCACCACATTTATAATCTGGAATCTATGACATTTTGAAAGTTTTCACTGTCTTCTTACTACTCCTGTTTGTGTGATAGAGTTCAACTCCATAAAAGTCTCTTCTAACTCGCGCTTATTCGTGTCTTTCAGATCATGCCTCTATCAATAGTTGTTTGAGGACGTACTTTTAGGAGGAATGCCAATTCTAAAGGTCATGAAGATCCCAATGGACCATAAGTGCAACCCCATATGGAGATGTCACATATGTTGAGTTCATGAATGTTATTCATCTGCTAACACAGATTGTTGAAAATCACGTTGTTCAATAAGGAGAGAGTCATCAAGATGTGGTTGATACGTCCAGAATTTGTGAGTTATTAAAGATGAATCCTAGAGTTCACAGGGTCGAAGATTATTGGGGATCTGGAGAATTTTGTGTAAGAACTTCAAAAAGTATTTGAGGTCATGCGTGTTGTTGATGAAAAACTGTGGAGTTAGCACCATATCAGCTCAAAGGTATATCTAGGATATGGTATTATCAAATTAAGTAGAACAGGGTAAGCGGAGCACCGCTTTTGAGCTGGGATTTATTTGAGAATGCTTTCTTGAGGCGTTTCTTTCCTAGGAGCTAAGGGAAGCTAAGGTAAGGGTGTTCTTAAATCTAAAATAGGAAGCTTATGCAGGAGAAAAACCTCAAGTTTACACAACTATTTCTCTATGTTCTGGAGATGGTGGCAGATATGAGGAGCATGATTGTTTAGTCGTGTACGGACTTCCTCACCATACATGTAAGGAGGGGAGAGAGACTATGTTGATCGGGGACATGGATATAGAAAGATGTAGAATTCATGTGCAACAGGTGGAGGAGGATAAGCTGAAAGATAGGGAAGAATACTGCGGTACGAGTTATAGGACATCAAACCATGTGTACGGCCAGTAGAAGACCGAAAATGGGAATCAATCATCCTTGCAACGGAGGTTATCTGGATGTACTCCATCATCAACTAGTGCACCTGCACACCGAAACTGGAATGATCACCGAAAGATGAATTCTCCAAATTTCAGATCTTAGAGTTCTTTGTTTCATGGAATTATGGCAGAAGGGTTGTGAAGCCTTCCTTGTGCTAAGTATGGTAGGACCTATCCAGTTGAGTATCGTGATGGAACAAATGGAATTTGTATGTTTGGTGAAATGGGTAAGTTTTAGAGAGATTTCCCAAAGGGGAGGCACAGTAAAGGCACAAATAGAGCTTAATCTTAATCAGTGGCTCGAGTAGATAGACCTGCTCCTACAGAAGCTACTTGAGGGATAACCGGCAGATAAAACCATTTATATGCTATTGCTAGTTGTCAGGATCAGGAGAACTCGCCAGATGTTGTTACTAGTATGCTTTATTTTTGTCAAATTGATGTTAATGCCCTACTTGATCTAGGTTCGATTTTGTCTTTTGTGACTCCGTATGTAGCCATGAGTTTGGCATTTCTCCCGAACAACTTCTTGATCCCTTTAGCGTTTCAACACATATCGATATGTCTATTTTAGAAGAAAGTGTTTGTCGTGATTGTACCATCTCTGTCTATCACAAAGACACCGTAGATGGCTTAGTTAAGTTAGCAATGGTGGATATTGTTGTTATACGATATATGGACTAACTTGATGCTTGTTATGCCTCAGTCTATTGTAGAACTCGAGTACTCAAGTTTCAGTTTTCTAATGAGTTTGTTTTATAGTGGAGTAGTTCCTCAATTTCCAAGAGTCATTTTATTTTATACCTTAAGGCAAAAAGTTAGTTTATAAGGGGTAGATCCATCACTTAGTCTGACTTAATGAATAGTGTTGACACATCATCTCTTTAGTCGGTATGAATCGTGAGTGAGTTCCTAGAGGACTTTCCATTTAATCTTCCTCAAGTACCTTCTATATGAGAGATACACTTCAGAATAGATATTCTTCTTAATACTCAACACATATTAAATTTTCCATATATAATAGTTCCTTGGGACATCTTCTTGATAAGGGTTTCATTTGACCAAATGTCTCACGTTGATTCTCTCCTGTCTTATTCGTGAGAAAGAAAGACGGTTCCCTTAGAATGTGTATAAATTATAGCTAGTTAAACAAAGTCACCATAAAGAATAAGTATTGTCTTACGAAAATTGATGAACTTTTTGACAAATTTCAGGGTTCCACTTGTTTCTCTTTGATAGACCTTAGATCTAGTTATCGTTACTTAATGTGACATCCCAAAGACAGCTTTCAGGACCATTATGTTCATGAAGAGTTCCTTGTTATGTCCTTTTGCTTTGACTAACACTCATGTTGTATTCATGGATCATATGTACAAAGTATTTAAGCTGTATGTAGAAATATTTGTTATCATGTTCATTGATAACATATTGATTTATTCAAGAAATGAGGAGGATCTATGCTAGTTATATTAGAATAGTCCTCCAAACTCTCAAAGATCAAGAGTTATATGCCAAGTTTTATAACTGCGAGTTCTGGCCTGAATTGGTGGTGTTCTTTGTCCACATTTTGTTTAGTGAAGGAATTCGAGTCGACACTCAAAAGATTGAGGCAATGCAAAATTTTCCTACACATCCACAACTGATATAACGAGTTTCTTTGGTTGGCTAGTTACTACAAAATATTTTTGAGGGTTTTCATCTATTTCTCCTTATTGACTAAGTTGACTTAGAAGACAACTAAGTTTCAATGGTCTAAAGCTTGTGACCAATGCTTTTAGGATTTAAAACTCGGTAAACTGCGGCTCCAGTGTTGACTCTACTAGAGGATAGAAAGGTTTTTTTGTTTATTGTGATGAGTCCATAGTAGGGATTTATTTTCTACTGATGTAGAATGATAAGGCTATAGCCTAAGCCTCCATACATCATAAGATTACGAGAGAAGCTACTCAACTCATGATCTCCAGTTTTGAGCAGTGTGTATTTTGCTCCCAAATATGGCATCACTATCTCTACGGAATTCATGTGGATGTGTTCATGGACCACAAAAGCCTTCACTACGTTTTCACTCAGAAAGATCTATATCTTCAACAAAGGAGTCAATTAGAGATTCTCAAAGATGATGACATAAGTATCCTCTATCATCCAAGTAAAGTGAATTTTGTCGATGATGCCTTAAGCAGGTTCTCAATGGGGAGTTGTGATCATGTTGAAGAAGGAATGAAAGAGTTAGCTAAGAAAGGGAACCGACTTGCATGTTTGGGTGTTCGATTATGTAACACCCCATGTCCAAAAAAGGAAAATGAAACCAATTCCCAGATGTTACAGGTGTAACCCACGCTGGCCACCCATGTGCTGTGTGCAGCTAGTTTGAGGGCCCAGAACCACTGCCTGACCAACGGATTGTTAGTTCACAACATGGTCGGTGGTTGGGGTCCCTGTTGAAACCCCAAATAGTTTCTAACCACCATTGACGGTTGTGCAAGACAGTTTGTCGTCCTGACCACGGTCCGACAGTGGGGTCTCGTCGGTCAAAACTTGCAATTAAGTTCAGGGGTAGTTGGATCTTTTTCTAATTAATTAGTACCTATACTATGTCATTTTGCCTATGTTAAGGACCTTATATATGTCTTTTACCCCAAAATTTCCCAAAATAAATCACTCTCTAAACTCAGCCAAAAAGAAGAACTCTCAAATAATTCTCTCTAGAACTTGAAGAAAAAGAAGAAGAAGGATTCATCTAGGTTTTCAAGTAAGGTCTCCATTTCTCCATTGAAGGGTAGCATTGGGATTCAAGGTATTATAGTTTTCATCCATGGATTCCTTCCATCCATGGAGTTTCCATAGTCCTTTATTCAAAAGGTAGAGTTCTCAATTCAGTTACGATTTCCTTCAATTACCATGGGTTCTTTTCATTATTTATTTGAATGATTGAATTACGATATTTTATGCACACTACAAGAAAAATGACTTTTAACAAAATGAAATTAATTCATTCAAAGTCAATATCCAGTAGGTAAAGGTTTATAACGACTGAGAAAAAATTGGTCGCCAGCGAACGTTAAAATCTCCGTCGTCAATGGTTAACGACCGAATTGCATAGCTGTTCTTTAGATATCACTTAGCTACAATATAAAATCCGCTCACTACATTTACTAACAACGACCATAAATTCCCTTCGTTGATGGTCATTTGGTTGTTACCACATTGAAGTAAAACCACAATTTGGAGTCGTTACAAGTACTTTTGGTGGTCAGATTCTTTCATTGATTACATTACTTTTATCGACCAAGTTTAAATTCCTTTCCATGCTTTTAATAAATTTAACGACAAAGTTTATTTCACAAATTTAGTTTCAAATAATTATATATAGTTTTTATGTTCGTCGAGGTGTTCTGGATCATAATATCATTTCTTTTTTTTTACTAGCCATAAAAAAATTAATATCAAATTTCATAACTGTTTTGCCATGAACGAAAACATAATAGAAACTTAGATATAAATCTGTGTTTAACACAATATATTAAAAACATACATGTTCAACATAAGATCTAAATAACATAGATGTTCGACATAACATTATACAACAAACATGTTTGACATCTATCGAATCCTAAAAATTAAGAAAATGAAATAGATGCATAGGTTAAAACCATTCTAGATCTGCACCAACTATAAAAATATGATCTTTCATTTCAGATGGCTCCACAAATCTTCAAGAACCTTCATGACATTCTTCATTTTTTTTTAAAAATAATTTGAGTTCAATTCGTAACATAATGTCAGATACCTATAGTTCATAACTTTTAAAGCATAAATCATTCATTTTATCACCAAAGAGCCCAGAACTTTTCATGGTTAATTCTCATGAGCATCAGAACTAGTAAAGGCAAGTGTGGTGCCAATTTTTGAACAATATAGGCCTGTGATTTTTTTCAAAGTTCACTCTTGGTACAGTTGCTCCACAATTCATAGGGATTTCTATTATGGAAGATGGAAGTGAGGGTTTAACTATGGAATTGGAGATGCAATGGGATGGGAATCCAAGCATAAAACTCGATATCAAGACTTATGGAGGTGTAGTGTTACCAGTGCAATTGAAAGACATAGGGTTTACTAGTATTTTAAGGCACATCTTCAAGGCACATCTTCAGGGCACTTGTAGATGAGTTTCCTTGCTTCGGAGATGTATGCTATTCTCTAAAGCAGAAAAAATGGCTGGAGCACAACATTTTATTTTAGCATGTCATGTAACACTACGAGGTGGTGACTGTTCTATCATTTGAAGAAATATTTCATCCAATTGAGGTGAGTCTGACTCTTCTGATTCTAACTAGTGATTATCGATCCCCTAAAAAATGAAAACAAAAACAATTACGCTTACAAATAATTCTTGTACTAGACAATATTAAACTTTTTTAGATTAAATCTAATTGGAAGAGTTGAATAGGTTAGTAGATTTAGACAATCTATGATATGATGAGTATTTGTAAGTGAATTTATTTCCAGATTTTCTATGCATTGCTGACTTTTCCCTCATTTTCTCAGCATTGATTATTTTTATGATCTATTCTTCTTATTAAGAGATTTAGACTCGTACTCTCTGCACTACATTATTAATTAAAAGAATAACCATATTATCCTAATAGTCAGTAGAATTCTATATTTTGTAATTTAAGAATTTTTACTAGCTTGTTGTCTAAATTTAATGTTTGTGAAATTCATAAGATAAAGAATTTTAAATTATTTAGTTTGTTGCATGAGTTTGTCAAATCATATCTTTCCCATTATTTAGTAATACGGTAATTAGAGTAATATTGTTTTTAGTAAAATAGCTAATGGTAACTTCATCATGAACCTATATGAATTAATTGTTTTAACAGATGAACTATTTGAAGATTGGAGAATGCATCCTCGAAGACAATGTAGAACAAGTTGAAGAAAATAATATTTTTTTTTGGTATTGTTAGAATGATTTACAATTTTTTTTTATTTTAACGTACACTATAATTCTATTTTTTGGCTTCTTTTGAGTTTTATTTTAAGGAGCTTACGAGAATAATTCGATACAATTTTGTTGATTACATCTTCTAGTTGTGAGTATATATGGGCATGTCAAAGCATATAAAGTAATTCAAATGGACATAACAACTGTTTAAGGACAAAATTTTCATATAATGGGCATTAGCGTAAGGAAAAATTGACAAGTAACAAAGGAAAAACATGTCGTTAAAAAGGATATGTAACGACTGGAATTTTTATTGTAGCTAAACGATCTTTAACGATCGGATTTATAATCCAGACGTTAACCTTTAACGACAGAGCTTTTAATGACCGGTGATGACCAACTTTTCCCGGTCGTCATAGACTTTTAACAACTGGATTTAGACTTTTAGTTACAAAATTTCCTTTCGCTAAAGATAATTTTTCTTGTAGTTGAAGGGGACAAGTTCAGTACGGGTTTACCTCGAGCCACTTGTCAAGGATAACATGCCTCAAAACGTCATGTGAAGTCGTTTAAGGGTTTTCATTAGACTTAAGTGTTTCGGGTAAACTCCAACATCATATCGTTTAGCACAAAATGAATTAGGTAGCCCAAACCTACTATATTAATATTGTTTGAGTCGTATTTCCAACGCTGCCAAGTTTTCCTAATTTTATACTCGGAATAAAAAGTTATGCCCGAAGAAGTGAAGCGCTATCGGGGAAGATATTCATCACGACCCATTTGACGGGCCATGGGAGTGCATGACGGACAGTGAAGGCCTCATTGATGCTAATCCGACAATTTTTTGTTAGTGAATTTTTGATCTTTTCCCCAATTGTTTAACTCAATAGTGTGTCATATTTTCTTCTACCAAAGCTTTATATAATGATTTTAAACCTCCAAATCACCTAAACTAAATTCATTCTCTTAAATTCAAAAAAAAGATCATGTTTTTCCTCTCAAATATTTCTCTTTCTATAAGTTGAAGAAGAAAGCTACGGTTTCAAGATCAAGCCTCCTAATCCTCAATTGATTCCACGTTTTGGTATCATGGTATGATAGTTTTCATCCATGAAGCCCTTTTCTCCATGAAGTTCCCAAAATCTCCAATTTATAAATTTAGAATTCCCCAATTGAGTTAGGGTTTTCTTCCATGTCATGTATTCCTTTTAATGTTGATTTATTTGATTGATGAACTTAAATGCATTATTTGAAGTAATTGCATGTTTTAAGTTGATTTCCCATGAATCAATGCATAACCCATGTTTTCTAAGCTATGTTTATATAATGTGGGTCTTGACCTATGAAAGATGATTTTTTAAAAATGTGCATGTGTTCTCTTCCTGAAGTAGATGTAAATGAATTTAAAGATGCGTTGACTTTGAAGACATGATGAAGATTATGAATTATTAAATATAATGCATGTTCATGGAAGTATGTTTATGAATCAAGAAATCTTATAGATGAGATTATCTATATGTTCAATGATGCGTGGCCACATGACATGAATGACATCTATATTTGCCTTCAATGCTTTTCGAGTTATTTTCCTAAATTAGATCTTGATTAGTATGGTATCCTGATATGTCATCAATGATTATAGACCACATTTTTTGAACTATTTCCATCAGTATTAGGGGTGTCTCTAACGTGAAGTGAATGACTATGGGCCTTAGAGCTAGTATTAAAAGATCATGGACAGTGAATGGTTTTTTCATTCATGGTCTAAGGATCTATCCTATGATAAGACCTGTGGAGACTACCCATATCTTTTAATCATAACATAAGTCAAGACTTAACAACTATCTCGTGGGATTTATGCTTATCACTGAAAGCATATTGAGATGGAAGTTCTGTCGTATTGAGGTTAGGTTTCTAGAAGCAATCTCAGTCCGTTACCTATGTGCCCCTATAGGATGATGGTCTAGATAGACATTAGCTAGCAGATCCACTATAGCTCAACCATGGTTCTACCTTGGTAAGTAGGACAAGAACTTCCGGTCTGGGAGACACTGTATAACATCTTCTAACTTGAAATGACTAAGGATAAGCTAAGAAACAAAGAATAATCACTTTTGGAAATAAATAGGGAAATTTGGAAAATTTCCTAATTTTAAAAAGTGAGTCTTTGTCATTTTTAAACGTCCATAACTCCCAGATGAGAAGGCGTTAGGGTGAGTTATTTATATGTTTGGAAATCCCTTGGGAATATCTTTCAAACGGCGTCAAGTTTGCATATTTTCAATGTCATATGAGAAAGATATGCCTTTCAAAAGTTGGATTGTTGGACTGGGAAAATTCAAATTCGGATTTTAGTATGGGTAAAGTAGTATTTCCTTACTAGTATTGCCTAATTCGTTTTAAAGGTTTATTGGGAGTAAAACCAAGTACAAATTCAGTTTTAGAAAAGTTGAGAACGCTTAGGTCTTGGGGAAAAGAGATAAGAGAATAGGAAGATCGATAATTCTTCAAGAACGCTAAGGTTTCGCTCATGGAATTCGTCGGGGGTGATCCCTATCGAGATATGTGAGATCTTTTTGTGTTAGGGTTGTTTCACCCACACCAAATATGTTTAATTCAGCAAGTTTTATATTGATTGAATGATGAATCTTGAAGTTCTTGCTGAGCAATTGTTGAAATCTTGTTGGTAGAGTTATAGTGTACCTTTAGTTGTTTTGATTCGTGTTTCTGGGATGCTTTTACGAGTCTAAACTACTGGGTATTAAGGATTTTAGTGACCGTAAGTGTTTGGGGGAAGATCCATGGAAGTTTGAGAGGTTTAGAGTTGAGAATCAGAGAGGAAAAGTCGGAAACCCCGTATGACAGGCCCTGGGGCACCGCGCCTACCAGAGCTCTTCATGACAGACTCTGTTCGTCAGGCCTTGGCGTGACGCACCAGCCAAAGTTCCTGAGGACAGTATCTGTCCGTCTGGATCAAGCACCCTGAGCCTCTCAGAGAGCCAGGATCACCTGGTGTTCCCATTCCTACCTTATCTTTTTGTACTAGTTCCTAAGTGATGTACCTATCATTACGAGTTGATTCCAATAATCTAAGTACATCTAAACATCATGAAATCATCCATAAATATGAGATCATAATTCTTTAATCTATAATCAAATTCAAGGAAAGTTAAGATCAAAGTCAAAGAATTTAAGAGTCAAGCCTAAAAGTTAAGAAGCAAGCCAAAGTAAGTTCTTAAGGATTTCTAAAGTCTTTAACAAACATTCTAACTTTGTTTTAATGCTGAAGGTATATGTTGAGCAAAAAGTAAAAAGTTAAGTTAATTCCTTTCTTCAAGAGTATATGGGGACTAAGTGTCCCAAAAAGGAGTAAAAATGTTTTCATATTTAAACAAGCAGGGAAACTATGATTTCCAAGAGAGCTTTTTAAATTCAAGTTTTGAGCTCTAATCTAAAATAACATAATCAGTATATTTTAAAAACATAAGAGCCTATATATATATTATTTTTTTTTGGAGTAGTATTGAGCACCGATGTGGGGATGTAAGTTCATATTAACTAAGGTATCCATGTAAACCATATAACTATCATGGGTAGAAGAGGGTCATACTTTTAGATGAACCCTTTTGATAGTATACTAGTGGATCCATTAGGCAGATTAGTTCCTATACTCTTGCAATGTTAGGATGGCTGGAAAAATTGGACTCAGTAACGATGTATCATCACTATAGCGCTTAAGTGATGTTTGTCGATTAGAGAAACTCTCACAAAAGTATTGTATCTTCATATACATCAGTTATGTGTATTATCACATGCATCTCATATATTATTTGTATACTTGTATACATTTAGATTTTATAGTATGTTTCATGCAGCTTTTTTTTTTTTGTATTGCATTTACTTTTAAACTGCGTATATTGAATAAGATCAAGAGTTGAAACAGAGCCAAGGTACGTGTTCTTTGTTACTACTTTTTGAGCTTAAGTGTCGTTTACCATTCCAACTTGTATACTGTTACATTTAGTGTACTGATGCCAGTTGACCTGCATCGAATCATGATGCCAACGGAGGTAACGTGGATCGACATCCAGTGCACCGTTGATCCAGCTGAGCACCCAGAGTTAGTTGGTGATCCTCATTGCATTCCGGAGGACATATTTTATTTCTTTATAGTTAGTTCAATAGAATGTAGTGGGGTTTGTCCCAACATTCATCTCAGTCAGTTTAGAGGCTTCATAGACAGTTAGTAGTTCAATAGTCTTTACCTTTTCATTCTTATGTTAAAGACTTGGACTGCCATTTTGGCCATATTGAATGTTTAAACCTCTAAAGACATTCTCTGTTATTTTTGTTATGCAATTGAGATAAATTCTTTTATCATTTAAATATAATTGTTGTCTTCCGCTGGGTTAAGTAAGTCAGGCCAAGGGTTCGCTCGAGCCCTGCAATGTTCACCTAGTGCCTATCCCGCCCAGGGTGTAGGCTCGAGGAGTGACAAACATGGTATCAGAGTACAAAGTTCAAGAGTCTTAGGTAGTCTATGAAGTCGTGTCTCTAGAATCTTAGTCATCGGTGTGAAGAGTGCCACATCTTTGTTTAGTAGGCTAAAACGTTTAGGAATTTCTTACTTCTTTCATATTACTTTTTGGGCATTACAGTTTATCTCTTAAAATTGGCCCTCTAATTTGTGCTTGCGCATGTTTCAGACAATCATGCCTCTATGAAGAGTAGTCAGAGCGAGACCAGCCAGAAGGAATGTCGAAGAGCCAGAGGTACCTAATGCACTGAATATGTAACCTAAAGGAGAGGTTACTAATGCTGAGTTTCATGAGGCTCTCCGAATGTTGAGCCAAGATGTGACCAACCAAATCGGGCAAAAAAGAGGAGCTCGACAAGAAGGGGTTGACACTTCGAGGATTTGGGAATTTTTGAGAATGAATCCCCCATGCTTCATTGGTTCGAGCACTATTGAGGATTCAAAAAACTTTGTGGAAGATTTGAAGATGGTGTTTGACGTGATGCATGTGGTTGATACTGAAAGAGTTTAACTAGATGCATATCAACTCAAGAATGTGACTAGGACTTTGTTCGATCAGTGGAAGGAGGTAAGAGGTGAGGATGCACCACCTCCGAGTTGGACTTGTTTCGAAGAGGCTTTCTTGGGGTGGTTCATTCCCCGAGAACTGAAGGAGGCAAAGGTACGACAGTTCCTTACTTTTAAACATGACTCCTTGAGTGTTCATGAGTATGGGCTAAAGTTCACCCAACTGTCTCGCTATGCTCCGGAGATGGTTAAGGGTATAAAAAGCAGAATGAGCTTGTTTGTTGCTGGTTTAGGTCGGGCATAAAGAAAGGAAGGTAGAGCTGTCGTGATAATTAGGGACATGGAAATTTCAAGGTTAATGGTCCATGTGCAGTAGGTAGAGGAAAAGAAGCTTAGGGATAGAGAGGAGTACATAAGCAAGAAATCCAAGAATGGGAATGAGTATGGGCAGCATAAAAGTGGTTCAAATCGGACACAATTTCAGAAGCATAAAGGGCATGCACCATCATCTGCTAGTACACATGCGCCTAGAGACATAGTCGAGCATCATGGTCAGAACTGCTGAGCTAGGCTGGCATATTCACAGGGTAGTGTGGCACAAGGAGGTAGTAAGCTCCCTGCATACTTCAAGTATGTTAGAAATCACTCCGGCATATGTCGTGAAGGCTCCACGGGTTGTTTCAAGTGCGGTTAGACTGAAAATTTCACGAGAGAATGTCCCAAGAGCAAGAAAGGTGGTGGTAATAGGGGTAACAGAGCTCATTCTTCATCAGCTACTCCACCATATAGGGTTGCACCTAGGGGAGCTATTTCTGGTGTTGGAGGAGGAACAAACCGCTTGTATGCTCTCAATGATCACCAAGGACAAGAACATTCGCCAGATGTTGTCACTGTATGATTCGAGTCTTTGACTTTACTGTTTATGCATTGTCATATCCAGGGGTGAGTTTATCTTTTGTAACTCCCTATATTGGTATGAATTTTGAAATTATCCTTGAGCAACTTAGCGAACCATTTACTGTTCCCACACCTGTTGGTGAATCCATTGTAGCATAAAGAGTCTATTGTGATTGTCCTATTTTCGTCAGTAAAAAGAGTACCATGATAGATTTAATTATGTTAGACATGGTAGATTTTGATGTCATTCTAGGTATGGACTGGATCCATGCTTGTTATCCATCAATAGATTGTAGAACTTGAGTTATCATGTTTCAGATTCCAAATGAGCCAATCATAGAGTGGAGTAGTAGTTCAACAGTGCGTAAGGGTTGTTTCAATTCATACCTAAAGACAAGAAATTTAGTTTCCAAGGGGTGTATCCATCACTTAGTCCGAGTTAATGACTCAAGTGTTGAGGTACCTCATCTTCAGTCAGTTCCTATAGTCAGTGAGTTACTAGAAGTCTTTCCTGATGATCTACCCGGAGTCTCTCCTGAAAGAGAAATAGACTTCGGTATAGACATCATTCTACTCGTCCTATCTCCATTTCTCCATACAGAATGGCACCAGCAGAGTTGAAAGAGCTAAAATAACAATTGAAAGATTTGTTGGATAAGGTCTTTATTCGACTAAGTGTCTCACCTTAGGGCGCTCCGGTCTTACTAAGAAAGAAAGATGGTTCCCTTAGGATGTGTATAGATTATCGCCAATTAAATAAGGTGGCAATCAAGAATAAGTATCCTTTTCCAATGATATATGATCTTTTTGATCAACTTCAGGGTGCTTCTTGCTTCTCGAAAATCAATCTTAGATCAGGATACAATTAGTTGAAAGTTAGGGAATGTGATATTTCAAATACAACTTTTAGAATGAGATATGGGCACTACGAGTTTCTGGTTATGTCCTTTGGTTTGACAAATGCACCTCAACATTCATGGATCTTATGAATAGAGTCTTCAAACCTAATTTTGATCTATTTGCCATCGTCTTCATTGATGACACACTGATTTATTCAAGGAACAAAGAAGATTATTCTAGTCATCTCAAGATTGTTCTGAAGACTTTGAAAGATAAGGAGCTATATGACAAGTTTTCCAAGTGTGAGTTTTGGCTTAAGTCTATGGTATTCTTGGGCCACATCATTTTTGGTGATCGGATTAGAGTTAGATACCCAAAAGATAGACGCAGTTCAGAGTTGGCCTAGACCCATGTCTCCAACTTATATCAAGAGTTTCTTGGGTTTGGCTTGCTATAATAGGATATTTGTTGAAGGGTTTTCATCTATCTCGTCTCCTTTGACAAAGCTAACTCAAAATATAATCAAGTTTCAAGGGTCAGAAGCTTGTGAGAAAAGCTTTCATGAATTGAAAAAGAGATTGACTACCGCTCCGATTTTGACCTTACCAAAAGGTACTCAAGGTTTTGTGGTGTATTGTGATGCATCGAGAGTTGGTGTGGGTTGTGTATTGGTGCAGAATGGCAAGGATATAGCTTATGCCTTCACACAGTTGAAGATTCATGAGAGGAATTATCTAACTCATGACTTAGAATTGGCTGCAGTAGTTTTTGCTTTGAAAATATGGCGCCACTACTTGTATGGTGTTATGTCGACATATTAACTGATCATAAGAGCCTCAAATATGTGTTCACTCAGAAAGAACTCAATTTCAGATACATGAGGTGGTTGGAATTACTCAAGGATTACGACATGAGTATTCTTTACCACCCAGGTAAGGCTAATGTTGTTGTTGATGCTTTAAGCAGGTTATCCATGGGAAGTACTTCCCATGTTGAAGAAGGAAAGAAGGAGTCACCTAAAGATATGCACAGATCACTTGCACGTTTGGGAGTCTGACTTATGGATTCCACAGAAGGAGGTATAGTGGTGACCAATGGGGCTGACTCATCATTAGTGTTAGAGGTGAAAGAGAAGCAAGACCAAGAACCCATTTTTCTTGATTTAAAGTCGAACATTCATAAGCAAAGAGAGATAGCTTTTGAACAAGGGGGAGATGGTGTGTTGAAGTATTAAGGTAGATTATGCGTACCACAAGTTGATGAAATCCAAGAAGGGATCAGGGATGAAGCTCATAGCTCCAGATATTCCATCCATCTGGGTTCCACAATGATGTACCGCAATCTGAGAGAGGTTTATTAGTGGGAAGGCATGAAGAAGGGCATTGCCAAGTTTGTTACCTAGTGACCGAATTTCCAGCAAGTGAAAGTAGAACACCAAAGGACCGGAGGTTTTGCTCAAAATATAGAACTTGCGTATTAAAGTTATAGATGATTAATATGGACTCTATCACAGATTTGCCAAGGTCTCGCAAACAACATAATTCTATTTGGGTGATTGTCGATAGAATGACAAAGTTAGCCCATTTCTTGACAGTAAAGAATACCTATTTGGCCGAGTATTATTCTAAGTTGTACCTTCAAGAAATGTTAATACTTCATGGAGTTCTGGTCTACATTATTTTGGATAGAGGTGCACAATTTACTGCATAGTTCTGGAAATCTTTCTAGAAAGGTTTGGATTCAAAGGTGAACTTAATCACTTCTTTCATCCTCAGACCGATTTACAAGCAGAGGGAAGATATGTTGAGAGCTTGTGTGATCGATTTGAAAGGGAATTGGGATAATCACATATCTCTCATTGAGTTTGCTTACAACAACAGTTACCTTTCGAGCATCCAAATGGCTCCATATGAAGCTCTTTATGGGAGAAGATGCAGATCTCCTATTGGGTGGTTCAAAGTTGATGAAGCAAGGTTGATAGGACCAGATCTAGTTCACCAGGCTATGGATAAGAGGAAAGTGATTCAAGAGAGATTGAAAACGGAACAGAGACGCCAAAAGACCTACACAGATGTTAGGAGAAGGCCATTAGAATTTGCGGAGGATGATTAGGTATATCTGAAAGTTTCACCCAAGAAGGGTGTTATGAGGTTGGTAAAAAGGGGAAACTTAGTCCCCCATATATTGGACCTTATAGAATCTCCAAAAGAGTGGGCAATGTGGCTTATGAGTTAGAGATACCACAAGAATTAGCGGCGGTTCATTGATCCGATATTCCTTATTCTATGTTGAGGAAGTGTTTGGGTGATACTTCATTAATTGTACCAACTGAGAATGTTGGTATTAGGGATAGCTTATCCTATGAACAAGTTCCGTTTCAGATGTTGGATCGTCAAATTCGCAAGTTGAGGACAAAGGAAGTTGCATCAGTCAAGGTTCTTTGGAGGAACCAATTTTTTGAAGAAGTGAATTGGGAAGATGAGGAGGATATGAAGAACAGATATCCCCATCTCTTTGAATCCGATAGAATGCAGACCATGTTATTAAATTCTCTTCTTAGCGCTTCATAAGACTATGTGTAAGCAAGTTGTTATTTGTTTTTGTTGTTGAGTGCTGAAGTGATGTTACTACCCTTAGCTTAGTGAAAAAGTTCTCATTCGAGGACGAATCGAATGTTCCCGGTCGGGGGGGGGGGATATTGTAACTGTAACAACCCTAAAAATGACTATGCTAAGTAATGTCTAACGTATCTAGAATGCCTAGATTAGATCGGGTTCACACGAATTGATGCGTGTAGAACCATACCTCTGAACCTCTGCAACAACCAAGCCAACTAACTTGCTGAGTTAGTTGAGCTAGGAAAGGTTGGGTCCAGCCATGTAGGGCACCCGAATATGAAGATTTACCTGGATGAGTCTTAACCAGACTTAAAAAGGGGTAATCTTAAGTTTGGAGGGTCTAGGGGTAAAATGGTCTTTTCCAGGCTAAGGGTAGTATTGTAATTACCCTAAATATTTAATTAATTAATTAATTAATATGGTGGAGGGGCAATTCGGGTAGAGGTTGCCAAATTTGACCCTTGGTGGAAGCAAGGATTAAATTGATTTAATTTTATTAAGTGAATTAGTTGAATTAATTATTATATAAAAAGCTGATTTAAGTAAGGGAAAAATCAGATTTTTAATAAAAAAATAATAATAATAAAATTAATAAATAATGAGGAGTCCTAGTTTGACTTAGGCTCCAACTAACTCTCCTAATCCTAATCCTAATCATAATCCTAATCCTCTCATTCTCACGTCTCTCACTCTCATTCTCACGTCTTTTATCATTAAAGTAACTAAAAATAATAGTTCTTCACTCTTGAAGAACTTACACACAAAAACTCAAACGAAAAACTAAGCTAAAAACAAAAATCAACAACAAGTTCTTGACGGGATTGTGCTTGAAGTTTCGGTGGTGATGCTTGGTTTCATGGTAAATTGGAAGCATTGAAACAAGTTTTGAACGACATTAAGGTATGGGTTTCTCTCCTGGACTCCTTTCTCCAAGAGAATTTCCTTTCAACAAATTCAACGAATTTTGAAACTAGGGTTGTTCCCGTTCTTGTCGAACTCCTTGTCCCTAGTATCCTTCTGATTTAAATCTGAAATAGGTTAGAGATCATGTTGTTGGTATGTTTTCTGGTAGTTTAAGTATGAAGTGTGATTTTCGTAATAATGTGTTCATGATTATGTGTTTGGAATTGTAAGCATGTTAATTTATGTCAACCGAAAGTATGTGAAAAGTGATGTTTGTGCAAATGTTTGTGTAAATCATGATGTGCAAAAGTGGTGTAATGTTGCTGCATTTAATGGTAATTCTTGGCTGAATATAACCATGAAAAAAATATACTTAAAGATGCACCAAAGGATTCATGAAAGTCCTAAGATCTAATGTACAAATGATGATATCAAGGAGCTGAAAATAGTGAACAAATTTCCAGCATTTGGTAGGTTGGGTTCGGCCAATCAAAGTGGTAAAAATGCAATGAAAAATGAATGTAAAATAAGTGAAATCACTAAGGATTGAACCCAAGACATCATTACATGAAAGCTACAAAAAAATCAACAAAAGATTAGGAAAAAAATGGATTGGAGACTTTTAAAAAAAAAAAATTGGTTTAAATTTTTTTTTAAAATGTGAGGTCATTGGGGACTGAACCCATGACCTCACCAAATGAAAATTTCATAAAATTTTCGTGAGAAAAATGCAAGAAAAAATAGATGTGGTGAGTGGGGATTGAACCCACAACCTCTTGAATGGATGAGAGAGTTAGGAGAAAAATAAATGTGGAGAGTGGGGATTGAACCCCCAAACTCTTGAATGGATGAGAGAGTTAGGAGAAAAATAAATGATAAAAACAAATGTGGAGAGTGGGGATTGAACCCACAACCTCTTGAAGAAGACGAGAGAGTTAGAAGGAAAATAAAGGAGAAATATAAAATAGGTGATGAGCTTGTGGGGGATTGAACCCACAACCTCCTTGCCTTAAAACGAAAAAGGAGAGGAGAACAAGAAAGAAATATTCTGGGGTTGATGGGAATCGAACTTGGGTCTCCCAAATCTGAAAAATGCAATTATCAAGTTTAAAATAAGAATTAAGTGTTGTTCAAGGGATTCGAAATCGGGTTCCCTTGCCCAATTCCATATTGACACATAAGTCATACGTAAGTAAATATTTAATAAATGTTGCATCTAAAGATCGAAATCAATATCTTGGCATATCTACAAGATGCATAAGTCTTGTACCACATAATCTTGGGTGAACATGAATCACTTAGACAAACTATGAATAAAGCCTCATAGCTTGTATGTGTGGACTCATAAGTCTAGCATAAGTTTAAAAGTAGGTGAGCCTAAGATGTATGTGATAAAATGATGTAACCCTAGAAAGGTTAAGTAAGAGTGTGAAACACACTAAATGGCCAAGTGCATTGGCATATGATGAAATAGACATTCACGTGAAGGGGTGAGTAATTATGAAAAGCAAATGTGTTAAAGTTAATGAATGAGGTGACAATATGATAAGAGGCTAATGTGAAAGATGAGAGCAATCTCAAATGAGCCTAAGTAAATGTTACCAAAACGTACTCACCTATGAAACTGTAAAGCTAATGAAGAGACCAGTCTCTATGAACAGTCTAATGAAAGTATTGAAGTTAATGCATACTTAATACTAATGATGAGATGAGAAAATCATCTAATGAGCTATGATGCCCTCATGCTAGAAGCCATCTTCCATGATGTTTGAGTTGAATGTAATGGAACTTTATACTAAGCACTGATAGACTAGCTATGAGTGGTGATGCCTTCCTTCGGGAAGGGCGGAGGTTCACGTAACTCTCATGAGATGAGACTGTCCGGCATGCCGGGTATGGATCTCCTTATATCTCTTTGAACCTATACTGCCACTATAGGAATCTAGCAGGGTTTGACTCCCTATATACGCTAGCATGTTTTGGTTCACTTTAGCCGGTGATTCCACCTCTTTTCGGTGTCGGGATTACACACTGCATTTCATGATGTTCACATGATCTATGTCAGTTAAGGTTAAAGTTCCCAAAGAAAGAATGAGGCCAGCCTCAACGAATGCACATAATGAAATGAATGATACCAAAGGTGTTAGGATAGGATAATCAAGAGGTGAGCTAGACTTAAGTAATGACACTAGGTTATTCTTGGTCATTGCACAACAAACCCGATGAGAGTCTTAAACTTCATCCTAGGTATGACTGGTGATTGCACTAGTATATGAATGAATGAAAATGAAGTACGTATGAACGAACGAAGCAGACTCTGTGTTTGCTGAAGAAGGCTCCCTAGTTGAGGTCCCATATATTGAGCCCTCATTTTGGGAAGTCCTAATGTCAAGTCCATGATTCCAAGGTCTCATGGCATATGAAAGAATGATATGAACTACGTGATATGATATGTGCAATATGTTATGTGCTGCTTGCAAAATGATAAGTATGATGCTGCATGTTACTCACATGGCATGACTTTCTTAATCAAAATTTGGCAAGTCCACTGACTTTCCTAATCCAAATTTGGCAAGTCCACTGACTTGACTTTCCATAAATCATGTTGTTAGGAAAGAGCTATTCTTACTCATGCATGTCCTTGGTATGTGCTTGCATATACCCATACTTAGTACAAGTGTGTACTAATCCCATACAATATCTACTTTTAGGTGCAGGCAGAGGTGGACGTTAGAGCTTACAGTACGGTGTTGCAGCTATCCAGACGTGGAGCTTTCATCTAGATTTGGTAGGCCCTCATGATTTCGAGGATGTCTACTGTTATTATCTAGCTTAGATGTAGGCTTTAGCTAGTGGGGCATGTCCCACTACTATTTCATTTCCCATTTCATATCAGACTTTGTATTGGTGCCGTTTTGGCAAGGATATGTTTAATGCAATTATGAATTGGTTCTTTCATATGATTATTTCTATATTAGATGGTCAATTTGTGAACGCCTATGATGTTAAGAATAATATGTTTCACATGAAATAAGAAAAGAAAAAGTTCAAATTTTCTGCTAAAATTAACCTAGATGAAGTAACAATGACGTATGTAGGCTTGTCTGCGACCTCTAAGAGGTCAACGACGCCGGTTTCGTCTGGGTTCTAGACTTCGGTCGTGACAGTAACATCTTGTAACTTGAAATAAGTAAGAATAAGCTAAGAAACCAAGAATAATCATTTTTGGAAACAAATAGGGAAATCTGGAAAATTTCCAAATTTTAAAAAGTGAATCTTGGTCATTTTCAAACGGCCATAACTCCCATATCAAGAGGATTTAGGGTGAGTTATTGATATGGTTGGAAATACCCTGCAAATATCTTTCCAACGGCGTCGAGGTTGCGCATTTTCAATGTTGTATGAGGGAGATATGCCTCTCGGAAGTTGGGTTGTTGGACTGAGGAAAGTCAAATCCGGATTTTAGTAAGGGTAAAGTAGTCTTTTCACCCTATTATTGCCTTATTCGTTTTAAGGGTTTATTAGGGGTAAAACCAAGTCCCAATTAAGTTTTAGAAAAGTTGATAACGCTTAGGTCTTCGGGAGAAGAGAGAAGAGAAAGAAAGATCAAGAATTCTTCAAGAACGCTAAGGTTTCGCTAGTGGAATTCGTCGAGAGTGATCACTGTCGAGGTATGTGAGATCTTTCTGTGTTGGGTTCGTTCACCCACACACCAATATGTTTAATTTAGCAAGTTTTTTATTGATTACATGATGAATCATGAAGTTCTTGATGAACAATTGTTGAAATCTAGTTGGTAGAGTTGTAGTGTACCTTTAGTGGTCTTGATTCGTGATTGTGGGATGTTTTACAAGTCTAAACTATTGGGTATTGAGGATATTAGTTTTACTAAGTGTTTGGGGGAACATCCACGGATGTTTGGGATGTTTAAAGTGGAAAATCGGAGAAGTAAAGTCGGAAAACCCGTATGATAGGCCCTAGGGCGCTGCGCCTACCTGAGCCCCTCAGGATAGACTCTATCCGTCAGGCCCTGGCGCTCAGCGCCAGCCAGAGATCCTGAGGACAGTGTCTGTCCGTCAGGCTCTGGCGCCCCGTTCCTCTAAGAGCTCCAGGGTCACCAGGAGTTCCCATTCCTCCCCCATATTTTTGTACTAGTTCCTAAATGATGTACCAATCATTCCGAGTTGATTCCAACACTTGAAGTACATCTAAACATCATAAAATCATCCATAAACATGATATTAAGATAGTTGAATCCATAATCCAATTCAAGAAAAGTTAAGATCAAAGTCAAAGAAGTTAAGAGTCAAGTCTAAAGGTGAAGAAGCAAGTCAAAGTAAGTTTTTAATGATTTCTAGAGTCTTAAAAAAACATTCTAACTTTGTTTCAAGTCTCAATCTATAAGTTGATCAAAGAGTAAAGAGTTAGGTTGAAATTCCTTTCTTCAAGAGTATATGAGGATTAAGTATCCCCAAAGTGAAGTAAAAATGTTTTCACATTTAAAACAGCAGGGAAACTATGATTTCAAGTGAGCTTTTTAAAGCTATGTTTTTAGCGCTAATATCCAATCACAAAATCATTATGTTTTAAAAACATAAGAGCCAGTAAATATATTTGGGAGTAGTATTTAGCACCGATGAGGGGATGCGCGTTTATATGAACTCAAGTCTCCATGTAAACCATGTAGCCATCATGGATATAAGAGGGTCAGACTTTTTATATGAACCTTTTTCGTTGAATACTAGTGGATCCATTAGGCAGTTCAAGTCCTATACTCACGTAAGGTTAGGATGGCCGGGCAGCGTGGTCCGAGTAACGTTGTATCATCACTATAGCTTTTAAGTGATGGTTGTCGGTTAGAGAAGCTCCACAGAAGTATTGTGTCTTCATACACATCAGTTATTTGTAATATTACATACATCTCAGATATTATTTGTATACTTATACATTAAGAGTTCACAACATGTTTCAGTCAATTTTTCTTTATATTGAATTTACTTTTAAACTACACATATTGGGTAAGAGTTAGCAAATCATGAGTTGAAACAGAGCCAAGGTAAGTGTTCTTTCTTATTCCTTTTCAAACTTAAGTGTCGTTTAGCCAACTCGCATACTCGTACATTCAATGTACTGATGCCAGTTGGCCTGCATCATATCATGATGCAGACGCAGGTAAGGAGGATCGACATCCAGCGCACCGTTGATCAAACTAAGCACCACATAGTCAGTTGGTCAGCCTCCTTGCATTCCGGAGGACATCTTTTATTTCTTTCTAGTTAGTTCAATAGAATGTTGTGGGGTTTGTCCCAACATCCATCTCAGTTAGTTTAAAGGCTTCATAGACAGTTAGTAGTTCAGTAGTCTTACCTTTTCATTCTTATGTTAAAGACTTGGATAGCCATTTTGGCCATGTTGAATGTTTAAACCTTTAAAGACATTCCTAGTTATTTTTGCTATGCTGTTGAGATAAGTTCCTTTATTATTTTAAATATGATTTTGTCATCCGTTGGGTTAAGTATGTCAGGACAAGGGTTCGCTTGAGGCCAGCAATGGTCACCGAGTGCCAGTCCCGCCCAGGGTGTAGGCTCAGGGCGTGATACACCAGGGGATCATATATGTCGGCTAAGGCTAGTTTCCACAATATTGACTAAGTTTACTTCAAGAAGTATCTCACATGTTATCAAACACGGTTTTAATTTCATTAACCATGTTTTAGGACTCATTTTTTCTAACCCTCATATCTTATGCTTTGAATTGGTCTTTGCATATCACAAAAATTCCCTTTTTAGCATAATTTTGTACTTTTATGCATGACAAGCATACTTAGTGCATTTTTGTACTAACACATACTCTTTCCTAGACTTTCCCGAATGTATGGTTCGGTGATTTAGATTCGCACTTCCGTTGATCGGGATCTCATATAAAATATTGAAAATTGGCGAATCCTCATTTTCCAAGGACGAAACCTTTACTTTCAGATTTTTAACTTGATATATGGGTTATGATTCGATTTATTATTATGCATAAGATGAATTTGCTACGGTATTTATAAAGCCCCTTTTCAATATAAAACTTTATATGTTGAAATTGTCTTTTAATTCATTAATGTTTTGTCATCTCGTTTGATGATTGTTAAGTGTCTTTGTGAGGCCTTTCGAATTTTTATATGAACCTTTTTCATTGTATACTAGTGGATACATTAGGCAGTTCAAGTCCTATACTCTGGTAAGGTTAGGATGGCCGGGTAGCGTGGGCCGAGTAACGCTCTATCATAACTATAGCTCTTAAGTGATGGTTGTCGTTTAGAGAAGCTCCCACAGAAGTATTGTATCTTCATACACATCTGTTATTTGTAATATTACATACATCTCATATATTATTTGTATACTTATACATTAAGAGTTCACAACATGTTTCAGTCAGTTTTTCTTTATATTGCATTTACTTTTAAACTACACATATTGAGTAAGAGTTAGTAAATCATAAGTTGAAACAGAGCCAAGGTAAGTGTTCTTTCTTACTCCTTTTCAAGCTTAAGTGTCGTTTAGCATTTTAACTCGCATACTCGTGCATTCAATGTAGTAATGTCAATTGGATATGATGCAGACGCAGGTAACAAGGATCGACATCTAGCGCACCGTTGATCAAACTAAGAACCACAAAGTCAGTTGGTGAGCCTCCTTGCATTTCGGAGGACATCTTTTATTTCTTTCTAGTTAGTTCAATAGAATGTTGTGAGTTTTGTCCCAACATCCATCTCAGTTAGTTTAGAGGCTTCATAGACAGTTAGTAGTTCAGTAGTCTTACCTTTTCATTCTTATGTTAAACACTTGGATAGCCATTTTAGCCATGTTGAATGTTTAAACCTTTAAAGACATTCCTAGTTATATTTGCTATGATGTTGAGATAAGTTCCTTTATTATTTTAAATATGATTTTGTCTTCCGTTGGGTTAAGTATGTCAGGACAAGGGTTCGCTTGAGGCCAGCAATGGTCACCGAGTGCCAGTCCCGCCCAGGGTGTAGGCTCAGGGCGTGATACACCAGGGGATCATATATGTCGGCTAAGGCTAGTTTCCATAATATTGACTAAGTTTACTTCTAGAAGTATCTCACATGTGATCGAAGACGGTTTTAATTTCATTAACCATGCTTTAGGACTCATTTTTTCTAACCCTCATATCTTATGCTTTGAATTGGTCTTTGCATATCACAAAAATTCCCTTTTTAGCAAAATTTCTCATTTTTTTACTAACACATACTCTTTCCTAGACTTTACCGAATGTAGGGTTCGGCGATTTAGATTCGCACTTCTGTTGATCGGGATCTCATATAAAATATTGAAAATTGGTGAATCCTCATTTTCCAAGGACGAAACCTTTACTTTCATATTTTTAACTTGATATACGGGTTATGCTCTGATTTATCATTATGTATAAGATGAATTTGATACGATATTTATACTTCCCCTTTTCAATATAAAACTTTATATGTTGCAATTGTCTTTTAAATCTTTAATGTTTTGTTATCTCGTTTGATGATTGTTAAGTGGCTTGTGTGAGGCCTTTCGAGTTTTTATATTTCATGTTACGCGCAGGGTCCTCCATGGGTTGAGACATTAACTTTAACACTCTAGAAAACGATAGGTTAAACTAGAGCCTAAACGTATGTTAAAAATCATAAAAATGACTCACTAAATATTACTATAGCGTTTCACGAGAAAACTGGGTGGAATGAGTCTAGACCAAGGAGAAAGTTCCATGGAAAAGAAGCCCAAGGTTGTCCCTAGAAACATGCACACTGCCCCACCTTCACGAGAGGGGCATGGTCTTGCCTTGGACATGGTCTAGTGGACACCTTTTTGGCAAGCTACTGCCTGAACCCTTCACGGGCTAGAGCATGATCAGTGGTCCACTACACGAACTATGAAGGTGCCTGTGAAGGTGCCTTATCCATGGAGTCTTGTGCTCCATGTTGGGGGCTCACTGACTCAAACTCCATGGGAGGGACCACGGTCCATGGTCTTCACTACGACCCATAGAGTTTGGCGTGGTCCCAGATGGGGTTGATTAAAAGGTAAGATTATAATGTCTTAAGTAAATTAGTCAAATTAAGTGAGGGTTCTTTTGAGTATTTTATGGATTAAATATATATTTGTTTCAATTCATTTTTAACCCATTCTCAAATCAAAAACACAAACACCCAAATATTCTCCCAAAACCCAATTCCCTCAAATATTTCTATCTTTACAAAGCTCCTCTATTGAAGAACACCAAGCTTCAAGATTAAGGTTAAAGATCCAAGGTTTTCATTTCAATTTCGTGGCAAAGCTTGAATTAATGTATGGATAATCTTCAGTCTTTGGAGTGTTTCCCCAAGAGGCCCTTTCAGAAATTGTATTTCAAAGTCCCCCTATTTCTATTTTTTTACTCTAATTCGTGGGTCTCTTTATAAAATCTATTATGTTGATCTAAAAGGGCTGTTTATGATTATATATGAAGGTACGTGGATGAATTCATGTAATGTCTATTGTTTTTGAACAATTTCCCACACGACCCATGATTTCCCCTTCTTTCTCAAATCTAAACCATGGTATATTTTGAATGATGAAACTCTAGTATGTTTTCATCAAATTGATTTTTGTATTATGATATTATTCTATATGATGTATGAATATTAATAAAATATGGTGGAATATTGAAGAAAGACTTGAAGGCTATGATTGAAGGTTTTCCATATGATGTGTAGTCTTATATTGAATTGTTGATCCACTTATGGTGAAGGTGCTTACTTTATTTATGCATTGTGGCTTAAGTCAAGATATCCTCCTCCCCACAACCCAAATTATAAACAAGTGTGCTATGGTATGAACATGTATGTTATGCTACAATATGAACATGAATGTGGTGGTATGATTATGTTACTGTTGGTA
>CM040618.1:19835078-19854221 GCA_022817965.1 Solanum lycopersicoides | reverse complement strand
AAATATTACGTAAAAAATTATAAAACTAAAAGACCATATAGACCAAAAAGAAAACTAACGGAATGTACTTGCTATAATTGTGGAAAACAAGGACATATAGCTAAAGATTGTAAATTACCTAAAAATCCAAAGAAAAAACAGATATCAGAAATAATTATGGAAAATAAAAAATATACACAAATAGAATATGTAGATTATGATTTAGAAAGTGAAGATAGTATATATGAAATATCAGAAAATGAAATAGATAATGATATAGAATTATAATCAGATAATGAATTCTATATATAAAAATGACTGAAGCAGATATACAAATATTAAATAAAGAAGAACGTCAAGATGAAGAATCTTTAGAACAAAAAATAATATTTGATAATAGTATATTTGAACAAATAAAAGGAAAAGAATTAGATCTAAGTGTAGAAAAAATATTAGAAGTACCNGTGTTGTTCTTTTGAGTGTGTAGTGGTAACTTTGAGGATTGTATTCGTGACTACACAGTGTAAAATTCCTTACTATAGTGATATCAGTTGCTCCTCTTGGCCGTGTTTTTCCCTTATTTAGAAGGGTTTCCACGTAAAATTCTTGGTGTCATTATTTTCCATTTATTACCATTATTTTACCATATATATTTTTGTGTTTATCCCTATTTTCTCAACAAACTGGTATCAGAGCCAAGGTTTTATCTAAGTATGCTCTGTGGTTGCAACACAATCTGAACTTCCACATCATAAAAGATTTACTTTGATTTGCGATAACTATATTTTTTGGGAATAATGATGGAAGCTAACATAAGTAGAATGGTTATTTTGAATGGTGTTAATTATGCCATTTGAAAGGGGAAAATTGAAGATTAGATGAAGAGTAGAATCTGTTGCACAAACAGGTTTGTGGATTCATTAGGCAATGGGTTGAAGATAATGTGTTGAACCATATTTCTGGGGAGACACATGCTAGAACCCTATGGGAGCATCTTGAAAGTTTGTATGCTCGGAAGACTGGCAACAACAAAATATTCTTAATAAAACAGATGTTGAGTTTAAAGTATCATGATGGTTCTCCATTGACAGACCATCTGAATAATTTTCAGGGAATCATGAACCAATTATCAACTATGGACATCAAATTTGATGAAGAAATTCAAGGCTAGCTTCTACTTGGTTCCCTACCAGACTCTTGGGAAACATTTAAAACTTCATTGTCAAATTCTGCTCCGGATGGTGTGATCTCTATGGATTCCGCCGAGAGTAGTGTCTTGAACGAAGAGATGAGAAGAAAAACTCAAGGTTCTTCTTCGTCGGATGTCTTGATAACTGGCCCAAGGGGGAGAAACAAAACTCGTGATTCTTACTATAGAGAACAAAATAGGAGCAAATCCAGAGGTAGACATAAGGATATTGAGTGTCATCATTGTGGCATGAAAAGACACACAAAGAAGTTATGCAGGAAGTTGAAGAGGGAAAACAAAAACAAAGAGGAAACTAAAAAAGATGACAATGAAAATTGCCTAGCCACCGTTACCACCGAAGATCTTGTTACTGTCCTTGATACGGATATGATAAATATTGCTTGTGATGAGTCAAGCTGGGTTGTGGACATTGGTGCCGCATCTCATGTGACATCAAGGAAGGATTTTTTCTCTTCCTATACTCCTGGTTATTTTGGAACCTTGAGTATGGATAATGAGACTGTTTCTAGGGTGGTTGGTATTGGTACAATTTGTTTGGAAACTAGTGTTGGAACTAAACTAGTTTTGAACAATGTGAAACATGCTCCTGATGTTTGTCTGCACCTAATTTTTGTTGATGTTTTAGATGACGAAGTTTATGTTAGTACCAACGGTGATGGAAAATGAAATCTCATTAGGGGTTCCTTGGTTATGGCTTGTGGTAACAAACGTCTTGGTCTATACTGGACTACAACCTCTACTCGTGTTGATATGGTGAATGCGGTTGAGAGCGATAACTCTTCAACGTTATGGCACAAGAGACTTAACCACATCAACGAGAAAGGACTTAATGTTCTAGCCAAGAAGAAATTTTTATCAAATTTCAAAAGTGCTAAATTAAAAAAGTGTGAGCACTGCTTGGCTGGTAAACAAAATAGAGATTCCTTTAAGTCCTACCCTCCTTCGAGAAAGACAGAGTTGCTTGAGTTGGTGCACTCAGATTTATGTGGTCCAATGAAGACAAAGACATTGGGTGGTGCACTCTACTTTGTCACTTTCATTTATGATTGCTCGAGAAAACTTTGGGTCTATGTCTTGAAGAATAAAGACGTAGTGTTAGGTTTCTTCAAGTACTTTCAGGCTTCAGTTGAAAGAGAAACTGGAAAGAAACTGAAATGTATTCGTACTGATAATGGTGGTAAATATTGTGGACCATTTGACGAATACTGCAAGCATCAATGTATTAGACACCAGAAGACTCCTCCCAATACTCCTCAACTTAATGGTTTGACTGAGAGGATGAATAGGACCTTGATGGAAAAAGTTACATGTTTGCTTTCTAAAGCAAAGTTGCCGAACTCATTTTGGGGTGAGTCTTTATTGACCTCTGCACATGTTATTAATCTATCTCCTGTTGTTGCTTTGCAAAGTGATTTACCAAATAGTGTTTGGTATGGAAAGGATGTTTCCTGTGACCATTTGAGAGTATTTGGTTGCAAAGCTTTTGTACATGTGCCAAAAGATGAGAGGTCAAAGTTAGATGCCAAGACAAGGGAGTGCATCTTCATTGGATATGGCCTTGATGAATTCGGTTACATGCTATATGATCCAATCGAAAAGAAACTTGTGAGAAGTCGTGATATTATTTTCATGGAGAATCAAACAATTGAAGATATTGACAAAGGGGAGAAGCTAGAATCTTCAAGTTTTGATGGTATAATTCATCATGATGAAGTTCCTCACACAAGTGTGCATGATGTTGTTGGACTTGATAATCATGGTGACACCCAGAATCATGTATCGAATGAACATGTTGATGTTGATAATAACAATGATATTGTTATTGATGATCCTGTTGCTCATGAAGTTGTGGACGAATCCAATATTCCACTTTGAAGGTCCACAAGACAGCGGTTTCCTTCCTCCCATTATTCAACCAATGAGTATGTGTTACTCACTGACGGGGGAGAACCTGAATGTTATGAGGAGGCCATGGAAGATGAGCACAAAGATCAATGGATTGAAGCCATGCAAGATGTGATGAAGTCTCTGCATGAGAACAACACTTATGAGTTGGTAAAATTGCCTAAGGGCATGAGAGCTTTGAAGAACAAGTGGGTGTTCAAAGTTAAAGGTGAAGAACACAACTTGAAGCCCAGGTACAAATCTATATTGGTTGTTAAGGGATTCGGTCAAAAGAAGGTATTGACTTTAACGAAATATTTTTTCCTGTTGTGAAAATGTCCTCGATTCGCACAGTTCTAGGTTTGGCTGCTAGTATAAATTTAGAGATTGAGCAGATGGATATGAAGACGGCTTTCCTTCACGGTGACCTAGAAGAAGATATTTATATGGAACAACCTGAGGGATTCAAAGTAGATGGTAAAGAAAATTTTGTGTGCAAACTCAGAAAGAGTCTATATGGATTAAAGCAAGCTTCTAGACAGTGGTACAAGATTTTTGAATTTTATATGGGGGAGCAAGGCTATAAGAAGACTTCTTCAAATCATTGCGTACTTGTACAAAAATTTTCTTACAATGATTTTATCATTCTCTTGTGGTATGTGGAGGATATGTTGATTGTGGGCAAGAATACTTCCAAGATTGACGAGTTGAAGAAAGAGCTGTGTAAGTCTTTTTCTATGAAAGACTTTGGTCATGCCAAGAAAATTTTGGGCATGAGAATTACCCGACTCAGAGATGAAAGGAAGATTTATTTGTCCCATAAGAAGTACATTGAACGTGTACTAAAGCTCTTCAATATGAAGAATTCTAAGCCTGTTAGTACACCTCTTGCTGGTCATATGAAGTTGAGCAAGAAGATGTGCCCTACAGCTAGGGAGGAAAAAGAGAGAATGAAGTTCCACATTCCTCCGTCATTGGAAGTCTAATGTATGCAATGGTGTGCACTAGACTTGATATTGCTCACGCAGTTGGTGTTGTCAGCAGATTTCTCGAAAATCCGGGAAAAGAGCATTGGGAAGCTGTGAAGTGGATACTCAGGTATCTTAGAGGAAGCTCATAGGAATGCTTGTGTTTTGGAGCATCAAATCCAATCTTGAAAGGCTACACAAATTCTGATATGACAGGTGACTTTGATAACAAAAAATCCACTACTGGATATTTGTTTACTTTTTCAGGGGGAGCTATATCATGGTAGTCAAAGTTGCAGAAGTGTGTTGCACTATCAACAACTGAAGCTGAGTATATTGCGGCTACTGAAGCCGGCAAGGAGATGATATGTCTCAAGCGATTTCTTCAAGAGCTTGGTTTGAATCAGATGGATCATATTGTCTACTGTGACAGCCAAAGTGCAATAGACTTGAGTAAGAACTCCATGTACCATGCAAGAACAAAACACATTGACGTAAAATATCATTGGATTCGTGAGGAAGTGGAGAGTGAATCATTTCACTTAAAAAAGATTCACACAAGTGAAAATCCTGTTGATATGCTGACCAAGACGATACCGAAAGACAAGTTCGAGTTACGCAAAGAACTTGTGGGTATGAGCTCTCTCTAAAGAAGTTGGAGATACCTCCTTCCAGTGAATGAGACTGGAGGGGGAGATTTGTGGGGTTCCAGCCCCATATTTGTTTTCAAAGTCATAATTTGGTACAACAACATACCAACTAAATCTTATCAAGATAACTAATTAAGTTGCAAACGTTGAAACTTAAGTGTTTTCATGATGTCATTGGTGACATCATTAGTTGTAAATTTTTTCTATAACTAGAGCATTCTTGCTCATTTGTAGGACACACCAAGTTAGAGAGAAAAACCATTTTGAGAGCAAAGTGAGATATTTCATAGACTATACAAGAAAATAGTCTGTGAAGAAAAATAGAGTGTGAGCGATATTTTAGTAAGATGGAAACCAAAAGAATGTTGTTCCTTTTGAGTGTGTAGTGGTCACTTTGAGTATTGTATTCGTGACTACACAGTGTAAAATTCCTTACTATAGTGATATCACTTGCTCTTCTTGGCCCGTGGTTTTTCCCTTATTTAGAAGGGTTTCCACGTCAACTTCTTGGTGTCATTATTTTTCCATTTTATTCCCATTACTTTTACCATATATATTTTGTGTTTATCCGCATTTTTCCAATACATATGACAAGTGGAATTCTCTCATTTACGAATCCGAGTTTACGGATATCCATACAAGTCACTCTATGACCCGTTCGCGTGGAGCAAAATTCTTCTTGGACGGAATGGAATTTTATTACGCTGCTGATCGGCAAAAGAAAGATGAAAAGTCTTCTGCTTTCGGCTGTACTAGACACCAATACTGGTAAAGTTATTTCATTGTTCCTCTGTTTTATAAATAAAAAGCAAATATAAATGTTTAATTAGCCATCCAATTTATTATTTTTAAAAGATAAAAAAAAAATTATACAATATAGTTGCAAAAAATAGTTTTAATTTCTTTTTTACTTTTTTATTCTTTTCCATGCACATTTTTTTATTTTTATTCTCACATTTTTACACTAAAAATGGAAGGAAAAAATTAAATAAGAATAAGAGATTCAAATAATGATAAGTAAATAAATCTATAACAACGACATCAAATTACGCATTGAATCAATGAAATTAAAAAGATCATGTGTGAAAAAGATCATGTATACCCTAAATTTTTTGCTGAAAGGATCATACATAGTATAAATGAATTCTCTTTTTTTTTAAAAATATAATAATAATTTAACATTAATGTTTTCACTACCATTAGAAAAAGTAATATTTGTGCATATGACCAAACCAACTTGGATTTTTCACTTGAAAGTCAAAGGTCTTGTACAACAACCAACACTCATATTCTAATCAAATTGGAAAATGTTTTAGTCAAGGTCTATGCACCAACATTTTTTTTCATTGGAACATCACCAAAGACTCTGACTATACAACTAACCCCACTAAATATTTATCAGAAGAAGCTCAATAAAGATAGACTTACGACAATCGGAAATTAATAGAAAATTGTCATTTGCTATGTGCTATATAAACCTCGTCAAAATTATTGAATACAGTCATAGAGCAAGAATTGGAAAACTTACTTAGTAATTTTGGTATATATATTTTGAGGCGTAAAAATGGGCATTGGAAAACTTGCATTATTTCTCCTATACGCGTTTCTTTGTGAACTTGTTTTCTCCTCTTCTTTACCTCATTTGTGCCCAAATGATCAAGCCCTTGCTCTTCTTCAATTCAACAACACGTTTACTTTAAATCTTGATTCTTCTTATGGTGGTTATTATCCTAAAAAAATTAAATGGAATAAGAGCACAGATTGTTGTTCATGGGATGGAGTTAAGTGTGACGAGATGACAGGACAAGTGATTAGTCAACTTCGAGGCGAGTTTCATTCCAACAGTAGCCTCTTTAATCTCTCCAATCTCAAATGGCTTGATTTGTCTGGAAATAATTTTTCTGTATCGCTCATTTCACCTAAATTTAGTGAGCTTTCTAGTTTGACGCATCTTGATTTGTCTTATTCAAGTTTTACAGATATAATCCCATCAAAAATCTCTTGTCTTTCTAAATTACACGTTTTTCGTATCGAGGGTGATCCATATGAGCTTAGATTCGAACCTCAGGATTTTGACTGCTCCTAAGAACTTGACCTGATTAAGAGAGATCCACCTTAGCTATGTAAACATCTCTTCTGCTATTCCTCTGAATTTCTCTTCTTATTTAATACTCTTGACCTTGTGAATACACAGTTATACGGGATACTGAAAGAGTTTCCACCTTTCAAACTTTAAATCGCTTGGATTATTAGACTATGCCCAACTCACTGTTAGGTTTCCCACAACCAAACGGAATAGCAGTTCATCAGTCATGGAGTTATATCTCAGAGGTGTGAATGCTACTAGTAGGATACCTGAATAATTTGGTCATCTAACTTCACTACGTACATTGCACATAGCTTTTTGTAATCTCTTAGGTTTATTCCTAAATCTCGATTTAATGACACCAACACAGAGGATTTGTACCTTTCTTATAACCATCTTGAAGGACCGATTTCTGATTTCATTAAATTTGGAAAGCTCAGATCGTTATCATTTAGAAATAACAACTTTGATGGCCAGCTTGAGTTCTTATCCTTTAACAGATGGATGCAACTTGAACGACTACATTTTTCATTCGATTTCCTGAAAGGTCCAACTTCTTCTAATGTAAGTGGTATGCAAAACCTAGATTCACTCTTCTTGTCATCAAACCACTTGAATGGGAGTATACCTTCCTGGATATTCTCCCTCCCTTCACTAGGGATTTTAGACTTGAACAATATCCATTTTAGTGGAAACATTCATGAGTTCAAGTCTAAAACATTGTATTCTGTTTCTGTAAAACAAAATAAGCTGCAAGGTCTTATTCCAAAGTCACTCCTAGACCAGCAGTTCCTACAACGTCTTCTCCTTTCACACAATAATATCAGTGTACAGATTATATCAATCATCTGCAATCTGACAACACTGGATGTACTAGATTTCGGAAGCAATAATTTGGAGGGAACAATCCCAATATGTTTGGTGAGATGAGTTGACTTTGGGTTTTGGATTTAAGAAAAAATAGTATTAGTGGGACAATACAACTTTTAGCATAGAAAACCAAATTATACTCATTAAATTTGAAGGGAATAAGCTAGAGGGAAAAGTTCCACGATCTTTGATCAACTGCAAAGATTTAGAAGTTCTTGATTTAGGTAACAATGAGTTGAATGACACATTTCCTAAATGGTTGAGATCCCGACCGAATCTGAAGATTCTAAGACTTAGATCAAATAAGTTCTTCGGTCCTATAAAAGATTCACCGACTTACAAGTTTGCTCAAATTCGACTAATAGATCTCTCATCGAATTGATTCAGTGGAGATTTACCATTGAGCGTTTTTGAGAATTTTGAAGCTATGAATATAAATGGTAAGAACAGTAGGGCAGACGACCTTGGCCCAGTGCTGGCGTGCTGCCCCAAGCCTCCATTTATTGGGGTTTGGGCGCACTGCTGGTGCACCACCTCAACCTCCATTTACTGGGGGTCAAATTAGGCACACTGTTGGTACGCCACACCAGCCTCCATTTACTGGAGGTTTAATTGTGCACACTGATCGCGTGTTGAGCCTAACATCCATTTACTGGGGTTTTGATTTGACGTACTGCTGGCGCGCCACCCTTCCCCCTAAACGACCTGATGAATTTTCTCAACTCGTTTTCTGATCCTAAATCACTTTTAATATATTTATTTTCTCAAAATTTCCTTAGATTCAATTACCCAATACAAGTAGAAAATAATCTACTCACAAACAACTCTTAAACTCAATACAATTACCTCAAGAACTCATCAAACTCATCCTAATTCAAGAACGGAAACAAGACTTCAAGAACATTTATCAAGAACTCAAATCCTTAAACTTTTGAGGACTAAATTATGCTAAAATAACATGATTTGCATGTGGGTGAACGAACCCAACACTATGAGAACTCACATACCTCTTAGGGATCAAACGTTTGGCGAAACAACCTTCGATTTGCAAGAAATTTGAAGAACACCTTGGTTTTCTCCTTTTCTCCTCTTCTTGAACCCTTCTCAAAACCCTAAGTGTATTTTGATTTGTGCAAACTGAACTAAATCACACTTGATCCCAAACATAATATTAAATTCGTTTTAATCAGATTTGGTAAGGAAAACACCAAAATACCCCTCACTAATTCCGGTAACTTTCCTTAACTGGTCAAGAAGATTTCAAATGATCATATGTACTTCATACGAGCTCAAAACTCTTAACTTACCCATAACTTGAAAATTTTCAAGGGCCACCTAATGCATCCTTTATTAAAAGTTATGGTCGTTTGAAGTTGATCGAAAACTCTTAACTTAGGCATAACTTAAAAAAATTCAGATTTTGCTATTTCCAATTTAGCGCTTTCTAAATATTGCTCTTTCCAAGGAGAGATGTTACAATATTTTTCTGTTGGGAACATTCTTCCTCGAATGAGATTACTCCTAGTAGAACTAAGGGTGTTAACATTGAACATTCAGCTCAAATTACTCTAACACATTTAGTATATCAATTAAAGAATACTAAGAAGAGAATTAGTACCTTGATCTGGAATTTCTACGAACTCAAAGAGATGTGGGTATCTCTTCTTCATATCCTCCTCAGCCTCCCAAGTATCTTCTTCAACAAACTGATTCCTCCATAAGACGTTGACTGATGTTACCTCCTTTGTCCTCAACTTGACAACATAACGATCAATATTTGGATGGGAATCTCCTCATAATATAGGTTGTCCTTAATACCAATATACTCAATAGGTATAACAAGTGAACGATCGCCCATAGACTTTTACAACATAGAAATGTGAAAACCCTCATGAACTTTTGTGTTTTCTGACTTTTTTTTTATAGTACAAATCAATTGTTATTAAAAATCATAAAATCCACTAACTTATATTTAATACATGTCCCTATTGGTATAATGTGTTAAATAAATGATAACTTTAGCCCACTAACTATCGATTAAGTCATTTATCTACAATCACCCAACAATCAATTAATTCACGTTAAACGAATAATCCAATTTCCAAAAATGACCTTCTGGGTTATTACACTCCTCTTCGCTGAACATATCGCCTCACCGCTTCTATAACTATTCACTCGGTCAAAAACCAAAAAACATTTTACATAAAGATAAAAATTTCAATAAAATACTATAAGAGAACAAAGAAAGGAGAAGTGATCGGAAAAGGTGAGTATTAATTTTGTGATGTCGATATACAAAATTGATTATACGGAAAATTCATTGGGAGAGAGAGAAGAGATGAGTAAACCAAGAGAAAGGTACACAAATGACATTTTTATAGAGAAAAATCACCTAAGAAAGAAAGCAGATTTAAGAGATCAGGTCTTGGGGTGGGAGCGGGGGGGGGGGGGTATTACACAAAGCATGTAAGTAAGGGGTAATTCTTTGTTTCAGTTTAGTATATAAATGGATCCATTGTTATACATATTTACACAGCTAGAAATGGGAAAATAGTATGATACATCCTTCAATTATTGCGATTAATAAATGATAGATCTCCAGTTAAATAAAGTAACAAACATATATCTTTTTATTACACGGGTGACCCACATATACTTTTTTCGGCGAATAGAAATGAAAAAAATAATGATTTTGATCTATTCTTGACTTGTTTTATAAAACTAAAATCCATAAAAAGTAAATATGATCCTTTTAGCAAAGTCCAGGGATATATTTGATCCTTCTCACGTATGAACTTTTTCTGCATTCATTAATTTAGTGACTAATTTGCATTTATTATTCATTATGATCACATTTATAATTTGTTTACTAGTTTCTGGACACGTGTGTTTCATGTGAATTTTTATTGATGCGTTAAAACAATTAAAATTTTATGCAAATCGTATAAAGTGAGTAATATTTTTTAATGTGCGTCAAGAAACACCAAATGAGGGGCACATGGTAATGTTTAAAATCAATTCCTTTGAAACTACCATCGGTAAAGCAATTCTGCTGAAGCTATTATAAGTAATTTGCTTAGTATTTAACACACTTGCAATAAAGTCACATGAATAATTTGAGCCTAATAAAAATACAGACTTACGATAATGATAAAACAATTCATACAAATTATATACACACACACACACTAAAATTGTGAATAAAAAAAGATAAAAGTTGAATTATCAAATTTATCCTTTATAGGTTAAACGATCATTTAAATATTTAATTAAACACTAATCCTGTAAATATTGATATTAAAAAGTAAATTTACCCATCTATTAATAATATTTCATTAAAATAAAACAATAGAAAATAAATACATTCTCACTCGATAGTTCAATCAATTCAATTTGCGGAATTTCTTTCATATTCCAAAACTATTCTACCTTTAGAATTTCTTTTTAATATTTTAGATTTGTAAAATTTTTGGTAATAATTATAAAATTTAAACTAATACTGTTTAGGAAGTCCAAGTGACGAGCATATCTCTGTAGTCAAGAAGATCATTTAACTTTTTCTTCCTCATTTTGAGTTTTCAATTATTTTAATATTTATATCCTATGTACCATTCATAAGGAGTGACACACTTGGATCATTATTAAGACTTTTGGATTTTAATTGACCCTTTTCTGCGAATAGAAGTGAAAAAAATGATTTTGATCTTTCTTGACTTATTCTATTAAGCTAAAACCCATAAAAATTCTATGTGATCCTTTTAGCAAAGTCCAGGGGTATTTTTAATCCTTCTCACATATGAAATTTTTCCGCCTTCATTAACTTAGTGACTAATTTTCATTTATTATTCTTTTTTACCATATTTATTTGTTTACTAATTTCAGGACACGTGTGTTGCACGTGTGTTTCATGTGAACTTTTATTCATGCCTTAAACCAATTAACTATTAGTAATATACCATTAGTCAAATTTAAAAAGCACATAACAATATTTCATGATAAGTCAATAATAAAATCAACAACATGCGTTTAACACAAACACATTATATTGTACAAACTCACAAAGAATATATATATATATATATATATATATATATATATATATATATATATATATATATGTGTGTGTGTGTGTGTGTGTGTGTGTGTGTGTGTGTGTGTGTGTATGTTTATATGGTAAAAAACCCTTCAGGGCAGCAGGGTAAGATTCACAAGTATTTTTGAGTTCACCAAATTGAAAATTCTAAGTCTAGCACCAACATCGCCATATCTACGACTGGTGCATGCACACACAATCTCAACGTAGTCATCTCCTCTATGCGACACACTCATATCGTGTAACTCCTCTAAGATGAACATATCGCCTCACCGCTACTGTTACTATTCACTCGGTCAAAAATAAAAAATGTTTTGTATAAAGATCAAAATTTTAAAAAAGTCCTATAAGAGAACAAAAAAAAAAGGAGAAGCGATTGGAAAAGGTGAATATTAATTTTGTGATGCCGATATATAGAATTGATTATACAGAGAATTTGTTGCGAGAGAGAGAAGAGATGAGAAAACCGAGAGGAAAATGGATAATTACGATATTTTTATAGAGAAAAATCACCAGAGACATAAAGTAGATTTAAGAGATATGGTGTTGGGTGGGGGGCGTATTACATTAAGCGTGTAGGTAAGGGTGGATTTTTAGTACACGAATGGATCCATTGTGATATATATTTACATATCTAGAAATGGGAAAAAAGTCTGATACGTCCTTCAGTTTTTGCGATTAAGAAATGATATATCTATAATTAATAAAGTTACTAACATATACCTTTTTGTTACACGGATGACCCAAATAAACCCTTTTCGTCAAATAGAAGTGGAAAAAAAGATTTTGATCTATTCTTGACTTGTTTTATTAATCGAAAACCCATAAAAATTATACGTGATCCTATTAACAATGTGCAGGGGTATATTTAATACTTCTCACATATGAAACTTTTCTGCCTTCATGAACTTAGTGACTAATTTGTATGTATTATTCTTTATTATCACATCTATTTGTTTACTAGTTTCTAGACACCTGTGTTTCATGTGAATTTTTATTGATTCTTTAAAACAATTAAATATTAATAAGGATACAATTAGTAAGATTTTAAAAACACATAAAAAAATTTCATGATAAGTCAATGATAAAACATGCGTTTAACACAAACACATTATATTTTACAAACGCACACATACGGAATATATATATTAAATTGACGATAATATATATATATAGTAAAAAAACTTTCAGGGCAGCCAGGGTAACATTCACAAGCAATTTTGAGTTCACCAGAATTAAAAATTATAAGTCTATCATCAGCATCCCCATGTCACAAACAACCTCCATGTAGTCATCTCCTCTCTGCAACACACTCATATCGCATAACTCCTCTTCGTTGAACATATCGCCTCACCGCTTCTCTTACTATTCACTCGTCAAAAACAAATAATATTTCATATAAAGATCACATTTTAAATAATATACTATAAGAGAACAAAAAAAAAAGGAGAAGCGATCAGAAAAGATGAGTATTAATTTTGTGATACCTATTAATAGAATTTATTGTACGGGAATTCATTGCGAGAGCGAGAAGAGATGAGAAATCGAGAGGAAGATGGGCAAATGAGGTACTTTTATAGAGAAAAATAACATGAGGCAGAAAGCAGATTTAAGAGATCTGGTGTTGGGGGTGGGGGTGGGGGTGGGTTGGGGCGTATTACACAAAGCATGCATGTAAGGGGGAAATTTTTGTTTCAATTTAGTACATGAATGGATCAATTGTTACATATATTGACGTATCTAGAAATGGGAAAAAAGTCTGATACGTCCTTCAATTTTTGCGATTCAAAAGTGATATATCTCTAGTTAATAAAGTGACTATCATATACCTTTTTATTACAAGGACAACCCAAATATAACCTTTTCGGCAAATAGAAGTGAAAAAAATGATTTTGATCTATTCCTGACTTGTTTTAATAAACATAAACCCATTAAAACTATATGTGATCCTTTTAGCAAAATCAGGGGTATATTTAATCCTTCTCACATATGAACTTTTTCTGCCTTCTTTAACTTAGTGACTAATTTACAGTTATTATTCTTTATGATCACATTTATTAGTTTACTAGTTTCTAGACACGTGCGTTGCACGTGTGTTTCATGTGAATTTTTATTGTTGCTTAAAACAATTAAATATTATAAGGATACCATTAGGATACATTAGTCAAATTTAAAAAGACATAAAAACATTTCATGATAAGTCGATGATAAAATCAACAACATGTTTAACACAACACATTATGTTGTACAAAAGCACAAAGAAGGATATATATATATATATATATATATATATATATATATATATATATATATATATATATGGTAAAAAAACTTTCAGGGCAGCCAGGGTAACATTCACAAGTGTTTTTGAGTTCACCAGAATTGAAAATTATAAGTCTAGCATCAGCATCGCCATGTCACACACAACCTCCACGTAGTCATCTCCTCTCCGCAACACACTTATATCGCGTAACTCCTCTTCGCTGAGCATATCGCCTCACCGCTTCTCTTACTATTCACTCTGTCAAAAACCAAAAAATATTTTATATAAATATTATTTTTTTAATAAAATACTATAAGAGAACAAAAAAAAGTGGAGAAGCGATTAGAAAATATGAGTATTAATATTGTGATACCTATTTATAGAATTGATTGTACGGGAATTCATTGTGAGAGAGTGAAAGATGAGAAACCAAGAGGAAGATGGACAAATGAGGTATTTTTATAGAGAAAAATCACTTGAGGCAGAAAGCAGATTTAAGAGATCTGGTATTGGGGTGGGGGGTGGGTTGGGGGCGTATTACACAAAGCATGTAGGTAAGGGGGAATTTTTGTTTCAATTTAGTACATGAATGGATCCATTGTTACGTATATTGGCGTATCTAGAAATGGGAACAAAGTCTGATACGTCCTTCAATCTTTGCGATTCAAAAATGATATATCTAGTTAATAAAGTGACTAACATATACCTTTTTATTACAAGGATAACCCATATACCCTTTTCAGCAAATAGAAGTGAAAAAATGATTTTGATCTATTCTTGACTTTTTAATAAACTTAAACCCATAAAAATATATGTGATCCTTTTAGCAAAATCAGGGTATATTTAATCCTTCTCACATATGAACTTTTCTGCTTCTTTAACTTAGTGACTAATTTGCATTTATTATTCTTTATGATCACATTTATTTGTTTACTAGTTTCTGGACACGTGTGTTTAATGTGAATTTTTATTGTTGCGTTAAAAAATTAAATATAATAAGGATACCGTTAGTCAAATTTAAAAAGCACATAACAACATTTCATGATAAGTCAATGATTATATATATATATATATATATATATATATATATATATATATATATTAAGCTTTAGGACAACCAGGGTAACACTCACAAGCAATTTTGAGTTCACCAGAATTGAAAAATCTTAAGTCTAACCCCAGCATTGCCATGTCTACGACTGGTTCATCCACATACAACCTCCACGTAGTCATATCCTCTCAGCAACACGCTCATATCGCGTAACTCCTCTTTGCTTAACATATTGCCTCACCACTTCTGTTACTATTCCTCCGTCAACAAAAAAAATTTTATATAAAGATCAATTTTTAATAAAGTCCTATAAGAGAACAAAATAAAGGAGAGGTGAGAGAAGTGATCAGAAAAGGTGAGTATTAATTTTGTGATGCCGATATATAAAATTGATTATGTGAGAAATTCATTGGGAGAGAGAAGAAAAAATAAACCAGAGGAAGATGGACAAATGAGGTATTTCTATAGAGAAAAGTCACATGAGGCAGAAAGCAGATTTAAGAGATCTGGTGTTGGGGTGGGGGTGGGGGTGGGTGGGGGCGTATTACACAAACAATGTACGTAAGGGGAATTTTTTGTTTCAATTGTCACATGAATGGATCCATTGTTACATATATTTACATATCTAGAAATGGGAAAAAAGGTTGATACGTCCTTTAGTTTTTGCAATTCAGAAATGATATATCTCTAGTTAAAAAAAGGACTTACGTATACTTTTTATTACACGGATGAACCAAATAAACCCTTTTCGGCAAATAGAAGTGAAAAAAAATTGATTTATCTATTTGACTTGTTTTATTAAACTAAAACCCATAAAAAATATATGTGATCCTTTTAGCAAAGTCCAGGGGTATATTTAATCCTTCTCACATATGAACTTTTTCTGCCTTCATTATCTTCGTGACTAATTTGCATTTATTATTCTTTATGACACATTTATTTATTCACTAGTTTCTGGACACGTGTGTTTCATGTGAATTTTTATTGTTGCGTTAAAACAATTAAATATTAGTAAGTATACAATTAGTCAAATTTAAAAAGCACATAAAATATTTCATGATAAGTCAATGATAAAATCAACAACATGCGTTTAACATAAACACATTATATTGTACAAACGAACAAAGAAGGAATTATACATTAAATTGGATATATATATATATATATATATATATATATATATATATATATATATATATAGGTAAAAAAACCTTCAGGGAGCCAAGGTAACATTCACAAGTATTTTTGAGTTCACTATAATTGAAAATTCTAAGTCTAGCACCAGCATATCGCCATGTCTACGACTGGTGCATGCACAGACAACCTCCATGTAGTCATCTCCTCTCTGCAACACACTTATATCGTGTAACTCCTCTTCGCTGAATATATCGCCTCACCGCTACTGTTACTATTCACTCTGTCAAAAACGAAAAATGTTTTATATAAAGATCAAAATTTTAATAAAATTCTATAAGAGAACAAAAAGAGTAGAAGTGATCGGAAAAGGTGAGTATTAATTTTGTAATGCCGATGTATAGAATTGATTATACGGGGAATTCAATGCGAGAGAGAGAAGAGATGAGAAAACCGAGAGGAAGATGGAAAATGAGGTATTTTTATAGAGAAAGATCAACTGAGGTAGAAAGCAGATTTAAGAGATCTGGTGTATGGGGTGCGGGGTGGGTTGGCATGTTGGTAAGGGGGAATTTTTCGTTTCAATTTAGTACGTGAATGGATCCATTGTTTCATATATTTACGTATCTAGAAATGGGGGAAAAGTCTGATACATCCTTCAATTTTTGTATTTCAGAAATGATATATCTCTAGTTAATAAAGTGACTAACATATACCTTTTAATTACAAGGATAACCCAAATATACCCTTTTCGGCAAATAAAAGTGAAAAAAATGATTTTCATCTATTCTTGACTTGTTTTATTAAACTAAAACCTATAAAAAAAAGTATATGTGATCCTTTTAACAAAGTCCAAGGGTATATTTAATCATTCTCACATATGAACTTTTTCTGCCTTCATTAGCTTAGTGACTAATTTGCATTTATTATTCTTTATGATCACATTTATTTGTTTACTAGTTTCTGACACGTGAGTTGCGTGTGTTTCATGTGAATTTTTATTGATTCATTAAACAAATTAAATATTAATAAGGATACCATTAGTCAAATTTAAAAATCACATAACAACATTTCATAATAAGTTGATGATAAAATCAACAACATGCGTTTAACACAAACACATTATATTATACAAACGCATAAAGAAGGAATATATATATTAAATTGACGATTATATATATATATATATATATATATATATATATATATAATATAACCTTATGGATAGTCAGGTAACACTCTCAAGCAATTTTGAGTTCACCAGAACTGAAAATCTTAAGTCCATCACCAGCATTGTCATGTCTATGATTGATGAATCCACACACAACCTCCACGTAGTCATCTCTTTTCTGCAACATGCTCATATCGCGTAACTCCTCTTCTCTGAACATATCGTCTCACCGCTTTGTTACTATTCACTCCGTCAAAAACAAAAAAAAACGTTTTATATAAAGGTCAAACTTTTAATAAGATCCTATAAGAGAACAAAAAAAAAGGAGAAGTGATCGGAAAAGGTGAGTATTAATTTTGTGATGTCGATATATAAAATTGATTATACGGAAATTCATTGAGAGAGAGAGAGAGAAGAGATGAATAAACCGAGAGGAAGATACACAAATGAGATATTTTTATAGAGAATAATTACCCGAGGAAGAAAGCAGATTTAAGAGATCTGGTGTTGGGGTTGATTGGGGAGGGGGTATATTACACAAAACATGTATGTAAGGGGGAATTCTTTGTTTCAATTTAGTACATGAATGGATCCATTGTTACATATATTTACATATCTAGAAATGGGAAAAACGTTTGATACATCCTTTAATTTTTGCAATTTAGAAATGATCTATCTCTAGTTAATAAAGTGACTTACATATATCATTTTGTAACACGGATGACCCATATATACTTTTTTCGGCGAACAGAAGTGAAAAAAAATGGTTTTGATCTATTCTTGACTTGTTTTTATTAAACAAAAGTCCATATAAAGTATATACGAACCTTTTAGCAAAGTCCAGGGGTATATTTGATCCTTCTCACACATGAACTTTTTCGGCCTTCATTAATTTAGTGACTAATTTGCATTTATTTTTTCTTTATGATCACATTTATTTGTTTACTAGTCTCTGGACACGTGCATTGTACGTGCGTTTCATGTGAATTTTTATTGATGCGTTAACACAATTAATGTTTTATGCAAATCGTATGAAGTGATTAACATTTTTTAGTGTATGTCAAGAAACACCAAATGAGGGATACATTGTAATGTTAAAATCAATTCCTTTCAAGCTACCATCGGTAAAACAATTCTGTTGAAGCTATTATCGATAATTTTTTAACTTTGTTTAGTAGTAAACACACTTGGAAAAAAGTCACATGACTAATTTGAGCCAAATAACAATACAGACTTATGATAATGATAAAAAAAATTCATAAAAATTAGATTGGTGAAGTCTAATAGAGAAAAACACTGAAAAAATAAAATTAAATAAACCATACACATCATTCGCAAGACTTTATTCATATGGATCATAGATAGGAAATAAATATAAAATAAATAAGTTATCCATATTCAAAATTCGGAAGGTACAAGTCTAAAGAGGAAACACAAAAGACACAGAAATTGCAGTGACAAATTCTATAATTTGCAAATTATGTATAACGAAGTATGCATCATCTTTTTCTCCAAAGTAAGAAAATACTTATTTATGAAAAAAGTAGAGACAACATTAACCAGCGGTGCTTGACATCATATTCATTGCTGCATATATCATAATGTGTGTGTGCGCATGCGTGTGACAAAATAATAAATCAAAAATCTATTTCAAAAGTTATGTCACTTGAGAAAATATTTGTTGTTATTATACCGAGACGCCATTAAAAATTTGAATTGTATTGTGTTTACTGTAATTCATTACTTTAGCTATTTATTTGTTGAATAGAAATAAAGTCGAAAAA
>CM040618.1:19818580-19835053 GCA_022817965.1 Solanum lycopersicoides | reverse complement strand
GGACAAACGAGCCCAGCAGCAGGTAAAACCCCACCATATTTCCGATTTCGTGTTGTATCCACTATTTTTGTTGTGATCCGAATATCGAGATCAATTGTTAAAAATATTTACATGGACGTCCGTTAAGACCTTATATGTGGAGCCGCGTTTATCACCAGTGCCAAAACGGCTCATTTTCAAGGTCAAACGAGACTAGAGAAGGTAAACCTCCAAGTTTTACCAATTTTGTGCTATTATAGTCCACCATCTTTTTTGTTGATCCGGAATTCCAATAATATGTCTGAGTATTTCGAAAAAAGTACGATGTTACTTGTGTTATGCGACATAGACGCCAACGAAAGATGGCGATGATGCATGAGAGAACAAGAAGCATGTGGTATCTGCCTTGCTTGAATATAAATATAAAGATGAAGAAATTTGCTACTATCTCAATGTGACCAGAGATATCAGTGAATGCATCAAAAAAATGATTGCAGAGGAAAAATCATGTCTTTTGTAGAGCCCTTCAGTTTTGCCACAAACACATCAATTCTATAACATGATTATATTGCAATTACAATCCTTTTTCAAGTCTTCACCTCATTCTTGTTGTAGTTTTGCCTGTAATCTGTTGTTTAAGTGACATCTATAATACATTCAATAGTTCTAATACTGGCCTAGATAGAAGTAAAAAAAAATGGTTATGTCATCTACATTTTCGAAAGAAGTGCAGTAATACCCAAGCAGGGCAAGATACCCCTGATTCTAAGCTTCTGATAATGTGTAAAAATTAACAACAAAGAGAAGAGAGTGCACATATTATTCTCTGTAAATGAAAATAGAAAATACTCCTCAATTAACAATTATCCGAAACTCGAATCCATACTAAGTAGTGTAAAATGTGTTTAAGTTTGTGTATCTAGAAAAAACTCAATTGGGGTGATCATGGTAGCTTTTACAAGAAGATAAATGTATATTTTTACATTAAAGTGAGACCATAAAAGTAAAGTTAAAAATACTATAACTCCTATCTTATTCAATAATGTATTAATAATCTAAGCACTTAAATATTAAATAATAATTATTATTATATTAAATACTAAAATGAATACGTGAAACCGCATTTTAAGAATATCTTATCCATTCTCCAGCATATAAATGTTTGAGCGTTGTCTACAAAATTCTAGAAAAACTTGGCTTATAAATATCATGCACATGAGGCTAAAATTATTATTGGAAAATACATTAATCTAATTCCCCCCAAAGCTTAGAGAAAAAAGATGTGTTTCATCAATTACAGAAATGCTTAAGCATGAAGATCACAGATTAAGGTTGAAGGTGTAATGACGGAGTGTTCTCGTGATTTTTTCGAAGGGTTTAGGCTTTAGTGGTGGTTTGTCATATATAGTACTTATATTGCGTTATGTCTTCTTTTGCTTTCTGCCATCTTTCTTTTGCTTTCTAACGCAATTGTTTCTATGGTGTTCGATTATCCTGTACTATTTTTATTGCTTTTGTTTTTATAATAGTTGTTATATTATATAATATTCTCTTCACTGTCATTTTTTTTTTCCATATTTTACTTTAATTTGAATATACCGATCTCAAGTTGAGGGACTTATGGAATTGAGTTAAGGTATGTTGCACATCCTACACTCCCTGACGGATTTCACGAAGATAGGTTATTATTATAAAAGAAATAGCTATAAATAAGACAACAATTTAACGTTTGGCGAACTGATAAATGTACATCTATTTGCCTTTGTGAGCAAGGTTTTTGAGAAATATTCTATGTCATCTGTTTGATAAGTTATTGATAACTTTAAGATTTCTTTTTTCTTAAATCAATTCTCGGTAGTTAATTCAGTATTAGAGTTAAAGGTATTTATATGCATTTACATAATCTAGAACATGAAATTCAAAATCACATGGGGGGTTATATATGATTATGGGCTATCCTATATGATATTGATTTTCTTCATGTATTTATTGATGGTACTGTGTTTTGTTCGCATTTTAATTTCATTAACCATGCTTTAGGACTCATTTTTTCTAACCCTTATATCTTATTCTTTGAATTTGTCTTTGCATATCACAAAAATTCCCTTTTTAGCATAATTTTGTACTTTTATGCATGACAAGCATACTTAGTGCATTTTTGTACTAACACATACTCTTTCCAAGACTTCCCCGAATGTAGGGTTCGGCGATTTAGATTCGCACTTCCGTTGATCGGGATCTCATATAAAATATTGAAAATTGGTGAATCCTCATTTTCCAAGGAAGAAACCTTTACTTTCAGATTTTTTACTTGATATACGGGTTATGCTCCGATTTATTATTATGTATAAGATGAATTTGATACGATATTTATACTTCCCCTTTTCAATATAAAACTTTATATGTTGAAATTGTCTTTTTAAATCTTTAATGTTTTGTTATCTCGTTTGATGATTGTTAAGTGGCTTGTGTGAGGCCTTTCGAGTTTTTATACTTCATGTTATGCCCAGGGTCTTCCATGGGTTGCGACATTAACTTTAACACTCTATAAAATGATAGGTTAAACTAGAGCCTAAACGTATGTTAAAAATCATAAAAATGACTTACTAAATATTACTATAGCGTTTCAGGAGAAAACAAGGTGGAACGAGTCTAGACCAAGGAGAAAGTTCCATGGAAAAGAAGCCAAAGCCAAGGGCAAAGCCCAAGGCTGCCCCTACCATCATGCACACTGCCCCACCTTCACGAGAGGGGCATGGTCTTGCCTTGGACATGGTCTAGTAGACACCTTTTTGGCAAGCTACTGCCTGAACCCTTCACGGGCTAGACCATGATCAGTGGTCCACTACACGAACTATGAAGATTCCTGGGAAGGTTCCTTATCCATGGAGTCTTGTGCTCCAAGTTCGGGGCTCACTGACTCAAACTCCATGGGAGGGACCACGGTCCATGGTCTTCACCACGACCCGTAGAGTTTGGCGTGGTCCCTGACGGGGTTGACTAAAAGCTAAGCTTATAATGTCTTAAGTAAATTAGTCAAATTAAGTGAGGGTTCTTTTGATTATTTTAGGGATTAAATATATATTGTTTCAATTCATTTTTAACCCATTCTCAAATCAAAAACACAAACACCCAAATATCCTCCCAAAACCCAATTCCCTCAAATATTTCTATCTTTACAAAGCTCCTCTATTGAAGAACACCAAGCTTCAAGATTAAGGTTAAAGATCCAAGGTTTTCACTTCAATTTCGTGGCAAAGCTTGAATAATGTATGCATATTCTGCAGTCTTTGGAGCTTTTCCCCAAGAGGCCCTCTCAGAAATTGTATTTCAAGGTCCCCTTATTTCTAGTTTTTTACTCAAATTCGTGGGTCTCTTTATAAAATCTATTCTGTTGATCTAAAATGGTTGTTTATGATTATATATGAAGGTTTGTGGATGAATTCATGTAATGTTTGTTGTTTTTGAACAATTTCCCACACGACCCATGATTTCCCCTTCTTTCTCAAATCTAAACCATGGTATATTATGAATGATGAAACTCTAGTATGTTTTCATCAAATTAATTTTTGTATTATGATATTATCATATATGATGTATGAATATTAATAATTTATGGTGGAATATTGAAGAAAGACTTGAAGGCTATGATTGAAGGTTTTCCATATTATGTGTAGTCTTATATTGAATTGTTGATCCACTTATGGTGAAGGTGCTTACTTGATTTATGCATTGTGGCTTAAGTCAAGATTTCCTCCTCCCCACAACCCAAATTATGAACAAGTGTGCTATGGTATGAACATGTATGTTATGCTACAATATGAACATGAATGTGGTGCTATGATTATGTTAGTGTTGGTTATTTGAATAAAAGGTAATTCTCTTAAACACTATATGACAATGATATGAAAGGACATTCTCACATGTTCATGGTTCTAAGATTGAAAGGCTATTCTCGTCTTTTGAACCCTTGAGCTATATGATATATGAGTGGTTGAGTCTTTAAGGCATTATTTATGAACTAATGCATTATAAAGGCTTAATGTTACTTTAAGGGAATTGTGCTTAGCACCGAGTGAACATGAATATGAGATGGAGGCTTTTACATTTAGAAAGTCCGGCTTCACATATGGGTTCCTTCTATGTTTAGCAAGTCCGGGTTCCTGAATATATATGTTGTCTTATGATATGGAAACCTTCTATTATTTACAAGTTCGGGTTTCTTGTACCAATCTCCTTGTTCCGTAACTATGTGCCGACATAGGTCTTTAGCTTGTTGATCCACCTAGATGCTAATTAAGTTGGTTTTACCTTAGGCAAGTGAAACACCTATTTTTGGTGTGGGGGCAGAACACCGGATTTCATGTAGCTCACATGGTCTATGTCGGTCATTGCAAATCTCCTTATTTTGTAAGAATATGAAGTAATCTATTAATATGACTTATGAGTATGAACTCTAACTAGGGCTTCTTTAGGGATACTCTTTAGTATAGTTGAGGGTATGGGACTTTACCTATACATTGCACAAGTGAGTTCTTTGAGGGTTCCTTCTGTGAAAACTTTATGTATGGAAACTTATGAATAATTTTAAGGTTGATTTCACCTATTATGATGTTAATTATGTATGTGACCACACTCGTGTCTTCTTGATGGTTTTACATAGCATATATGGAGGTATGAGACTTCATGTGTATATTGCACAAGTGAACTTGACAAGGGGGTCATGGGTGGTGTCTTTATTGTGTAATGTTACTTATGATTATGAATGTCTCTTTATGTTATGGTATGGACTGATTATGCATCCCTTGAATGTGCATTGTGGCTTTCAACTTAAAATAGCATGTTTTCGATAAAGGTACATTTAATGCGTGTATTAAATTTTTTTAATTGCAGGGCTTCCATACTTAGTACAATTGATTTTGCTAACCCATATTTGTTTCATTTTCTACTATTTGTAGGTTCAGATTCCCATTGTGAAGAATAGAAGGCTTGGATTGGATTCTCCAAGACTTTGGTATGTCCTCAAGTTCCGAGGACAAGCATGATTCCACTTATGCTTTCTTATATTGTAATAAACTTCTTATGTACTTCCTATTATGAGACAATTTTATTTTAAAGGGCTATGGTCCCTATTTGAGACTTCTATGTTGTACATAGATTGTTTATAAGTCGACATCTAGACACTCTATTTCCATTATGAAAGACTTTGACATTGATGTTAAAAAAATTTAAATTTCCGCATTATTTAATGTCTTATGCAATGATGGTTATGCTTAGGGCTTGTGTGCACTCCTTCGGGATCATTTACGCAGTGTCACATCTAGGGGTGCTCTTGGGCATGATATTAACAAGCAATCTAGGGGTGTAGGGATAGGAAATCGATGTCACAACTGGGTAATTATGATACTCTATAGTAATGAACATTCATGAATATGATAAGTCATCTTCAGTAATGCTAATTGTCCTTCGATCTCAAAGAATCTATGCATAGACTCTTCATTATGTCTCATATAAATGAGAATCTAAACAATCCAATTCCTTACTCTATTCTGTCTATTGATGCAAAAATAGGGAAAATAGATCTGACCCACAACCTTTATTTTCAAGTAAGTTAGAGAAATCACACCTAATTTTCTAGTATTTGATAACTACCCATTCAAATAAATCTCTTTCGAGCATCAACCAGAGATCGGAAGAAGGAATTAAATTACCAATCTTATCCCATAAATTACCCCCATGCTAATTACCCAAATTCATGTATGAACATATGCAAAATGAATCATAACACACTACACAGTTCATTAAATCAACACCAAATCCCATAATTAAATAAAATAATATACCTTCCACGAAAGCAACCATGGGTAATATGGATTTAGAAATTACAACTAAACCCACTCTAGATTAAACTTCAATTTATCAAATTCAAAAGCAATGTTGGTAAATGTCAAAAGATAAAAAAAAGTGTTCTTCACAAAGGTCAAGTGTTCTCTCAAAACTCAAAATATTTCTTAATCTTTCTAATCTTCAGAACTATCTCATTTTACTCTGATTTGAGCTATTTCTAGTTTCCCAAAATTTATCTCAAATCGCAATACATGTTTTATTTGGCGACATAAGTCACACTCGACAAGTGTGTTCGGTGAATCTCCTCTTGTGCTTCAGCTTAAATTTTCATATTTTAGGCTTCAGGCCTTTTAACGTTAATCTCCTAACTCGTTCAAATTTGCCTTTCATAGTTAGAAAATCACTGATTACCACTTTGGTTCACCTTTCAAGAATTCATTTTTTCTCCATGCATTGTCAGTTTGTTGACGTTCAACAAAGTCACCTTTCTTCTTTGGTGTATCGCATTCACTAGTGGAGTTAGCCGACCTTTTTTGATAGACACATGTTTTGTACACTTTCATTTTGGGCGAGGTCATGTGTCACATCCGGGGAGCACCCCTAGACCTAACCGGTGTCGTCGTCCTTGAAGAGGACTAAAACTAACCTCTTAGCATTCATAATAACATAGCATAGGTTAAATTGCGGAAAATTTAAAAGTTTTCATCTACTTCGACATTGAGTTTTACATATACCTCTCGCTTACGCATAATATATACATAGGGAGTTTACATAGACTCCTCACATAGACTAAGTCAACTAGTGAAATGTATAGGTAGAAGCCCATATGCATAACATTACTTTATATAACATAAGAACAACCTTCTAGGACTTCCGTAAAGGCCAACTAGTGCAATGCATAGGTAGAGTCCCATACCTTTACCTAGACTAAGTCAAACCCCTTATGTCACCCTAGTTAGTGTTCACTTTATTACTTCATTTTACTTTGGAAAAACTTGCCTAAACAGACATAGACCACAGGAGCTAAATGTAGAATCCAGTGTCATGAAACCCTACATCGAAAGAGGGTGGGCTACTTGCCAAGGTAGTACCAAAACATGAACTTAGCATTCTAGGTGGATCCACTAGCTAGTAATCCTACGGGGGCAACATAGTTCAAGAACTAAGAGATACGCTTGGGACCCTTTTTATGCACATTGCATTATAGTATCCAATCTCATGAGTATAATAGTGAACCTACCTTCCCTACTTGGGAAGGGACACTCCTCACAACTAGTTCAGTCGGTGCTAAGCAAAAGTCCCTTTTTGAAATGTATTTAAGCCTTTATTATTCATAATCGCTTAGTTTAGGTCATAGGAGACAGAACCCTTGTATATCATATCATTATCTCTTTAGGAATTGCATGAGAATATCCTTTCAATACAACCCTCATATGTGAGATCAACACATTATCATCATCATGTCATTGTCAGGCACATAAATAATTCATAACCAACCTAATATCATTACATCTTAAGCATAATCTCACAATCACATAATCATGACATTTCAATTTCATCATCATACCAACACCTAACTAATTCAATCACAAGAAATGCTTCAATTGAACTTCATCACTAAGTAAAAGTCATCACAATTGAAGTAAAGGTTCAAGATCACAAAGTCTTACCAATTTCTCCTTCAAAATCCATCATCATTGGTCTTACCCTCAACCAATCCAACTTCATCCATCAATAGGTATATCAACATCATCTAATAGTAATTAACACAGTAACTAAGTCAATTGCATCAATACTAATCAATTCAACACGAGTTCAATACCTAGGGTTAGGGAATTTGGGTCAATTAATGATATATTCCACACACTAAGTTAAATCATAAAGAACTAGAATAATTGAACAATAATACATCATAATCTAATCATAATAATCAATGGAAACATAAACAATACAATTTAGAATATCAAATTCGGATTAGAAAGAAACCCATATGAAATCATCTTTTTGAAAAAAAAAAATGGAAGAACCCTTTGGGGAATGGAATCCCAAAGGTGAAAGGTTCCCATACCTTGATTTTCCTTGAAGATTGATGGAGAAAAACAGATGTTATTGAAGCCCTGATGCCCTTGACCTTGGTCTTCTATGGAGTCTTCTTTGGGAGAGAGAAAGTAGAGAGAAGGAAGAGTGCTTTGGGTTTAGGAATTATGAAGTTTTAAGTTGGGTTTAGGCTTAGGATAGTTTATAAAGTCATTTAACTAACTTAATTAAACACCCCTTAATACCTAATTAAACCCCTAACTAATTAACTAATTAATTGACTCACTTAACATTTGGAAAGTGAAAATCTCAAGCCTGACCTACGAGACCCCGACCTACGTGCCGTAGGTCAGTTGACGGGCACCCTTGCCCCCGTATTGCACATCCGTAGTTTTGGTCAAAGATCGTGTTTTTGGCCACTTTTGGAAAAGTGGCTATGTTTTGGTCGATGGAGGCATCGATGCCTCGTCGTCCCACCTACGCCTCGTCACCTAAACCCCCAATTTTGCAGATTTTCATGTGTTATAATACACCATCTTTTTTGGCGATCCGAAATTTTGAGATCATTTTTGCAAAATTTACACCGACATCCGTTTAGACCCTATTTATAGAGCCTATTGATCACCATAGCTAAAATGTCCAATTTTCAAGGCCAAACGAGCCTAGAGCAGGTAAACCCTTATATTGCCAATATTTGTGTGCTATAGTCCACCATCTCAATTGGTGATACAAACTTCAGAGATCATTTTTGACAAAAATTTACACGGACATCCGTTTAGACCTTATCTATGGAGGCGGTTGGTCACCACGGCCAAAACGACCAATTTTAAAAGTCAAACGAGCCTAGAGCAGATAAACCCCTATTTTGTCATTTTACGTGTGCTATAGTCCACCATCTTTATTAGTCATACGGAATTTCGAGATCAGTTTTATCAAATATTTACATGGACGTCCGTTAAGTCCTTAACTATGAAGACGATTGGTCACCACTGCCAAAATGTCCTATGTTAAAGGTCAAACGAGCCCCAAAGGAAGTAAACCCGCCTTATTTATGCGATTTTTGTGCGCTATAGTCCACCATCTTTTTTTGTGATACAAAATTCCGAGATCATTTTTGCCAAAAATTTACGAATACGACCATTAAGAACTTATCAATGAATACAATTGGTCACCACGACTAACGACCAATTTTCAAGGTCAAACGAGCCCTAGAGCAGGTAAACTCCCAATTTTGCCGATTTTCGTGTCCTATAGTATACTTTTTTTTTTGTGATCCAAAATTTCGAGATCATTTTTGCAAAAAGTTTATACCGATATCCGTTTAGACCCTATCTATGGAGCCTATTGGTCACCACAACCAAAATGACAAATTCTTAAGTTTAAACAAGCCCCAAAGAAGGTAAAACCATATTTTGCCGATTTTCCTATGCTATAGTCCACCACCTATAACACCCCATATCCAAAACAGACCAAAAACCAGTTTTTTCTGAAAAATATGTAGGTGCAATCGACGGTTGCCATCAACTGACCATAGCCTGACCCACGACTCGTCTTGCACATCCGTCGATTGAGTCTGAAACCCCCAAAATCTCAGCCAGGGAAAAATTTGACTAAGTGTCGATCGACGGACGGACCTATGATCCGTAGGTCAGACTACGGTCAGTAGTCTGTGTCCGTCGATCAACACCCCATTTACCCACTCTCTTACACGAACGACGGATGACCAACACGGATCGTCGTTCGATCTACGGTCCGTAGGTCTGACCGTAAGTTGGAATTAAAAGACAGTTATGGGGGAATGCAGTTGGGTCAACTCCTATTGACCATAACTCTTAGCACAAAAAATATTTGGTGTCCCATGACATACCAAAAGATATATAATTGAATTAGCTTTACATAGCCACAGACCTTGCTAAAATCAGACCTTGTAGAAAGTTATGCCCGTTTTAGTAAAGGTTTGTACGGACCCAAACGACGGACCGTCGATTGAACGACTGACTATCAGTCCCGGTCATCTTTTGGTCCGACAGCAATTAATTCAGGAGTCTTTTGGTCTTTTCCCACTTCGTTTAAACCCTAAGATACGTCATTTTGACCCTAAATCAATAGATTTTAGCAAGTTTAAGCCTAGAAACATAACTAAAACTTACCTAAGTCAAATCATAAAATCAAAACTTAGAAAATTAGAAGCAAGAAATGAGAAAAAGGTCAAGAACCCTAGTTCAAGAACGCAGCAAGGTTCCAGTAGTTCCAGCCCCGAAATCTAAATATTTCTCCGTGAATTTCATCATCAGGTATGTGGGATTTCACTAGTGGGTTCCTTTCACCCAATGGGTCCCTAGTTTTCAGTCAGATTCTTGATTCCTATCTCATGATTAGACCTAGGGTTTCTTGAATTTTAACAGAACTTCATGAATTTATTAATTATATGTACCGAATCAGATTTCCATGTTATTACTAAGATTCTTGCATGAATTTTAGAACCCTAGCTATATATTTCCTTAGTTATTGAATTACACATGCTAGGTCAGATATTTTAGTTACTTCAGATATACATGCCTCGGTTATAAGTGCATAATTACCAGAATTATTGTTCCATTCTCAGTTTGCATGTTCAGATTTGAGCCATCCAGTATTTACAGAAATTCAGTCATAATATGTTAATCACTTAATTCATTGGGAGTACCATAATTCTGAGTTGGACTAGGGTTCAGCATACCTAATTAGTCGTAGAAGTACAAGCCAAGTAGGTTGTAAGTCCCCTCTATGGGCAATCAGTTTAGTGATCATGCCATAATGCCTTTATACCTCTGGAAGGGTATATTTGGTCATCTTGATGGGGCGTATACATCGGACTCCACATTTAGTTCATGTGTTTTATTATCGGTTATTAGCAGCTCCCACATATCCGTCAAACTCTAATGCATTGACCATATTTACAATTCAGTTATTATTCAGTCTCAGCATGTTATAAATTTTGTCATTGCATTCAGTTAGCTCAGAATTCAGTATATCATGTTCAAATTATTATACTTGCTTTGTGCTTGTTCGGATATGTTTTATTTCACCTTTATTCTATCCTACATGCTCAGTACCTTCAAGTATTGACGCATACGTGCGCTACATCTTCTCGTGATGTAGGTTCAGGTTCTCATCATCCAGATCATGCTTAGATCGATTCCCGATCTCCCATTCAGTAGATTCAATGGTGAGTCCTAATTCTCCAAGGACAAAAGTCATGAGTTCATTTAAGTCTTTTAGTCATTTAGTTTCATTTTTTGCTAGACTAAGTTGGGGCTTGTCCCAGCATTTCTAGTCAGTTAGAGGCTTATTTCAGACATAGTTAGTTTCAGCTTAGTATTGAGTTAATATCTTCTTTGTATTAAACTCATCAGTTTTCAAATATCTCAATTTTAGAATATGGGTATTCCCCATCTTTTTAGTTTAAATTATGATTTAGCTTCCGCATTCAGTTTATTATCTTTAGTATGCTCATGATTATGCCAGCATGGTTAGCTTGAGATCACTTGTGGTCCTAGGTTCTGTGTCCGCATCTCGGGGGCAGCTCGGGGCGTGACACCATTTTTATTGGTGATCCAAAGTTCCTAGATCAGTTTTGTAAAAAATTTACACGAACATCAATTAAGACCTTATCTATGTAGCTGGCTTGTCACCACGGCCAAAACGGCCCATTTTAAAATTCAAACGAGCTTAGAGCACATAAACCCCTATTTTGTTATTTTTCGTGTGTTATAGTCCACCATCTTTTTTGATGATAAGGAATTTCGAGATCATTTTGATAAAAAGATACAAGGAAATTAGTTAAAACCTTATCTATGGAGTCGGTTGGTCACCACAGTCAAAACAGTCCATTTTCAAGGTCAAATGAGCCTAGAGCAGTTAAATCCTCCATTTGCTATAACTCATAATCTTTTTTTCTGATACGGAATTTCGAGATAATTTTTGCCAAAAATTTACATGAACACATCCGTTAAGACCTTATATATGGAGTCGGTTGGTCACCACGGTCAAAACAACCCATTTTCATGGTCAAACGAACCCAGAGTAGGTAAACCCTCCATTTTACCAACTTTCGTGTGCTATAGTCTACCATCTTTTTTGGTAATCCGATATTTTGAGATCATTTTTGCCAAAAATTTAGACATCTTTTAAGACCATATCTATGGAGGCGGTTGGTCAACACGGCCACAATGATCCATTTTCAAGGTCAAACGAGCCTAGAGAAGGTAAACAACCTATTTTGCAGATTTTTGTGTGCTATTGTCCACTATCCTTTTGGTGATCCATAATTTTGAGATCATATTTGCCAAAAAATTACATGGACATCCGTTAAGACATTATCAATGGAACCAGTTGGTCAGCACGGCAAAAATGACTTATTTTCAAGGTCAAATAAGCCTCAGAGCAGGTAAACCCCCCATTTTGCCGATTTTTCGTGTGCTACAGTCCAAAATCTTTTTTGATGATCTGGAATTCCGAGATTATTTTTGCCAAAAACTTACACAGACATCCTTTAGGACCCTACCTATAGATTCAGTTGGTCAAAATGTCTAAAACGACCTATTGTCGAGGTCAAACAAGCCCTGAGCAAGTAAACCTCCTGTTTTGCCGATTTTCTTGTGCTATAGTCCACCATATTTTTTTAGTGATCCGGAATTTCGAGCTCATTTTTGCCAAAAATATACATAGATGCCCGTTAAGACCTTATACATGGAGGAGGTTGGTGACCACGACCAAAAAGACCCATTTTCAAGGTCAAACGAACCCCATATTAGGTAAACCCTCTATTTTGACAATTTTCTTGTGCTATAGTCCACTATCGTTTTTGGTGATCCAGAATACCAAGATTATTTTTGCCATAAATTTACACTGAAGTCTGTTGAGACCTTATCTATTGAAATGATTGGTCACCACGGTCAAAACGGCCTGTTTTCAAGGACAAACGAGCCCAGAGCAGGTAAACCCCACATATTTCCGATTTTCGTGTGTTGTAGTCCACTATTTTTGTTGGTGATCCGGAATATCGAGATCATTTTTGAAAAATATTTACATGGACGTCCGTTAAGACCTTATATGTGGAGCCGGTTTATCACCATGTCCAAAACGGCTCATTTTCAAGGTCAAACGAGACCTAGAGAAGGTAAACCTCCAAGTTTTACCAATTTTTGTGTATTATAGTCCACCATCTTTTTTGTTGATCCGGAATTCCAATATATGTCTGAGTATTTCGAAAAAAGTACATGTTACTTGTGTTATGGACATAGACGCCAACGAAGATGGCGATGATGATGAGGAACAAGAAGCATGTGCTATCTGCTTGCTTGAATATAAATATAAAGATGAAGATAACTTTGGCACACTTCAATGTGACCATGAATTTCATGTTGAATGCATCAAAAAATGATTGCAGAGGAAAAATCATGTCCTTTTTGTAGAGCTTCAGTTTTGCCCACAAACACATGGCATTATTCTATAATGATTCATATTGCAATTACAATTCACTTTTTTAGTCTTCTACCTCATTCTTTGTTGTAGTTTTTGGCCATGTAATCTGTTTTTAATTGACATCTATAATACATTCAATAGTTCTGTAGATACTTTTTGGCCTAGTTAACTGGTTATGTCATCTACATTGTTCGAAAAGAAGGGCAGTAATACGCCAAGCAGTCAATACCCTTGTATTCTAAGCTCTGAAATCATGTGTAAAAATTAACACAAATGGAGAGAGAGAGTGCACTATTATCTTCTGTAATATGAGAAATTAAAAATACTCCTCAATTAACAATTAATCAAACAATCAATTACAAGGTAGTATAAAATGTGTTTATTTGTTGTATCTAGAAAAACAAATTGGGGTGATCATGGTAGCTTTTACAAGAAGATAAATTATATTTTTACTTATAAAGAAGCCACTTAAATATTAATAATAATTATATTAATATTACTAAAATGAATACGTGAAACCGCATTTTAAGAATATCTATCCATTCTCCAGCATATAAATTTTGAGCTTTCTACAAAATTCTAGAAAAACTTTTGGCTTATAAATATCATGCACATGAGGTAAAATTATTATTGGCAAATACATAATCTAATTCCCCTCTCAAAGCTTAGAAGAAAAAAGATGTTGATTTCATCAATTACAGAAAATGCTTAAGCATGAAGATCACAGATTAAGGTTGAAGGTTGTAATGGAGTGTTCTCTTGTTTTTCGAAGGGTTTAGGCTTAGTGGTGTTTGTCATTATAGTACTTATATTCGTGTACTGTCTTTCTTTTTCTTTCTGCCATCTTTCTTTTGCTTTCTAACGCCAATTGTTTCTATGGTGTTTCGATTATTGTACTATTTTTATTGCTTTTGTTTTGTAATAGTTGTTATATTATATAATATTCTCTTCACTGTCATTTTTTCTTTTCATATTTTACTTTAATTTGATATACTCGACTCAAGTTGAGGGACTTATGAATTGAGTTAAGGTATGTGCACATCCTACACTCCCTGGACGGATTTCACGAGATAGGTTATTATTATAAAAGAAATAGCTATAAAATAAGACAACAATTTAAACGTTTGGCTGAACTGATAAATGTACATCTATTTTGCTTTGTTAGCAAGTTTTTTTGAGAAATATGTCTATTCATCTTGTTTGATAAGTTATTGATAACTTTTAAGATTTCTTTTTTCATTAAATTTCAATTCGCTTAGTTAATTCAGTATTTAGAGTTAAAGGTATTTATATGCATTTACATAATCTAGAACATGAAATTCAAACACATTTTTATATATGATTATGGGGCTATAGCCTATATGATATTGATTTTCTTCATGTATTTATTGATGGTAACTGTGTTTGTTCGCTTTTTCGACTTTATTTGTATTCAACAAATAAATAGCTAAAGTAATGAATTGCAGTAAACACAATACAAGTTCAAATTTCTAATGGTGTCTCGTTATAATAACAACAAATATTTTCTCAAGTGACATAACTTTTGAAATAGATTTTTGATTTATTATTTTGTCACACGCATGCGCACACACACATTATGATATGTTCAACAATGAATATGAAGTCAAGCACCGCTGGTTAATGTTGTCTCTACTTTTGTCATAAATAAGTATTTTCTTACTTTGGAGAAAAAGATGATGCATACTTCGTTATACATAATTTGCAAATTATAGGATTTGTCAGTGCAATTTCTGTGTCTTTTGTTTTTCCTCTTTACACTTGTACCTTCCGAATTTTGAATATGGATAACTTATTGATTTTATATTTATTTCCTATCTATCATCCATATGAATAAAGTCTTGCGAATGATGTGTATGTTTTATTTTAATTTTATTTTTTCAGTGTTTTTCTCTATTAGACTTCACCAATCTAATTTTTATGAATTTTCTTTATCATTATCATATGTCTGTATTGTTATTTGGCTCAAATTAGTCATGTGACTTTTTTTCAAGTGTGTTTACTATTAAACAAAGCTAAAAAATTACCGATAATAGCTTCAACAAAATTGTTTTACGGATGGTAGCTTGAAAGGAATTGATTTTAAACATTACAATGTATCCCTCATTTGGTATTTCTTGACACACACTAAAAAATGTTACTCACTTCATACGATTTGCATAAAACATTAATTGTGTTAAAGCATCAATAAAAATTCACATGAAACGCACGTACAATGCACGTGTCCAGAGACTAGTAAACAAATAAATGTGATCATAAAGAAAAAATATTGCAAATTAGTCACTAAATTAATGAAGGCGGAAAAAGTTCATGTGTGAGAAGGATCAAATTACCCCTGGACTTTGCTAAAAGGTTCGTATATACTTTATATGGATTTTGTCTAATAAAAACAAGTCAATAGATCAAAACATTTTTTTCACTTCTATTCTCGCCGAAAAAGTATATATGGGTCATCCGTGTTACAAAATGATATAAGTTAGTCACTTTATTAACTAGAGATATATCATTTCTGAATCGCAAAATTAAAGGATGTATCAGACTTTTTTCCATTTCTAGATATGTAAATATGTAACAATGGATCCATTCATGTACTAAATTGAAACAAAGAATCCCCCTTACATACATGCTTTGTGTATTACACCCCCTCCCCCAATCAACCCCAACACCAGATCTCTTAAATCTGCTTTCTTCTCGGGTAATTTTCTCTATAAAAATATCTCATTTTTGCATCTTCCTCGGTTTATTCATCTCTTTCTCTCTCTCAATGAATTTGTCTATAATCTAATTTTATATATCGACATCACAAAATTAATATTCACCTTTTCCGATCACTTCTCCTTTTTTTTTTGTTCTCTTTAATGATCTTATTAAAAGTTTGACCTTTATTATATAAAACGTTTTTTTTTTGTTTTTGACGGAGTGAATAGTAACATAAGCGGTGAGACGATATGTTCAGAGAATAGGAGTTACGCGATATGAGCATGTTGCAGAAAAGAGATGACTACGTGGAGGTTGTGTGTGGATTCATCAATCATAGACATGAAATGCTGGTAAAAGGACTTAAGATTTTCAGTTCTGGTGAACTCAAAATTGCTTGAGAGTGTTACCCTGAATATCCATAAGGTT
>CM040618.1:19748339-19817580 GCA_022817965.1 Solanum lycopersicoides | reverse complement strand
AATATTTTCTCAAGTGACATAACTTTTAAATAGATTTTTGATTTATTATTTTGTCACACACGCATGCGCACAACACATTATGATATGTGCAGCAATGAATATGATGTCAAGCACCGCTGGTTAATGTTGTCTCTACTTTTGTCATAAATAAGTATTTTCTTACTTTGGAGAAAAAGATGATGCATACTAATTTGCAAATTATAGGATTTGTCAGTACAATTTCTGTGTCTTTTGTTTTTCCTCTTTAAACTTGTACCTTCCGAATTTTGAATATGGATAACTTATTGATTTTATATTTATTTCCTATCTATCATCCATATGAATAAAGTCTTGCGAATGATGTGTATGTTTTATTTTTATTTATTTTTTTCAGTATTTTTCTCTATTAGACTTCACCAATCTAATTTTTATGAATTATCTTTATCATTATCATAAGTCTGTATTGTTATTTGGCTCAAATTAGTCATGTGACTTTTTTCCAAGTGTGTTTACTATTAAACAAAGTTAAAAAATTACCGATAATAGCTTCAATAAAATTGTTTTACCGATGATAGCTTGAAAGGAATTGATTTTAAACATTACAATGTATCCCTCATTTGGTGTTTCTTGACACACTAAAAAATGTTACTCACTTCATACGATTTGCATAACATTAATTGTGTTAAAGCATCAATAAAAATTCACATGAAACGCACGTACAATGCACGTGTCCAGAGACTAGTAAACAAATAAATGTGATCATAAAGAAAAAATAAATGGAAATTAGTCACTAAATTAATGAAGGCGAAAAAAGTTCATGTGTGAGAAGGATCAAATATACCCCTGGACTTTGCTAAAAGGTTCGTATATACTTTATATGGATTTTTGTATAATAAAAACAAGTCAAGGATAGATCAAAACCATTTTTTTCACTTCTATTCTCCGAAAAAAAGTATATATGGGTCATCCGTGTTACAAAATGATATAAGTTTGTCACTTTATTAACTAGAGATATATCATTTCTGAATCGCAAAAATTAAAGGATGTATCAGACTTTTTTCCCATTTCTAGATATGTAGATATATGTAACAATGGATCCATTCATGTACTAAATTGAAACAAAGAATCCCCCCTTACATACATTCTTTGTGTATTACACCCCCCTCCCCCAATCAAACCCCCAACACCAGATCTCTTAAATCTTCTTTCTTCCTCGGGTAATTTTTCTCTATAAAAATATCTCATTTGTTCATCTTCCTCTCGGTTTATTCATCTCTTCTCTCTCTCTCTCAATGAATTTTCCGTATAATCAATTTTATAGATCGACATCACAAAATTAATATTCACCTTTTCCGATCACTTCTCCTTTTTTTTTGTTCTCTTATATGATCTTATTAAAAGTTTGACCTTTATATAAAACGTTTTTTTTTGTTTTTGACGGAGTGAATAGTAACATAAGCGGTGAGACGATATGTTCAGAGAATAGGAGTTACGCGATATGAGCATGTTGCAGAAAAGAGATGACTACGTGGAGGTTGTGCGTGGATTCATCAATCATAGACATGAAAATGCTGGTAAAGGACTTAAGATTTTCAGTTCTGGTGAACTCAAAATTGCTTGAGAGTGTTACCCTGAATATCCATAAGGTTATATATATATATATATATATATATATATATATATATATATATCGTCAATTTAATATATATATTCCTTCTTTATGCGTTTGTATAATATAATGTGTTTCTGTTAAACGCATGTTGTTGATTTTATCATCAACTTATTATGAAATGTTCTTATGTGATTTTTAAATTTGACTAATGGTATCCTTATTAATATTTAATTGTCTTAATGAATCGATAAAAATTCACATGAAACACACGTGCAACTCACGTGTCTAGAAACTAGTAAACAAATAAATGTGATCATAAAGAATAATAAATGCAAATTAGTCACTAAGCTAATGAAGGCAGAAAAAGTTCATATGTGAGAATGATTAAATATACCCTTGGACTTTGTTAAAAGGATCACATATACTTTTTTTTATAGGTTTTAGTTTAATAAAACAACTCAAGAATAGATTAAAATCATTTTTTTCACTTTTATTTGCCGAAAAGGGTATATTTGGGTTATCCTTGTAATTAAAAGGTATATGTTAGTCACTTTATTAACTAGAGATATATCATTTCTGAAATACAAAAATTGAAGGATGTATCAGACTTTTCCTCCATTTCTAGATACGTAAATATATGAAACAATGGATCCACTCATGTACTAAATTGAAACGAAAAATTCCCCCTTACCAACATGCCAACCCACCACGCACCCCATACACCAGATCTCTTAAATCTGCTTTCTACCTCAGTTGATCTTTCTCTATAAAAATACCTCATTTTCCATCTTCTTCTCGATTTTCTCATCTCTTCTCTCTCTCGCATTGAATTCCCCGTATAATCAATTCTATACATCGGCATTACAAAATTAATACTCACCTTTTCCGATCACTTCTACTCTTTTTTGTTCTCTTATAGAATTTTATTAATATTTTGATCTTTATATAAAACATTTTTCGTTTTTGACAGAGTGAATAGTAACAGTAGCGGTGAGGCGATATATTCAGCGAAGAGGAGTTACACGATATAAGTGTGTTGCAGAGAGGAGATGACTACATGGAGGTTGTCTGTGCATGCACCAGTTGTAGACATGGCGATATTGGTGCTAGACATAGAATTTTCAATTATAGTGAACTCAAAAATACTTGTGAATGTTACCTTGGCTGCCCTGAAGGTTTTTTTTACCACATATATATATATATATCGCCAATTTAATGTATATATTCCTTCTTTGTTCGTTTGTACGATATAATGTGTTTATGTTAAACGCATGTTGTTGATTTTATCATTGACTTATCATGAAATATTGTTATGTGCTTTTTAAATTTGACTAATTGTAGACTTACTAATATTTAATTGTTTTAATGCAACAATAAAAATTCACATGAAATACACGTGCACCGCACGTGTCCAGAAACTAGTGAATAAATAAATGTTGTCATAAAGAATAATAAATGCAAATTAGTCATGAAGATAATGAAGGCAGAAAAAGTTCATATGTGAGAAGGATTAAATATACCCCTGGACTTTGCTAAAAGGATCACATATACTTTTTTATGGGTTTTAATTTAATAAAACAAGTCAACAATAGATCAAAATCAATTTGTTTTTACTTCTATTTGCCGAAAAGGGTTTATTTGGTTCATCCGTGTAGTAAAAAAGTATACGTAAGTCCTTTTCTTTAACTAGAGATATATCATTTCTGAATTGCAAAAACTAAAGGACGTATCAACCTTTTTTTCCCATTTCTAGATATGCAAATATATGCAACAATGGATCCATTCATGTGACAATTGAAACAAAAAATATCCCCTTACGTACATTGTTTGTGTAATACGCCCTCAACACACCCCCACCCCCACCCCAACCCAACACCATATCTCTTAAATCTGCTTTATGCCTCATGTGACTTTTCTCTATAGAAATACCTCATTTGTCCATCTTCCTGTCGGTTTAATCATTTTTTCTCTCTCTCCCAATGAATTTCTCACATAATCAATTTTATATATCGGCATCACAAAATTAATACTCACCTTTTCTGATCACTTCTCTCACCTCTCCTTTATTTTGTTCTCTTATAGGACTTTATTAAAAAATTGATCTTTATATAAAACGTTTTTTTTTTGTTTTGACGGAGGAAGTAGTAACAGAAGTGGTGAGGCAATATGTTAAGCAAAGAGGAGTTATGCGATATGAGCGTGTTGCTGAGAGGATGACTACGTGGAGGTTGTATGTGGATGAACCAGTCGTAGACATGGCAATGCTGGGGTTAGACTTAAGATTTTTCAATTCTGGAGAACTCAAAATTGCTTGTGAGTGTTACCCTGGTTGTCCTAAAGCTTAATATAAATATATATATATATATATATTATATATATATATAATCATTGACTTATCATGAAGTGTTGTTATGTGCTTTTTAAATTTGACTAACGGTATCCTTATTATATTTAATTGTTTTAACGCAACAATAAAAATTCACATTAAACACACGTGTCCAGAAACTAGTAAACAAATAAATGTGATCATAAAGAATAATAAATGCAAATTAGTCACTAAGTTAAAGAATACAGAAAAAGTTCATATGTGAGAAGGATTAAATATACCCTGATTTTGCTAAAAGGATCACATATAGTTTTTATGGGTTTAAGTTTATTATAAAAAGTCAAGAATAGATCAAAATAATTTTCACTTCTATTTGCTGAAAAGGTATATTTGGGTTATCCTTGTAATAAAAAGGTATATGTTAGTCACTTTATTAACTAGAGATATATCATTTTTGAATCGCAAAGATTGAAGGACGTATCAGACTTTGTTCCCATTTCTAGATACGCCAATATACGTAACAATGGATCCATTCATGTACTAAATTGAAACAAAATTCCCCCTTACCTACATGCTTTGTGTAATACGCCCCCAACCCACCCCCACCCCCCACCCAATACCAGATCTCTTAAATCTGCTTTCTGCCTCAAGTGATTTTTCTCTATAAAAATACCTCATTTGTCCATCTTCCTCTTGGTTTCTCATCTCTTACTCTCTCACAATGAATTCCCCGTACAATCAATTCTATAAATAGGTATCACAATATTAATACTCATATTTTCTAATCGCTTCTCCTCTTTTTTTTGTTCTCTTATAGTATTTATTAAAAATAATATTTATATAAAATATTATTTGGTTTTTGACTAAGTGAATAGTAAGAGAAGCGGTGAGGCGATATGCTCAGCGAAGAGGAGTTATGCGATATAAGTGTGTTGCAGAGAGGAGATGACTACGTGGAGGTTGTGTGTGACATGGTGATGCAGATGCTAGACTTATAATTTTCAATTCTGGTGAACTCAAAATTACTTGTGAATGTTACCCTGGCTGCCCTGAAAGTTTTTTTACCATATATATATATATATATATATATAAGCGTTAATTTAATATATATATTCCTTCTGTGTGCGTTTGTACAATATAATGTGTTTGCGTTAAACGCATGTTTTATTATTGACTTATCATGAAATTTTGTTATGTGTTTTTAAAATTTTACTAATTGTATCCTTATTAATATTTAATTGTTTTAAAGAATCAATAAAAATTCACATGAAACACACGTGTCTAGAAACTAGTAAACAAATAGATGTGATAATAAAGAATAATAAATACAAATTAGTCACTAAGTTAATGAAGGCAGAAAAGTTTCATATGTGAGAAGTATTAAATATACCCCTGCACATTGCTAATAGGATCACGTATAATTTTTATGGGTTTTCGTTTAATAAAACAAGTCAACAATAGATCAAAATCTTTTTTTTTCACTTCTATTTGCCGAAAAGGGTTTATTTGGGTCATCCGTGTAATAAAAAGGTATATGTTAGTAACTTTATTAATTATAGATATATCATTTCTTAATCGCAAAAACTGAAGGACGTATCAGACTTTTTCCCATTTCTAGATATGTAAATATATATCACAATGGATCCATTCGTGTACTAAAATTAAACTAAAAATCCACCCTTACCTACACGCTTAATGTAATACGCCCCCCACCCAACACCAGATCTCTTGAATCTACTTTATGTCTCTGGTGATTTTTCTCTATAAAAATATCTTAATTATCCATTTTCCTCTCGATTTCTCATCTCTTCTCTCTCTCGCAACAAATTCTCCGTATAATCAATTTTATATATCGGCATCACAAAATTAATACTAACCTTTTCCGATCGCTTCTCCTATTTTTTTTGTTTCTTATATGACTTTTTTAAAATTTTGATCTTTATAAAAACATTTTTGTTTTTGACTGAGTGAATAGTAACAGTAGCGGTGAGGCGATATGTTCAACTTAGAGGAGTTACGCGATATGAGTGTGTCACATAGAGGAGATGACTACGTTGAGATTGTGTGTGCATGCACCAGTCGTAGATTTGGCGATGCTGGTGCTAGACTTAGAATTTTCAATTTGGTGAACTCAAAAATACTTGTGAATGTTACCCTGCTGACCTGAAGAGTTTTTTACCATATATATATATATATATAATATATATATATATATATATATATAAATCTTCTTTGTGAGTTTGTACAATATAATGTGTTTGTGTTAAATGCATGTTGTTGATTTTATTATTGACTTATCATGAAATATTGTTATGTGCTTTTTAAATTTGACTAATGGTATATTACTAATATTTAAATGGTTTAAGGCATGAATAAAAGTTCACATGAAACACACGTACAACACACGTGTCCAGAAACTAGTAAACAAATAAATATGGTCAAAAAGAATAATTAATGCAAATTAGTCACTAAGTTAATGAAGGCAGAAAAAGTTCATATGTGAGAAGGATTAAATATACCCCTGGACTTTGCTAAAAGGATCACATATAATTTTTATGGGTTTTAGTTTAATAAAATTAGTCAAGAATAGATCAAAATCATTTTTTTCACTTCTATTCGCCGAAAAGGGTCTATTCAGGTCATCCGTGTAATAAAAAGGTATATGTTAATCACTTTATTAACTAGAGATATATCATTTCTGAATCGCAAAAATTGAAGGACGGATCATACTTTTTTCCCATTTCTAGATATGTAAATATATGTAACAATGGATCCATTCATGTACTAAATTGAAAAAAAAAAACTTACCTACATGCTTTGTGTAATACGCCTCCCACCCACCCCCACCCCCAACACCAGATCTCTTAAATCTACTTTCTGCCTCAGGTGATTTTTCTCTATAAAAATTCCTCATTTGTCCATCTTCCTCTCGGTTTCTTATCTATTCTCTCTCGCAATGAATATCCCGTATAATCAATTCTATATATCGACATCAAAAATTTAAAACTCACCTTTTCTGATCGCTTCTCTCTATTTTTGTTCTCTTAAAGGAATTTATTAAAAATTTGATCTTTATATAAAATATGTTTTGATTTTTGACTGATAAAATAGCAACAAAAGTGGTGAGGCGATATGTTCAGCGAAGAGGAGTTACGCTATGAGCATGTTGCAGAGAGGAGATGACTAAGTGGAGATTGTGTGTGGATTTACCAGTCGTAGACATGGCGATGCTGGTGCTAGACTTAAGATTTTCAATTCTGGTGAACTTAAAATTGCGTGTGAATGTTACCCTAGCTGCCTTGAAGGTTTTTTTAACCATATATATATATAGTATATTTAATATATATACTCCTTCTTTGTGTGTTTGTACAATATAATGTATTTGTGTTAAACTCATGTTGTTTATTTTATCATCAACTTATCATGAAATGTTGTTATGTGCTTTTTAAATTGGACTAACGGTATTCTTATTAATATTCATCTATATGTTTGCTAGAGTACATTATAATTTATTTAGATGATGAACAATTTATGTAAACTTATATGCTTGTGTAGACTCGTCTGTATAGATAATTTTATTGGTAAAAAAAGTGAGTTTTGATAATGAGTTAATTAGCTTTTAAAAGGTTGGAATTTGTTAATTAAGTACTCTTCATGAATTTTATATATACTAGTTCTTGGTAACATGTGTTGCACGTTTGTCCCATAAAATTATTATAAAGTTAAATTATTACATAGAAAATGTTGAAATAAAAAATATTAGTTTTACCAATTTATATTTTATTCATTAAATAAAACTCATAATAATCGAGTGATACATCGACCATCGACCATCAAGCAAGAAATATGGAAAACTAATTAAGATACTATATCCTCTAATAATATGAATATATCTATATGACTAATCCTTAATAATCTCTCATTACACTCTCATATTAGTAAATACACAAATATGTAGCTACTTAAAGAGACCATATTAGTAAGGAAAGGATAAAAGAAATATTATAAAAGTACATTTAAAAACGAATATAAAAGTCATACATTAGTAATTTCAGTACTAATAAAAATAGACTTATAACATTCATAATTTCGTAGAAGATTAAATTAAAGAAGTATAAATCGAACTTTAATTCTAACAATATATAACAATATATATATAGTAAAAGAAATACATAAGGAGTAGAGTTCTTGATGATACCTTCTCCCATAACCAATTAAAATCCAAAAGTCTTAATAATGATCCAAGTGCGTCACTCCTTATGAATGGTACATACGATATAAATATTAAAATTAATTGAAAATTCAAAATGAGCAAGAAAAAGTTAAATGATTTTCTTGACTACAGAGATATGCTCGCCACTTGGACTTCCTAAACAGTATTAGCTTAAAGTTTATATTTATTACCGAAAATTTTACAAATCTAAAATATTATAAAGAAATTCTAAAGGTAGAATAATTTTGGAATATGAAAGCAATTCCACAAATTTAATTGATTGAACTAACGAGTGAGAATGTATTTATTTTCTATTGTTTCATTTTAATGAAATATTATTAATAGATGGGTAAATTTACTTTTTAATACCAATAATTAAAGGATTAGTGTTTAATTAAATATTTAAATGACCGTTTAACCTATAAAGGATAAATTTGATAATTCAACTTTTAACTTTTTTTGTTCACAATTTTAGTGTGTGTGTGTATATATAATTTGTATGAATTGTTTTATCATTATCATAAGTCTGTATTTTTATTAGGCTCAAATTATTCATGTGACTTTATTGCAAGTGTGTTAAATACTAAACAAATTACTTATAATAGCTTCAGCAGAATTGCTTTACCGATGGTAGTTTCAAAGGAATTGATTTTAAACATTACCATGTGCCCCTCATTTGGTGTTTCTTGATGCACATTAAAAAATATTACTCACTTTATACGATTTGCATAAAATTTTAATTGTTTTAACGCATCAATAAAAATTTACATGAAACACACGTGTCCAGTGACTAGTAAACAAATTATAAATGTGATCTTAAAGAATAATAAATGCAAATTAGTCACTAAATTAATGAAGGCAGAAAAAGTTCATACGTGAGAAGGATCAAATATACCCTTGGACTTTGCTAAAAGGATCATATTTACTTTTTATGGATTTATTTTAATAAAACAAGTCAAGAATAGATCAAAATCATTTTTTTTTCATTTTATTCGCCAAAAAAGTGTATCTGGGTCACCCGTGTAATAAAAAGATATATGTTTGTCACTTTATTTAACTAGAGATATATCATTTCTTAATCGCAATAATTGAAGGATGTATCAGACTTTTTCCCATTTCTAGCTATGTAATATATGTAACAATGGATCCATTCATGTACTAAATTGAAACAAAGAATTACCCTTACTTACATGCTTTGTGTAATACCCCCCCCCCCCACCCCAAGACCTGATCTCTTAAATCTGCTTTCTTTCTCAGGTGATTTTTCTCTATAAAAATGTCATTTGTGTACCTTCCTCTGGTTTACTCATCTCTTCTCTCTCTCCCAATGAATTTTCCGTATAATCAATTTTGTATATCGACATCACAAAATTAATACTCACCTTTTCCGATCACTTCTCCTTTCTTTGTTCTCTTATAGTATTTTATTGAAATTTTTATCTTTATGTAAAATATTTTTGGGTTTTTGACCGAGTGAATAGTTATAGAAGCGGTGAGGCGATATGTTCAGCGAAGAGGAGTGTAATGACCCAGAAGGTCATTTTTGGAAATTGTATTATTCGTTTAACGTGAATTAATTGATTGTTGGGTGATTGTAGATAAATGACTTAATCGATAGTTAGTGGACTAAAGTGATCATTTATTTAACACATTATACCATTAGGGACATGTATTAAATATAAGTTAGTGGATTTTATGAGTTCTAATAAACAGTTGATTTGTACTAAAAAAAAGAGTCAGAAAACACAAAAGTTCATGGGGTGTTTCACATTTCTATGTTGTAAAAGTGTATGGGCGATCCTTCACTTGTTATACCTACTGAGTATATTGGTATTAAGGACAACCTATATTATGAGGAGATTTCCATCCAAATATAGATCGTTATGTTGGCAAGTTGAGGACAAAGGAGGTAGCATCAGTCAACGTCTTATGGAGGAATCAGTTTGTTGAAGAAGATACTTGGGAGGCTGAGGAGGATATGAAGAAGAGATACCAACATCTCTTTGAGTTCGTAGAGATTCCAGATCAAGGTACTAATTCTCTTCTCAGTATTCTTTAATTGATATACTAAATGTGTTAGAGGAGTTTGAGCTGAATGTTCAATGTTAACACCCTTAGTTCTACTAGGAGTAATCTCATTCGAGGAAGAATGTTCCCAACAGGAAGATATTGTAACATCTCTCCTTGGAAAGAGTTATATTTAGAAAGCGCTAACTTGGAAATAGAAAAATCTAAAATTTTTTAAGTTATGCCTAAGTTAAGAGTTTTCGGTCAACTTCAAACGACCATAACTTTTAATAGGATGCATTAGGTGGACCTTGAAAATTTTCAAGTTATGGCTAAGTTAAGAGTTTTGAGCTCGTATGAAGTACATATGATCATTTGAAATCTTCTTGACCAGTTAAGGAAAGTTACCCGAATTAGTGAGGGATATTTTGATCTTTTCCTTACCAAATCTGATTAAAACGAATTTAATATTATGTTTGGGCTCAAGTGTGATTTAGTTATGTTTGCACAAATCGAAATACACTTAGGGTTTTGAGAAGGGTTCAATAAGAGGAGAAAAGGAGAAAACCAAGGTGTTCTTCATCTTTCTTGCAAGTCGAAGGTTGTTTCGCCAAATGTTTGATCCCTAAGATGTATGTGAGTTCTCATAGTGTTGGGTTCGTTCACCCACATGCAAATCATGTTATTTTAGCATAATTTAGTTCACAAAAGTTTAAGGATTTGAGTTCTTGATAAGTGTTCTTGAAGTCTTGTTTCCGTTCTTGAATTAGGATGAGTTTGATGAGTTCTTGAGGTAATCGCATTGAGTTTAAGAGTTGTTTGTGAGTAGATTATTTTGTACTTGTATCGGGTAATTGAATCTAAGGAAATTTTGAGGAAATAAATACATTAAAAGTAATTTAGGATCAGAAAACGAGTTGAGAAAATTCATCAGGTCGTTTAGGGGGAAGGGCGGCGCGCCAGCAGTGCGCCAAACCAAAACCCCAGTAAATGGATGTTAGGCGCAACACGCCATCAGTACGCACAATTAAACCTCCAGTAAATGGAGGATGGTGTGGCGTACCAACAGTGTGCCTAATTTGACCCCCAGTAAATGGAGGTTGAGGTGGTGCACCAGCAGTGCGCCCAATCAAACCCCAATAAATGGAGGCTTGGGGAAGCACGCCAGAACTGGGCCAAGGTCGTCTGCCCTACTGTTCTCACCATTTATATTCACAGCTTCAAAATTCTCAAAAAGACTCAATGGTAAATCTCCACTGAATCAATTGGATGAGAGATCTATTATTCGAATTTGAGCAAACTTGTTAGTCGGTGAATCTTTTATAGGACCGAAGAACTTATTTGCTCTCAATCTTAGAATCTTAAGATTCGATCGGGATCTCAACCATTTAGGAAATGTGTCATTCAACTCATTGTTACCTAAATCAAGAACTTCCAAATCTTCGCAATTGATCAAAGATCGTGGAACTTTTCCCTCTAGCTTATTCCCGTCTTTAATGAGTATAATTTGGTTTTCTATGCTAAAAGTTGTATTAATTGTACCGCTAATACTATTTTTTCTTAAATCCAAAACCCAAAGTCTACTCATCTCACCAAACATATTGGGATTGTTCCCTCCAAATTATTGCTTCCCAAATCTAGTACATCCAGTGTTGTCAGATTGCAGATGATTGATATAATCTGTCCACTGATATTATTGTGTGAAAGGAGAAGACGTTGTAGGAACTTCTGGTCTAGGAGTGACTTTTGAATAAGTCCTTGCAGCTTATTTTATTTTAGAGAAACAGAATACAATGTTTTAGACCTGAACTCATGAATGTTTCCACTGAAATGGTTATTGTTCAAGTCTAAAAGCCCTAGTGATTGGAGGGAGAATATCCAGGAAGGTATAGTCCCATTCAAGTGGTTTGATGACAAGAAAAGTGAATCTAGGTTTTGCATACCACTTACATTAGAAGAAGTTGGACCTGTCAGGAAATTGAATGAAAAATGTAGTCGTTCAAGTTGCATCCCTCTGTTAAAGGATAAGAACTCAAGCTGGCCATCAAAGTTGTTATTTCTAAGTGATAACGATCTGAGCTTTCCAAATTTAATGAAATCAGAAATTGGTCCTTTAAGATGGTTATAAGAAAGGTACAAATCCTCTATGTTGGTGAGATTCAATAGAGATTTAGGAATAAACCTGAGAGATTACAAAAAGCTATGTGCAATGTACGTAGTGAATTTAGATGACCAAATGATTCAGGTATCCTACTAGTAGCATTCACACCTCTGAGATATAACTCCATGACTGATGAACTGCTATTCCGTTTGGTTGTGGGAAACCTAATAGTTAGTTGGGCATAGTCTAATAATCCAAGCGATTTAAAGTTTGAAAGGTGGAAACTCTTTCAGTATCCCGTATAACTGTGTATTCACAAGGTCAAGAGTAGTTAAATAAGAAGAGAAATTCAGAGGAATAGCAGAAGAGATGTTTACATAGCTAAGGTGGAGCTCTCTTAATAAGGTCAAGTTCTTAAGGAGCAGTTCAAAATTGTGAGGTTCGAATCTAAGCTCATATGGATCACTCTCGATACGAAGAACGTGTAATTTAGAAAGACGAGAGATTTTTTATGGGATTATATCTTTAAAACTTGAATAAAACAAATCAAGATGCGTCAAACTATAAAGCTCACCAAATATAGGTGAAATGAGCGATACAGAAAAATTATTTCCAGACAAATCAAGCCATTTGAGATTGGAGAGCTTAAAGAGGCTACTGTTGGAATGAAACTCGACTCGAAGTTGACTAATCACTTGTCCTATCATCTCGTCACACTTATCTCCATCCCATGAACAACAATCTGTGCTCTTATTCCATTTAATTTTTTTAGGATAATAACCATCATAAGAAGAATCAAGATTTATAGTAAAGGTGTTGTTGAATTGAAGAAGAGCAAGGGCTTGATCATTTGGGCACAAATGAGGTAAAGAAGAGGAGAAAACAAGTTCACAAAGAAACGCGTATAGGAGAAATAATGCAAGTTTTCCAATGCCCATTTTTACGCCTCAAAATATATATACCAAAATTACTAAGTAAGTTTTCCAATTCTTGCTCTACGTCTGTATTCAATAATTTTGAGGAGGTTTATATAGCACATAGCAAATGACAATTTTCTATTAATTTCCGATTGTCGTAAGTCTATCTTTCTTGAGCTTCTTCTGATTAAATTTAGTGGGATTAGTTGTATAGTCAGAGTCTTTGGTGATGTTCCAATGAAAAAAATTGTTGGTGCATAGACCTTGACCAAAACATTTTCCAATTTGATTAGAATATGAGTGTTGGTTGTTGTACAAGACCTTTGACTTTCAAGTAAAAAATCCAAGTTGGTTTGGTCATATGCACAAATATTACTTTTTCTAATGGTAGTGAAAACATTAATGTTAAATTATTATTATATTTTTTATAAAAAGAGAATTCATTTATACTATGTATGATCCTTTCAGCAAGAAAAATAGGATATACTTGATCTTTTTCACACATGATTTTTTTTAATTTCATTGATTCAATGCGTAATTTGATGTCGTTGTTATAGATTTATTTACTTATCATTATTTGAATCTCTTATTCTTATTTAATTTTTTCCTTCCATTTTTAGAGTAAAAATATGAGAATAAAAATAAAAAAATGTGCATGGAAAAGAATAAAAAAGTAAAAAAGAAATTAAAACTATTTTTTGCAACTATATTGTATAATTTATTTTTTTATCTTTTAAAAATAATAAATTAGATGGCTACATAAACATTTATACTTTGCTTTTTCTTTATAAAACAGAGGAACAACGAAATAACTTTACCAGTATTGGTGTCTAGTACTGCGAAAAGCAGAAAACTTTTCATCTTCCTTTTGCCGATCAGTAGCGTAATAAAATTCCATTCCGTCCAAGAAGAATTTTGCTCCACGCGGACGGGTCATAGAGTGACTTGTATGGATATCCGTAAACTCGGATTCGTAAATGAGAGAATTCCACTTGTCATATTTGTTGGAAAAATGCGGATAAAGACAAAATATATATGGTAAAAGTAATGGGAATAAAATGGAAAAATAATGACACCAAGAATTTTACGTGGAAACCCTTCTAAATAAGGGAAAAAACACGGGCCAAGAGGAGCAACTGATATCACTAAGTAAGGAATTTTACACTGTGTATTCACGAATAAAATACTCAAACTGACCACTACACACTCAAAAGGAACAACATTCTTTTGATTTACATCTTATTAAAATATCGCTCACACTCTATTTTTCTTCACAGACTATTTTCTTGTATAGTCTATGAAATATCTCACTTTGCTCTCAAAATGATTTTTCTCTATAACTTTGTTTGTCCTACAAATGAGCAAGAATACTCTATTTATAGAAGAAATTTACAACTAATGATGTCACCAATGACGTCACGAAAACACTCAAGTTTCAACCTTTGCAACTTAAGTATTTATCTTGATAAGATTTAGTTGGTATGTTGTTGTACCAAATTAAGACTTTGAAAAAAAATATGGGGCTAGAACCCCACAAATCTCCTCCTCCAGTCTCATTCACTGGAAGGAGGTATCTCCAACTTCTTTAGAGAGAGCTCATACCCACAAGTTCTTTGCATAACTCGAACTTGTCTTTCGGTATCGTCTTGGTCATCATATCAGCAGGATTTTCACTTGTGTGAATCTTTTTGACGTGAAATGATTCACTTTCCACTTTCTCACGAATCCAATGATATTTGACGTCAATGTGTTTTGTTCTTGAATGGTACGTGGAGTTCTTACTCAAGTCTATTGCACTTTGGCTGTCACAGTAGACAATATACTCCATCTGATTCAAACCAAGCTGTTGAAGAAATCACTTGAGCCATATCATCTCCTTGCCGGCTTCAGTAGCCGCAATATACTCAGCTTCAGTTGTAGATAGTGCAACACACTTCTGCAACTTTGACTGCCATGATATAGCTCCCCCTGAAAAAGTAAACAAATATCCAGTAGTGGATTTTTTGTTATCAAAGTCACCTGTCATATCATAATTTGTATAGCCTTTCAATATTGGATTTGATGTTCCAAAACACAAGCATTGCTATGAGCTTCCTCTAAGTTACCTGAGTATCTACTTCACAGCTTCCCAATGCTCTTTTCCTGGATTTTCGAGAAATCTGCTGACAACACTAACTACGTGAGCAATATCAGGTCTAGTGCACACCATTGCATACACTAGACTTCCAATGACGGAGGAATATGGAACTTCATTCTCTCTTTTTCCTCCCTAGCTGTAGGGAACATCTTCTTTCTCAACTTCATATGCACAGCAAGAGGTGTACTAACAGGCTTAGAATTATTTATATTGAAGAGCTTTAGTACACGTTCAATGTACTTCTTATGGGACAAATAAATCTTCCTTTCATCTCTGAGAGGAGTAATTCTCATGCCCAAAATTTTCTTGGCATGACCGAAGTCTTTCATAGAAAAAGACTTACACAGCTCTTTCTTCAACTCGTCAATCTTAGAAGTATTGTTTCCCACAATAAACATATCATCCACATACAGCAAGAGAATGATAAAGTCATTGTAAGAAAATTTTTGTACAAGTACGCAATGATTTGAAGAAGTCTTCTTATAGCCTTGCTCCCCCATATAAAATTCAAACATCTTGTACCACTGTTTAGGAGCTTGCTTTAATCCATATAGACTCTTTATGAGTTTGCACACAAAATTTTCTTTACCATCTACTTTGAATCCCTCAGGTTGTTCCATATTAATATCTTCTTCTAGGTCACCGTGAAAGAAATTCGTCTTCATATCCATCTGCTCAATCTCTAAATTTATACTATCAGCCAAACCTAGAACTGTGCGAATCGAGGACATTTTCACAACAGGAGAAAATATTTCGTCAAAGTCAATACCCTTCCTTTGACCAAATCCCTTAACAACCAATCTAGCTTTGTACCTGGGCTTCAAGTTGTGTTCTTCACCTTTAACTTTAAACACCCACTTGTTCTTCAAAGATCTCATGCCCTTAGGAAATTTTACCAACTCATAAGTGTGGTTCTCATGCAGAGACTTCATCTCATCTTGCATGGCTTCATACATTGATCTTTGTTCTCATCTTCCATGGCCTCCTCATAACATTAAGGTTCTCCCCCGTCAGTGAGTAACACATACTCATTGGTTGAATAATGGGAGGAAGGAAACCGCTGTCTTGTGGACCTTCAAAGTGGAATATTTGATTCGTCCACACTTCATGAGCAACATGATCATCAATAACAATATCATTGTTATTATCAACTCAGCATGTTCATTCGATACATGATTCTGGACGTCACCATGATTATCAAGCCCAACAACATCATGCACACTTGTGTGAGGATCTTCATCATGATGAACTATACCATCAAAACTTGAAGATTCTAGCTTCTCCCCTTTGTCAATATCTTCAATTGTTTGATTCTCCAAGAAAATAATATCACGACTTCTCACAAGTTTCTTTTCGATTGGATCATATAGTCTGTAACCGAATTCATCAAGGCTATATCCAATGAAGATGCACTGCCTTGTCTTGGCATCTAACTTTGACCTCTCATCTTTTGACACATGTACAAAAGCTTTGCAACCAAATACTCTCAAATGGTCACAGGAAACATCCTTTCCATACCAAACACTATTTGGTAAATCACTTTGCAAAGCAACAACAGGAGATAGATTATTAACATGTGCAGAGGTCAATAAAGACTCACCCCAAAATGAGTTCGGAAACTTTGCTTCAGAAAGCAAACATCTAAATTTTTCCATCAAGGTCCTATTCATCCTCTCAGTCAAACCATTAAGTTGAGGAGTCTTGGGAGGAGTCTTCTGGTGTCTAATACATTGATGCTTGCAGTATTCGTCAAATGGTCCACAATATTTACCACCATTATCAGTACGAATACATTTTAGTTTCTTTCCAGTTTCTCTTTCAACTGAAGCCTGAAACTACTTGAAGAAACCTAACACTTGATCTTTATTCTTCAAGACATAGACCCAAAGTTTTCTTGAGCAATCATAAATGAAAGTGACAAAGTAGAGTGCACCACCCAATGTCTTTGTCTTCATTGGACCACATAAATCAGAGTGTACCAACTCAAGCAATTTTGTCTTTCTCGAAGGAGGGTAGGACTTAAAGGAAACTATATTTTGTTTACCAGCCAAGCAGTGCTCACACTTTTCTAATTTAGCACTTTTGAAATTTGATAAAAATTTCTTCTTGGCTAGAACATTAAGTCCTTTCTCGCTTATGTGGCTAAGTCTCTTGTGCCATAACGTTGAAGAGTTATCGCTCTCAACCGCATTCACCATATCAACACGAGTAGAGGCCGTAGTCTAGTATAGACCAAGACGTTTGTTACCACGAGCCAAAACCAAGGAACCCCTAATGAGCTTTTATTTTCCATCACCGTTCGTACTAACATATCCTTCATCATCTAAAACACCAACCAAAATTAGGTGCAGACAAACATCAGGAGCATTTTCACATTGTTCAAAACTAGTTTAGTTCCAACACTAGTTTCCAAACAAATTGTACCAATACCAACCACCCTAGAAACAGTCTCATTACCCATACTCAAGGTTCCAAAATAACCAGGAGTATAGGAAGAGAAAAAATCCTTCCTTGATGTCACATGAGATGCGGCACCAGTGTCCACAACCCAGCCTGACTCATCACAAGCAATATTTATCATATCCGTATCAAGGACAGTAACAAGATCTTCGGTGGTAACGGTGTCTAGGCAATTTTCATTGTCATCTTCTTTAGTTTCCTCTTTGTTTTTGTTTTCCCTCTTCAACTTTCTGCATAACTTCTTTGTGTGTCTTTTCATGCCATAATGATGACACTCAATATCCTTAAGTGTGCCTCTGGATTTGCTCTTATTTTGTTCTCTATATTGAGAATCACAAGTTTTGTTTCTCCCCCTTGGTCCAGTTATCAGGACATCCGACGAAGAAGAACCTTGAGTTTTGCTTCTCATCTCTTCGTTCAAGACACTACTATCGGCGGAATCCATAGATCACACCATCTGCAGCAGAATTTGACAATGAAGTTCTAAATATTTCCCAAGAGTCTGATAGGAAACCAAGTAGAAGCTGGCCTTGAATTTTTTCATCAAATTTGATGCCCATAGCTGACAATTGGTTCATCATTCCCTGAAATATTATTCAGATGGTCTGTCAACGGAGAACCATCATGATACTTTAAACTCAACATATGTTTTATTAAGAACATTTTATTGTTGCCAATCTTCCGAGCATACAAACTTTCAAGATGCTCCCATAGGGTTCTAGCATGTGTCTCCCCAGAAATATGGTTCAACACATTATCTTCAACCCATTGCCTAATGAATCCACAAACCTATCTGTGAAACAAATTTCACTCTTCATCTGATCTTCCATTTTCCCCTTTAAAATGGCATAATTAACACCATTCAAAATAACCATTCTACTTATGTTAGCTTCCATCGTTTTCCCCCAAAAATATAGTTATCGCAAATCAAAGTAAATCTTTTCTGATGTGGAAGGTCAGATTGTGCTGCAACCACAGAGCATACTCAGATAAAACCTTAGCTCTGATACCAGTTTGTTGAGAAAATACGGATAAACACAAAAATATATATGGTAAAAATAATGGTAATAAAATAGGAAAATAATGACACCAAGAATTTTATGTGGAAACCTTTCTAAATAAGGGAAAAAACACGGGCCAAGAGGAGCAACTGATATCACTATAGTAAGGAATTTTGCACTGTGTAGTCACGAATACAATCCTCAAAGTTACCACTAGACACTCAAAAGGAACAACATTCTTTTGGTTTCCACCTTACTAAAATATCGCTAACACTCTATTTTTCTTCATAGACTATTTTCTTGTATAGTCTATGAAATACCTCAATTTGCTTTCAAAATGGTTTTTTCTCTCTAACTTGGTGTGTCCTACAAATGAGCAAGAATGTTGTATTTATAGAAGAAATTTACAACTAATGATGTCACCAATGACATCATGAAAATACTTAAGTTTCAAACTTTGCAACTTAAGTAGTTATTTTGATAAGATTTAGTTGGTATGTTGTTGTACCAAATTAAGACTTTGAAAAAAAAATATGGGGCTGGAACCCCACAATATGAACTTAAAATACCTCTTTATACCTTTAAAACAGGTAAATGCACGAGTACCCCAACCTATGCCAGAAATCTCAGAGACACACTTGTACTTTACTAAGGTCCTACTACCTCCTCAAACTTATTTTATTTCTACCCATTTCCAGCCTACGTGGCACTATCATTGAAAAAAATTGTCAACACACGCTGGGCCAGAAGATAGTGCCACGTAAGCCGAAAAGGGGTAAAAAATTATTTATAAAATAAGTTCAGGAGGTAATAGTACCTTAGTATAGTATAAGTGTACTTTTGAGATTTCGGACATACTTCAGGAGGTACTTATGCATTTTTCCGAAAAACTGAGTATTGCACTTTCTATGTAATTTTTACAAGAAGCAGATTGTTGGGCGAATTACAATCTTAATTTGAGGACAAAATTGTTAGATCCGAATCGAACCCCGAAATCACTCCGAATACGAAGAACGCATAATTTTAAAAAGGTGAGTGATTTCTGCTGTGATTACACCTGCAAATTCAACTTTTAACAACAAATAAAATTATTAATTTGTATCCAGATAACACTGAAAGTGAACAATTAATTAACCTAAACCTGTTCAATGTTATTTTTCCAGATTCAGATTTCCACAACTTTGGAAGTGATAAAGTAGAAATTTGTTTTTGGAGGTATGAGTTGCATATGATAATAGCGACGGAATGCCTCGATGTTATGTCGATTGGGTGTATGAAAAAAGTCTCACATTAGAAGTTGATAAGAAAAAGAGATAATATAAGGTTGAGATTATATGAGATTGAAATTTGTTATTTCAATAGATTTTTAAGAATACTTAGCATACGTAAATTTCACACATGTTTGACATTTTTATTTATTGCACTCAAAGGTAGGATAAACCTCTAAACAGATCAATTTTTACATGATCTTATAATTGACATGTCCTAACAATCATGTCACAAATTATTTGACTTAAGTAAGTAAGAAGAAACTGATCTATTATTGATATTATTAATAATTACTGAGTTTAAAAAGGCCCTCCTTGAGGTAGCCTTCGCTACAAGCATTTATTTTTACTAATTATATTTTTTTCCTGAAATATATATATACTTAAATTCATTTTTAACAAGTAATTAGAAACTAAGTTTTTCCTAATAGTAGGAACATGAAAAACGTTGTTGATAGTTGACATCTTGTAGGAAGTCATCTTTAGGAATATCTTTTCACTTCCTTCAACCTTTAATATTGCAGTATTTTCCATGAATAACTCTTATTTGACCGCACAAACATATCGAGCGAGTCCGAAATCTAACCATCAATCTATCGATTTTTTATCTATGTTGCATTCAGTGAACATAGAACATAAATTTTCGATCTCATAAGTTGTTTTCAGAATGTTTGTTGATCACGCCCAAAACTTATCCTTAAAAGAACAAGTGGTCGTTACAAATATAATTCGGCTTTGTTTATGACCGGAGTCGATCCCACAAAGAACTATCAAAGCTTTCTTTTGTATTGCTAAGAATATTTTAATGATCAATTTCTCCAGTTGATTCTTTTCATTAAGAATTCAAACAAGAACTAAAATAAATGGAAATAATTGAAAAAATTAGTAATGTACTTATGTTTTCTTCAAAAGGAAAACAATCTAGGGTTATGATTTCACCGATTGTCGAAATAAACTTATAATCTGCCCACTATAATCCTGTCGTGTTATTCTCTATCGACCATGATCCTTTAGTTACTACAATTGTTTCTCAACATATAATAGTGATTTCGTTGCGTTATTCTCTCGAATTCGTTAACTCCTTAGAGTTAGTTGATTTTGAAAATAGACACTTAACGTGTTGATCTCAATTTTAGTAGGTCACTAATTCAAAAAGGAAATCATCAGTGCAAACGACTTCAACAAGGAAAAAACATATTTGCTTAAGCTGCAGAGAAGCATTGGAAAGGAAAGCCTCAATCTAAGGAACAAAAGAAGGAAAGAAATATATGGTTGATCATCACAGAAAGGAAAGTCTAAAAGAAGCAGATCATACAAGGAATACTCGCACACTTGGCAGATATCACAGCCGAATCATCAAGAAATGGAAGAGTCATGAATCAAGCAACAAGATAAGAAGTCTGCTGATCATACAAGGAAAATATCAAACCAGCAAAGGAAAGCAGAAGAAACGATTTACTACATAAATGCAGATCAACTAAATCGCCTCAATCAAGAACTCCCTAAATTAATCCTGGATTGAGATAAATTCCTTGGGTTTTTTCCTTACAAAGAGCACATGTCAACATCTATATAAACCGACCCAGATTTGTAGTGTGAAGTACACAACTTCAACATTTCGTTCGTTTGTTTTCTTAGAAATTGACGAGACCGCAAGGTAAGTATTCATGTATGAGTGGAAGTATTCATGTATTTCTGCACTACAAGAAAATTGTAAATTACATGGGATTTTTTTTGGAAATTAGTATAAAAATTTGCAGAAAATAAGTTTCAAGTGAATTTTCATACTAATTCCTAGGAAAATCCCCATGTAACTCACAGTTTTTCTATAGTGCTGGTCATATGAGTCGATTTTCTATCATATACATAAATGCATATCTTTTCTTGTTGATGAACCTTTAGGATAAAATTGTTGAAAATACATCTTGGAGAACCGTATCTTTAGTATTGAAAGGGGTCACTGGCTGTTTGGGATGTGCTTTATAACATCGACAACCATATTCCCCTGCTTGGGATTCTTGGGTTCACTATGCGGTTGCACTTCTAAGGTCATTTATTTTCGCCTCTCACTTTCTCTTTAGTCGACTATGCCTAATCTTATTCCGAGTTGTCCTTTTCATCGCTCAAAACTGAAAATCGCTAGCTTTGATATCTAGTTTTCTATTATCAATGTGTTTTCCTTTGAGGTTTTGCTGGGTTAAAGTCTTGAATGCAATTTATATTGTTCACGTTTGAACTTTATCTACATTCTTTCTTACATGCCTAAAAAGAATAAATGTCTTTTATATTGAATGTAGATAAGGACTATTAGAAGTCATTTTGTTGGAGGTATTAGACAGTCTTATGATTATTTACCACACCATTTATAGCTTTGAGATGGGATACGTTATCCAAATACATGGTATAATAACTTATCTAGGTTAATTTATTTTGGGGTAACTTATTTCCAATCAAACGATTAAGGCATTATAATTTTGAGTATTGTAGTTTAGGTAGTTCTTTCAGGCAAAGCTAAGCTTAGAGATAATATATGAAGTCAAACGTATATAAATCTATCTCTGTGTTGAAGTAGTTAGTCAATTCTAATAAATTTTAGGTGTTGTATTTCAAAAGACTCATTTTTTATGATTCTCATAATTCGAATGTTCTCTTACATAAATTGTACTACAATCTCATTTCTCTTAAAAATATATCTAACAAGATTGCCTTGGCTTTTCACAACTAGCATATTTTAGACTTAAATAAGTATATTTTAAAAGCCAAGTTTGAACGAAAAATGATGGAACTTAATTCCTTTGAACCTAGTCATTACGAATTACTTGTATCGAGTAAGTTTTAGATTCTGGATCTTTCCTTACCAAATTGATTTAACCGAATTTAATAATTTGTTTTGGGTCAAGTTGATGAATTATTTCTGCCACATCAAATTACATAGGGATTTTGAGAGGGTTCCAAAGAGAAGAAAGGAGAAACCAAGGAGTGCGTCTTCAAGTTTTTCTTGGCAAGTCAAGTTGTCTTCGCCAAAGTTTTGATCCCTTAACGAGTATTTGAGTTCTCAAGTGTATCGGGTTCGTCACCCCAATGCAAATCATGTTATTTTAGCATAATTTAGTTATTCAAAGATTTTAAGGGATTTGATTCTTGATAAGTTTTTGAGTCTTTTTCCAGTTCCTTGAATATGTAGCGAGGTTTGATGATTTTGAGGGTACATCGCAATTGAGTTTAGAGTCGTGCTTAGTGAGTAAGTTATTTGCTACTGTATCGTCGTTAACTGAATAGCTAAGGAAACTTTGAGAAAATCAAATACATAAAAGTGATTTGAGATCAGGAAAACGATGTTGGTGAAAATTCATTCAGGTCGTTTAGGGGAGGCGGCGCACCAGCAGTGCGCCAAACCAAACCCAGTAAATGGTTCGCGGCAAACCCGATCAGTACGCACAATTAAACCTCCAGTAAAATGGCGGTGGATGTTAGCGTACCAACAGTGTGGCCTAATTTTGACCCCACAGTACATGCGAGGTTGTGGTGGTGCAACCACACTCGTGCGCCCAATCAACCCCAATAAATGGAGGCTTGGGAGACGCCAGAACTGGGCCTAAGGTCGTCTGCCCTACTGTTCCACCATTTATATTCACGCTTCAAAATTCTCATAAAGCTCAATGGAAATCTCCACCTGACACATTGGATGAGAGATCAATTATTCGAATTTGAGCAACTTCGTAGTCGGTGTGATCTTTTATAGGACCGAGAACTTATTTCGTCTCATTCTTAGAATTTAAGATTCAGCGGGATATCAACCATTTAGAAATGTGTCATTCAAACTCTTGTTACCTAAATACGAAAGAATCTTCCAAAACTTCGCAAGTTGATCAAAAGATCGTGGAACTTTGTCCCTCTAGCTCTATTCCCGTCTAAATGTATGATATAAATTGGTTTTCCATGCTTAAAAGTTGTATTTAATTGTATCCGCTAATACTAGTTTATCTTTAAATCCAAACCCCCCAAGTCTACCTATCTCACAAAACATATATGGATTGTTCCCCCTAAATTATTGACTTCCCAACATCTCATACAATCCATGTTGTTAAGATTGCAGATGATTGATATAATCTTCCACTGATATTATCTGTGTTGAAAGGGAAGCGTAGGACTGTCAAACTCTCTGATTCCTAGGCAGTGACTAAGACATCTTGAGAATATAGTCTTCAGAGGAACAGCCATTACTTTTAGCTAGAACAAATGAAATGTTTACCGAACTATGGTGTTCACTATGCGTTATCTTCAAGTCTAAAATCACAGTGAATGGGGGAGATCCAGGCAAGCCTATGTCCCATATCAAGTGGCTTTGGATGACAAGAAAGTGAATCTAGGTTTGACATACCATTAATTAGAAGAAGTTTGGACCTGTAGGAATTGAATGAAAGAATTGTGAGATCGTCACAGTTGTATCATCCCATCCTGTTTAAAGGATAAGAAACTTCAAGTTACCATCCAAAGTTGTTATTTTCTTCTACATCTCGATAACGATCTGAGCTTATCACAAATTTAAGGAAAGATCAGCACTTCGGTCCTTAAGCATGGTTATTAAGAAAGGTACAGGATCCTCTAGTTCGTGCAAGTTCAATACAGAGATTTTAGGAATAAACTGAGGCATTACAAAAGCTGGATGTGCAATGTACTGTAGCTGAAGTTAGATGACCAAATGATTCAGGATCCTACTAGCTAGCATTCCACCGTCTGAGATATACACTCCAATGACTGCATTAAGAACTGCCTATCCGTTTGGTTGTGGGGAACCTAATAGTTAGTTGGGCATAGTCTTAATCATCAGCGATTAAAGTTTGAATTGGAGAACTCTTTCAGCATCCCTATAACTGCTGTATCACTAAGAGTTCAAGAGTAGTTAAAATTAAGAAGAGAAGATTGCAGCGAATAGCAAAGAGATGTTTAACATAGCTAAGTGGGAGCTCTCTTATAATCATTCAGTTAAGAGCAGTTTCAAAATTGTGAGGTTCGAACATAGCTCATACTGAGATCACTCTCGATACGAAGAACGTGTATAATTCAGAAAGACGAGAGATTTTTATGGGATAATATACCTGTAAACTTGAATAAGACAATCAAGAATGCGCTTCCAAAAACTAGGAAAGCTCACACAAATATTGTGAAGATGACGATCAAGAAAATATTTCCGTAACAAAATCAAGCCATTTGAGATTGGAGGAGCTTAAGAAGGGACTTCTTGGATGAAGTCGACTCGAATGACATACTTGTTCCATCATCTCGTCACTACTTACTCCATCTCAGGCATGAACAACAAGCGTTGCTCTTATTCGCATTATTTTTTCTAGGATAATAAACCACATAAAGAAGAATCAAGGGATTAGTAGTAAAGCGTGTGTGAATTGGAAGAGACGGACGCTTGATCATTTGGAACAAGATGAGCGGTAAGAAAGGAGAAAACAAGTGTCACAAAGAAACGCGGTATAGAGATAATGCAAGATTTCTCCAATGCCCATTTTTACGCGCCTCAACAGCTATATATACGCAAATTACTAAGAGTTCAATTCTTACCTCTACGTCTGTACTCAAAATTTTGAGGAGTTTCATATAGCACATGCAAATGACAATTTCTAATTAAATTTCCGATTGGTCGTAGTCTATCCTTTGAGCTTCTTCTGATAAATATTTAGTGGGTTAGTTGTTAGTCAGAGTCTTGGTGATGTTCCAATGGAAAAAAATTAGTTGGATGCATAAGACTTGACCAACAACATTTTCAAATTTGAGATTAGATATTGGTGTTGGTTGTTGTTACCAAGACCTTTGACTTTCAAGTAGAAAAAGGATTCCAAGGGTTTGGTTCATGCGACCAAATATTACTTTTCTCTAATGTTAGTGAAAACATTATGTTAATATTATTATTATATTTTTATTAAAAAGAGAATTCTTGTGATATGGTATTGATCCATTCAGCAAGAAAAATTTAGGATTTATACTTGACTTTTTCACAATGATTTTTTTTAATTTCATTGGATTCAATGCGTAATTTGATTGTCGTTGTTTTAGATCTATTTACTATCATATTTGAATCTCGTATTCTTATTAATTTTTTCTCTTCATTTTAGTGAAAAATTGAGAATAAAAATAAAAAAGTGGCATGGAAAAGAAATAAAAAAGTACAAAAAGAAAATTAAACTATTTTTGCAATCTCTGGTTATAATTTATTTTTTATCTATTTAAAATAATAAATTAGATGGCTTACAATAACATTTATACTTCGCTTTTCTTGGTTAGAATAAACAGAGGAAGCAATGAAATAAACTTGTACCAGTGATTGGTGTCTAGTACGTGACGAAAAGCAGGAAAATTCTTCATCTCCTTTTGCGATCAGGTCGATAAAATTCCTGCCGTCAAGAAGAATATTGCTCCAGCGGAACGGGTCATGAGTGACTTGTATGCGTATTCCGAAACTCGATTCGTAAATTGAGGAGAATTCCACTTGTTATTGTTGGACAATGGCGGGATTAGAACACAACTAATATATGTGGTAAAGTTGGGATATAAATGAAAATAATGGACACCAGATTATTACGTTGAGAACCTCTAATAAGGAAGAAAAACACGGCGCCAAGAGGAGCAATTGATATCACTATATAGGAATTATACACTGTGTTTCACGAACTACAATACTCAAACGTGACCACACACCTCAAAAGAAGCAGCATTCTTGTTCTGTTACATCTGTATTTAAGATATCGCTCACACCTCTATTTTTCTTCATAGACTATTTATCGTGTATAGTCTATGAAAAGTATCTCTTTGCCTTCAAAGAAGTGATTTTTCTCTAAACTTGGTTTGTGCTACAAATGAGGCAAAGAGCATACGTCATATTATCGAAAGAAATTATACACTTAAGATGATGTCACCAATTGAGACTCACGGAAAAATCAAGTGTTGCAAACCGTTTGCAACTTAAGTATTATAGCTTGATAAGATTAGTTGGGTAGTGTTAGCTGTCACCAAATTAAGGACCTTTGAAAAAAATATATGGCGCATATGAAGCCACAGGAGATTGCCCTCTACAAGGTCATCATTCAGCTGAAATGGAGTATCTCCAACTTCTTTAGAGAGGCTCATGACCCACAAGTCTTTCATAACTTCGACGTTGAGTCATTATCGTATCGTCTTGGTCGATCTACAGCAGAGTTTCACTTGTGTGAATCGATTTGACGTGAAATAATTCCACTTCCACTTCCTCACGATCAATAGATATTAGGAGGTCAATAGTGTTTTGTCATTGAATGGTCGTGGAGTTGCGTTACTTAAGCCTATTGCCTTTTGGTACTGTACGGATTAGACCAAGTATACTCCATCGGTGAATCAAACCAAGCTCGTTGAAGAAAATCACTTGAGCCCATCATCATCTCCTTGCCGGCTCAGTACTGCAACTTATACTCAGCTTCGTTGTAGATAGTGCAACACAGCTCATGCAACTTTGATGCCATGAATAGCTCCCCTGAAATATTAAACAAATATCATTGTAGGATTTATTTTTTATCAAAGTCACCTGTCATAATCAAATTGTGTAGCTTTCAATATTGATATCTGATGTTCCAAAACACAAGCTTGCTATGAGCTTCCTCTAAGATACCTGAGTGATCTACTTCAATGCTTCCCAATGCTCTTTTCTCGGAGTTCGAGAAATCTCGCTGACACACTAACGCACTACCGGTGAGCAAGTATCAGTTAGTGCACACCATTGCATTTACCACTCAGCTTCCATGATCGGAGGCAATATGGGACTTCACTTCTTCTTTTTCCTTTCCTAGATGTTTAGGCACCCATCTCTTTCTCAAGCTTTCATATGCACCAGCAAGGTGACTAACCAGGCTATAGAATTTTTTATTGAAGAGCTTAGTACCACGTTCAATTGTACTTCTTTTGAGGACAAATAAATCTTTCTCTTTCATCTCTGAGACGGAGCGTAATTCTCATGCCCAAATTTCTTGGCAAATACCGAAGTACTTGATAGGTAAGAAAAAAGCTTACACAGCTTCTTCTTAACTCGTCAAATCCTTAGAAGTTAATCGTCTCCAACAGCAAACATTAATCGATCCAAATTACACAAGTGAGAATTGACTAAATCGGATTGTAAGAAATTTTTGTACAAGTACGCATTGATTGTGTAGAAAGTCATTCTTATAAGCCTTGCTCCGCCATAATAAAATTCAAAACATCTTGTACCACTGTTTAGGAGCTTTGCTTTAATCCATATAGGACTCTTTTGAGTTTGCACACAAAATTTCTTTACCATCTACTTTGAATCCCTCAGGTGTTCCATATAATATCTTCTTCTAGGTCACCGTGAAAGAAACTCTTCATATCCATCTGCATCATCTCTAAATTTATACTAGTCAGCCAAACCTAGAAACTGTGCGAATCAGACATTTTCACAACAGTGAGAAATATTTCGTCAAAGTCAATACCTTCCTTTGACCAATCCCTTAACAACCCATCTAGTTGTGTACCTGGGTTTCAAGTTGTTCTTCACCTTAACTTGAACACCCATCTTGTTCTTCAAGATCTCATGCCCTTAGGAAATTTTACCAACTCAATAAGTGTGTTCTCATGCAGAACTTCATCTCATCTTGCATGGCTTCAATCACATTGATCTTTGTCTCATCTTCCATGCCTCCTCATAACATCTAGGTTCTCCCCCGTCAGTGAGTAACACATACTCATTGTTGAATAATGGGAGGAGGAAAACCGCTGTCTTGTGGACCTTCAAAGTGGATATTTGAATTCTCCACCAACTTCAATGAAGCAACAGATCATCAATAACAATATCATTGTTATTATCAACTCAGCATGTTCAATTCGATACATTGATTCTGGACGTCACCATGATTTCAAGTCCAACAACATCATGCACACTTGTGTAGAGATCTTCATCATGATGAACTATACCATCAAACTGAAGATTCTAGCTTTCTCCCCATTGTCAATATCTTCAATTTTTGATTCTCCAAGAAAATAATATCACGACTCTCACAAGTTTCTTTTCGATTGGATCATAATAGTGTAACCGAATCATCAAGGCTATATCCAATGAAGTGCACTTGCCTTGTCTTGGCATCTACTTACCTCTCATTTTGGCACAATGTACAAAGCTTTGCAACCAATACTCTCAAATGGTCACAGGAACATCCTTTCCATACCAAACACTATTTGGTAAATCACTTTGCAAAGCAAACAACAGGAGAATAGATTATAACATGTGCAGAGGTCATAAAGACTCACCCCAAAATGAGTTCGGAACTTTGTTCAGAAAGCAAACATCTAGAATTTTTCCTCAAGGTCCTATTCATCCCTCAGTCAAACCATTAAGTTGAGAGTCTGGGGAGTCTTCTGTGTCTCTATACATTGATGCTTGCAGTACTCGTCAAATCGTCCACAATATTTACCACCATTATCGAAACGAATACATATTTAGTTTGCTTTCCAGTTTCTCTTTCAACTGAAGCCTGAAACTACTTGAAGAAACCTAACACTTTGTCTTATTCTTCAAGACATAGACCAAAGTTTCTGGAGCAATCATAAATGAAAGTGACAAAGTAGAGTGCACACCCATGTCTTTGTCTTCATTGGACCCACATAAATTCAGAGTCACCAACTCAAGCAATTTTGTCTTCTCGAGGGCGAGGGAGACTTAAAGAGAAAACTCTATTTTGTTTACCAGCCAAGCAGTGCTCACACTTTTTCTAATAGCACTTTGAATTTGATAAAAATTTCTTCTGGCTAGAACATTAAGTCCTTTCGCTTGTTATGGCTAATCTCTTGTGCCATACGTTGAGAGATTATCGCTCTCAACCGCATTTCACCATATCAACACGAGTAGAGCGCGTTAGTTCCAGTATCGACCAAGACGTTTGTTACCACGAAGCCCAACACAAGGAACCCTAATGAGCTTTTATTTTCCACACCGTTGTTACTAACATATCCTCATCATCTAAAACACCAAAAATTAGGTGCAGACAAACATCAGGAGCATTTTACATTGTCAAAACTAGTTTAGTTCCAACACTAGTTTCCAAACAAATTGTACCAATACCAACCACCTGAAACAGTCTCATTACCCATACTCAAGGTTCCAAAATAAACCAGGAGTATAGGAGACAAAAAAATCCTGCCTTGATGTCACCATGAGATGGGCACCAAGGTCCACAACCCAGCTGACTCATCACAAGCAATATTTATCATATCCGTATAAGGACAGTAACAAGATCTTCTGTGTACGGTGGCTAGGCAATTTGCATTGTCATCTTCTTTAGTTCTCCTCTTGTTTTTGTTTTCCCTCTTCAACTTCCTGCATAACTACTTTGTGTGTCTTTTCATGCCACATGATGACAGCTCAATATCTTAAGTCCTCTGATTTTCCTATTTTGTCTCTCATATATGAATCCAGTTGTTGTGTTCTCCCTTGGAGCCAGTTAATTCAGACATCCGACGAAGAAGAACCTTGAGTTTTTTCTTCTTCATCTCTGTCAACACTACTTCGGCAGGATCATAGATCAACCATCTGCAGAGCAGAATTTGACAATGAAGTTCTAATGTTTTCCCAAAGTCTGATAAGGAAACAAGTAGAAGCTAGCCTTGAATTTTTCATAAAATTTATGCCCTATAACTGATAATTGTTCATGTTCCCTGAATTATTAGATGGCTCTGTCAACGGAGAACCCATCATGATACTTTAAACTCAACATGTTTTTATTAAGAACATTTTTTGTTGCCAGATCTTCCGGACATACAACTTTCAAGATGCTCCCATAGGTTCTAGCATGATGTCTCCCCAGAAATATGGTCAACACATTATCTTCAAACCCATTGCTAATGAATCCACCAACCTATCTGCTGACAATTGTACTCTTCATCTGATCTTCCATTTTCCCCTTTCAAATGGCATAATTAACACCATTCAAAATAACCATTCTACTTATGTTAGCTACCATCGTTTTCCCCAAAAAAATATAGGTTATCGCAAATCAAAGTAAAGTCTTTCTCTTGATGTGGATCAATTGTGCTGCAACACAGAGCATACTCAGATAAAACATTGACTCTGATACCAGTTGTTGAGAAAATACGGATAAACACAAAAATATATATGGAAAAATAATGGGTAATAAAATAGGAATAAATTGACACCAAGAATTTTACGTGGAACCTTCTAAATAAGGGAAAAAAACCGGGCCAAGAGGGCAACTGATATCACTATAGTAAGAATTTCACCACTGTGTAGTCACGAATACATCCTCAAATTACACACACACTCAAAGGAACAACATCTTTTGGTTTCACCTTACTAAAATATCCTACACACTCTATTTTTCTTCATCAGACTTTTTCTTGTATAGTCTATGGAATACCCAATTTGCTTCAAAATGGTTTTTCTCTCTAAACTTGTGTGATCTACAAACATGAGCAAGAATGTATGTATTTATAGAAGAAATTTACAACTAATGATGTCACCAATGACATCATGAAAATACTAAGTTCAACTTTGCAATTAAGTAGTTATCTTGATAAGATTTAGTGGTATGTTGTGTACCAAATTAAGACTTTGAAAAAAAATATGGGGCTGGAACCCACAATATGAACTTAAAATACCTCTTATACCTTTAAAAACAGGTAAATGACACGAGTTACCCCCAACCTATGCCGAAATCTCAGAGACACACTTGTACTTTACTAAGGTCCTATTACCTCCTCAAACTTATTTTATTTCTACCCATTTCCAGCCTTACGTTGGCACTATCATTGAAAAAAATTGTCAACACACGCTGGGCCAGAAGTAGGCACGTAGCCAAAATGGGAAAAATCTATTATAAAAATTAGTCAGAGGATAGTACCTTAGTATAGTATAAGTGTCTTTTGAGATTTCGGACATACTTCAGGACGTTACTTATCATTTTCCGAAAAGAGTATTGCATTTCTATGTAATTTTACAAGAAGCAGATTTTGGGCGAATTACATCTAATTTGAGGACAAAATTTTATCCGGAATCGAACCCCGAAATCACTCCGAATACGAAAACGCAAATTTTAAAAGGTGAGTGATTTCTGACTGTGATTACACCTGCCAATTCAATTTTAACAACAAATAAATTATTATTTGTATCCAGATAACACTGAAAGTGAACAAATAATTAACCTAACCTGTTCAATGTTACTTTTCCAGATTGCAATTTCCACAACTTTGGAGTGAAACGTAGAAATTTGTTTTTGGAGGTTGAGTTGCATATGATAACAGGACGGAATGCCTCGATGTTAATGTCGATATGGGTGTATGAAAAAGTCAACATTAGAATGATAGAAAAGAGATAACTATAAGTTGGATTATATAGATTGAAATTTGTTATTTCAATAGATTTTTAGATATAGCATACGTAAATTTCACATGTTTGACATTTTATTTATTGCACTCAAAGGTACGGATAAACCTCTAAACAATCAATTTTTACATGATCTTATAATTGACATGTCCTAACAAATCATCACAATATTGACTTAGTAGTAAGAAGAAACTGATCTATTATTGTATTATTAATAAATTACTGAGTTTAAAAAGGCCCTCCTTGAGGTAGCCTTGTGCACAAGCATTTATATATATATAGTAAAAGAAATATAAGGAGTAGAGTTCTTGATGATACCTTCTCCCATAACCAATTAAAATCAAAAGTCTTAATAATGATCCAAGTGCGTCACTCCTTATGAATGGTACATACGATATAAATGTTAAAATAATTGAAAATTCAAAATGAGCAAGAAAAAGTTAAATGATTTTCTTGACTACAGAGATATGCTCGTCACTTGGACTTCCTAAACAGTATTAGTTTAAAGTTTATATTTATTACCGAAAATTTTACAAATCTAAAATATTAAAAGAAATTCTAAAGGTAGAATATTTTGGAATATGAAAGCAATTCCACAAATTTGAATTGATTGAACTAACGAGTGAGAATGTATTTATTTTCTATTGTTTCATTTTAATGAAATATTATTAATAGATGGGTAAATTTACTTTTTAATACCAATAATTAAAGGATTAGTGTTTAATTAAATATTTAAATGACCGTTAACCTATAAAGGATAAATTTGATAATTCAACTTTTAACTTTTTTTGTTCACAATTTTAGTGTGTGTGTGTATATATAATTTGTATGAATTGTTTTATCATTATCATAAGTCTGTATTTTTATTAGGCTCAAATTATTCATGTGACTTTATTGCAAGTGTGTTAAATACTAAACAAATTACTTATAATAGCTTCAGCAGAATTGCTTTACCGATGGTAGTTTCAAAGGAATTGATTTAAAACATTACCATGTGCCCCTCATTTGGTGTTTTTTGACGCACATTAAAAAATATTACTCACTTTATACGATTTGCATAAAATTTTAATTGTTTTAACGCATCAATAAAAATTTATATGAAACACACGTGTCAAGAGAATAGTAAACAAATTATAAATGTGATCATAAAGAATCATAAATGCAAATCAGTCACTAAATTAATGAAGGCAGAAAAAGTTCATGCGTGAGAAGGATCAAATATACCCCTGGACTTTGCTAAAAGGATCATATTTACTTTTTATGGATTTTAGTTTAATAAAACAAGTCAAGAATAGATCAAAATTATTATTTTTTTCATTTTTATTCGCCAAAAAAAGTGTATCTGGGTCACCCATGTAATAAAAAGATATATGTTTGTCACTTTATTTAACTAGAGATATATCATTTCTTAATCGCAATAATTGAAGGATGTATCAGACTTTTTTCCCATTTCTAGCTATGTAAATATATGTAACAATGGATCCATTCATGTACTAAATTGAAACAAAGAATTACCCCTTACTTACATGCTTTGTGTAATACCCCCCCCCCCCCCACCCCAAGACCTGATCTCTTAAATCTGCTTTCTTTCTTAGGTGATTTTTCTCTATAAAAATGTCATTTGTGTATCTTCCTCTGGTTTACTCATCTCTTCTCTCTCCCAATGAATTTTCGTATAATCAATTTTGTATATCGACATCACAAAATTAATACTCACCTTTTCCGATCACTTCTCCTTTCTTTGTTCTCTTATAGTATTTTATTGAAATTTTTATCTTTATGTAAAATTTTTTGGTTTTTGACCGAGTGAATAGTTATAGAAGCGGTGAGGCGATATGTTCAGCGAAGAGGAGTGTAATGACCCAGAAGGTCATTTTTGGAAATTGATTATTCGTTTAACGTGAATTAATTGATTGTTGGGTGATTGTAGATAAATGACTTAATCGATAGTTAGTGGCTAAAGTGATCATTTATTTAACACATTATACCATTAGGACATGTATTAAATATAAGTTAGTGGATTTTATGAGTTTTAATAAACATTGATTTGTTCCAAAAAAAAAAGAGTCAGAAAACACAAAAGTTCATGGGGTGTTTCACATTTCTATGTTGTAAAAGTGTATGGGTGATCCTTCACTTGTTATACCTACTGAGTATATTGGTATTAAGGACAACCTATATTATGAGGAGATTCCCATCCAAATATAGATCGTTATGTTGGCAAGTTGAGGACAAAGGAGGTAGCATCAATCAACGTCTTATGGAGGAATCAGTTTGTTGAAGAAGATACTTGGGGGGCTGAGGGGGATATGAAGAAGAGATACCAACATCTCTTTGAGTTCGTAGAGATTCCAGATCAAGGTACTAATTCTCTTCTCAGTATTCTTTCATTCATATACTAAATGTGTTAGAGGAGTTTGAGCTGGATGTTCAATGTTAACACCCTCAGTTCTACTAGGAGTAATCTCATTCGAGGAAGAATGTTCCCAGCAGGAAGATATTGTAACATCTCTCCTTGGAAAGAGCTATATTTAGAAAACGCTAAATTGGAAATAGAAAAATCTGAAATTTTTTAACTTATGCCTAAGTTAAGAGTTTTCGGTCAACTTCAAACGACCAGAACTTTTAATAGGATGCATTAGGTGGCCCTTGAAAATTTTCAAGTTATGGCTAAGTTAAGAGTTTTGAGCTCGTATGAAGTACATATGATCATTTGAAATCTTCTTGACCAGTTAAGGAAAGTTACCCGAATTAGTGAGGGATATTTTGGTCTTTTCCTTACCAAATCTGATTAAAACGAATTTAATATTATGTTTGGGCTCAAGTGTGATTTAGTTCTGTTTCCACAAATCAAAATACACTTAGGGTTTTGAGAAGGGTTCAAGAAGAGGAGAAAAGGAGAAAACCAAGGTGTTCTTCAAGTTTCTTGCAAGTCGAAGGTTGTTTCGCCAAAAGTTTGATCCCTAAGAGGTATGCAAGTTCTCAATGTGTTGGGTTCGTTCACCCACATGCAAATCATGTTATTTTAGCATAATTTAGTTCTCAAAAGTGTAAGGATTTGAGTTCTTGATAAGTGTTCTTGAAGTCTTGTTTCCGTTCTTGAATTAGGATGAGTTTGATGAGTTCTTGAGGTAATCGCATTGAGTTTAAGAGTTGTTTGTGAGTAGATTATTTTGTACTTGTATCGGGTAATTGAATCTAAGGAAATTTTGAGGAAATAAATACATTAAAAGTGATTTAGGATCAGAAAACGAGTTGAGAAAATTCATCAGGTCGTTTAGGGGTGAGGGCGGCGCACCAGCAGTGCGCCAAACCAAAACCCCAGTAAATGGATGTTAGGCGCAACACACCATCAGTACGCACACTTAAACCTCCAGTAAATGGAGGCTGGTGTAGCGTACCAACAGTGTGCCTAATTTGACCCCCAGTAAATGGAGGTTGAGGTGGTGCACCAGCAGTGCGCCCAATCAAACCCCAATAAATGGAGGCTTGGGGCAGCACGCCAGAACTGGGCCAAGGTCGTCTGCCCTACTGTTCTCACCATTTATATTCACAGCTTCAAAATTCTCAAAAAGGCTCAATGGTAAATCTCCACTGAATCAATTGGATGAGAGATCTATTATTCGAATTTGAGCAAACTTGTTAGTCGGTGAATCTTTTATAGGACCGAAGAACTTATTTGATCTCAATCTTAGAATCTTAAGATTCGGTCGGGATCTCAACCATTTAGGAAATGTGTCATTCAACTCATTGTTACCTAAATCAAGAACTTCCAAATCTTCGCAATTGATCAAAGATCGTGGAACTTTTCCCTCTAGCTTATTCCCGTCAAATTTAATGAGTATAATTTGGTTTTCCATGCTAAAAGTTGTATTAATTGTCCCGCTAATACTATTTTATCTTTAATCCAAAACCCAAAGTCTACTCATCTCACCAAACATATTGGGATTGTTCCCTCCAAATTATTGCTTCCCAAATCTAGTACATCCAGTGTTGTTAGATTGCAGATGATTGATATAATCTGTCCACTGATATTATTGTGTGAAAGGAGAAGACGTTGTAGGAACTGCTGGTCTAGGAGTGACTTTTGAATAAGTCCTTGCAGCTTATTTTATTTTAGAGAAACAGAATACAATGTTTTAGACCTGAACTCATGAATGTTTCCACTGAAATGGTTATTGTTCAAGTCTAAAATCCCTAGTGATGGGAGGGAGAATATCCAGGAAGATATAGTCCCATTCAAGTGGTTTGATGACAAGAAGAGTGAATCTAGGTTTTGCATACCACTTACATTAGAAGAAGTTGGACCTGTTAGGAAATTGAATGAAAAATGTAGTCGTTCAAGTTGCATCCCTCTGTTAAAGGATAAGAACTCAAGCTGGCCATCAAAGTTGTTATTTCTAAGTGATAACGATCTGAGCTTTCCAAATTTAATGAAATCAGAAATTGGTCCTTCAAGATGGTTATAAGAAAGGTACAAATCCTCTATGTTGGTGAGATTCAATAGAGATTTAGGAATAAACCTGAGAGATTACAAAAAGCTATGTGCAATGTACGTAGTGAAGTTAGATGACCAAATGATTCAGGTATCCTACTAGTAGCATTCACACCTCTGAGATATAACTCCATGACTGATGAACTGCTATTCCGTTTGGTTGTGGGAAACCTAACAGTTAGTTGGGCATAGTCTAACAATCCAAGCGATTTAAAGTTTGAAAGGTGGAAACTCTTTCAGTATCCCGTATAACTGTGTATTCACAAGGTCAAGAGTAGTTAAATAAGAAGAGAAATTCAGACGAATAGCAGAAGAGATGTTTACATAGCTAAGGTGGAGCTCTCTTAATCATGTCAAGTTCTTAAGGAGCAGTTCAAAATTGTGAGGTTCGAATCTAAGCTCATATGGATTACACTCGATACGAAGAACGTGTAATTTAGAAAGACGAGAGATTTTTGATGGGATTATACCTGTAAAACTTGAATAAGACAAATCAAGATGCGTCAAACTAGAAAGCTCACCAAATATAGGTGAAATGAGCGATACAGAAAAATTATTTCTAGACAAATCAAGCCATTTGAGATTGGAGAGCTTAAAGAGGATACTCTTGGAATGAAAGTCACCTCGAATTTGACTAATCACTTGTCCTATCATCTCGTCACACTTAACTCCATCCCATGAACAACAATCTATGCTCTTATTCCAAATTTTTTTTTTAGGATAATAACCAACATAAGAAGAATCAAGATTTATAGTAAACGTGTTGTTGAATTGAAGAAGATCAAGGGCTTGATCATTTGGACACAAATGAGGTAAAGAAGAGGAGAAAACAAGTTCACAAAGAAACGCGTATAGGAGAAATAATGCAAGTTTTCCAATGCCCATTTTTACGCCTCAAAATATATATACCAAAATTACTAAGTAAGTTTTCCAATTCTTCCTCTACGTCTGTATTCAATAATTTTGAGGAGGTTTATATAGCACATAGCAAATGACAATTTTCTATTAATTTCCGATTGTCGTAAGTCTATCTTTATTGAGCTTCTTCTGATAAATATTTAGTGGGGTTAGTTGTATAGTCAGAGTCTTTGGTGATGTTCCAATGAAAAAAATTGTTGATGCATAGACCTTGACCAAAACATTTTCCAATTTGATTAGAATATGAGTGTTGGTTGTTGTACAAGACCTTTGACTTTCAAGTAAAAAATCCAAGTTGGTTTGGTCATATGCACAAGTATTACTTTTTCTAATGGTAGTGAAAACATTAATGTTAAATTATTATTATATTTTTTATGAAAAGAGAATTCATTTATACTATGTATGATCCTTTCAGCAAAAAAATTAGGATATACTTGATCTTTTTCACACATGATTTTTTTTAATTTCATTGATTCAATGCGTAATTTGATGTCGTTGTTATAGATTTATTTACTTATCATTATTTGAATCTCTTATTCTTATTTAATTTTTTTCTTCCATTTTTAGTGTAAAAATATGAGAATAAAAATAAAAAAATGTGCATGGAAAAGAATAAAAAAGTAAAAAAGAAATTAAAACTATTTTTTGCAACTATATTGTATAATTTATTTTTTTATCATTTAAAAATAATAAATTAGATGGCTACATAAACATTTATACTTTGCTTTTTCTTTATAAAACAGAGGAACAATGAAATAACTTTACCAGTATTGGTGTCTAGTACTACGGAAAGCAGAAAAATTTTCATCTTCCTTTTGCCGATCAGTAGCGTAATAAAATTCCATTCCGTCCAAGAAGAATTTTGCTCCACGCGGACGGGTCATAGAGTGACTTGTATGGATATCCGTAAACTCGGATTCGTAAATGAGAGAATTCCACTTGTCATATGTGTTGGAAAAATGCGGATAAACACAAAATATATATGGTAAAAGTAATGGGAATAAAATGGAAAAATAATGACACCAAGAATTTTACGTGGAAACCCTTCTAAATAAGGGAAAAACCACAGGCCAAGAGGAGCAACTGATATCACTATAGTAAGGAATTTTACACTGTGTATTCACGAATACAATACTCAAAGTGACCACTACACACTCAAAAGGAACAACATTCTTTTGGTTTACATCTTATTAAAATATCGCTCACACTCTATTTTTCTTCATAGACTATTTTCTTGTATAGTCTATGAAATATCTCACTTTGCCCTCAAAATGATTTTTCTCTATAACTTGGTTTGTCCTACAAATGAGCAAGAATACTCTATTTATAGAAGAAATTTACAACTAATGATGTCACCAATGACATCACGAAAACACTCAAGTTTCAACCTTTGCAACTTAAGTATTTATCTTGATAAGATTTAGTTGGTATGTTGTTGTACCAAATTAAGACTTTGAAAAAAAATATGGGGCTGGAACCCCACAAATCTCCCCCTTCAGTCTCATTCACTTGAAGGAGGTATCTCCAACTTCTTTAGAGAGAGCTCATACCCACAAGTTCTTTGCATAACTCGAACTTGTCTTTCGGTATCGTCTTGGTCAGCATATCAGCAGAATTTTCACTTGTGTGAATCTTTTTGACGTGAAATAATTCACTCTCCACTTCCTCACGAATCCAATGATATTTGACGTCAATGTGTTTTGTTCTTGAATGGTACGTGGAGTTCTTACTCAACTCTATTGCACTTTGACTGTCACATTAGACAATATACTCCATCTGATTCAAACCAAGCTGTTGAAGAAATCACTTGAGCCATATCATCTCCTTGCCGGCTTCAGTAGCTGCAATATACTCAGCTTCAGTTGTAGATAGTGCAACACACTTCTGCAACTTTGACTGCCATGATATAGCTCCCCCTGAAAAAGTAAACAAATATCCAGTTGTGGATTTTTTGTTATCAAAGTCACCTGTCATATCAGAATTTGTGTAGCCTTTCAATATTGTATTTGATGCTCCAAAACACAAGCATTCCTATGAGCTTCCTCTAAGATACCTGAGTATCCACTTGAATGCTTCCCAATGCTCTTTTCTCGGATTTTCGAGAAATCTGCTGACAACACTAACTGCGTGAGCAATATCAGGTATAGTGCACACCATTGCATACATTAGACTTCCAATGATGGAGGAATATGGAGCTTCATTCTCTCTTTTTCCTTCCTAGCTGTAGGGCACATCTTCTTTTTCAACTTCATATGACCAGCAAGAGGTGTACTAACATGCTTAGAATTCTTTATATTGAAGAGCTTTAGTACACGTTCAATGTACTTCTTATGGGACAAATAAATCTTTCTTTCATCTCTGAGAGGAGTAATTCTCATGCCCAAAATTTTCTTGGCATGACCGAAGTCTTTCATAGAAAAAGACTTACACAGCTCTTTCTTCAACTCGTCAATCTTGGAAGTATTCTTGCCCACAATCAACATATAATCCATATACAACAAGAGAATGATAAAATCATTGTAAGAAAATTTTTGTACAAGTATGCAATGATTTGTAGAAGTCTTCTTATAGCCTTGCTCCCCCATATAAAATTCAAACATCTTGTACCACTATTTAGGAGCTTGCTTTAATCCATATAGACTCTTTCTGAGTTTGCACACAAAATTCTCTTTACCATCTACTTTGAATCCCTCAGGTAGTTCCATATTAATATCTTCTTCTAGGTCACCGTGAAGGAAAGCCGTCTTCATATCCATCTGCTCAATCTCTAAATTTATACTATCAGCCAAACCTAGAACTGTGCGAATCGAGGACATTTTCACAACAGGAGAAAATATTTCGTCAAAGTCAATACCCTTCCTTTGACCAAATCCCTTAACAAACAATCTAGCTTTGTACCTGGGCTTCAAGTTGTGTTCTTCACCTTTAACTTTAACACCCACTTGTTCTTCAAAGATCTCATGCCCTTAGGAATTTTACCAACTCATAAGTGTGTTCTCATGCAGAGACTTCATCTCATCTTGCATGGCTTCATCCATTGATCTTTGCTCATCTTCCATGGCCTCCTCATAACATTCAGGTTCTCCCCCGTCAGTGAGTAACACATACTCATTGGTTGAATAATGGGAGGAAGGAAACCGCTGTCTTGTGGACCTTCTAAGTGGAATATTTAATTAGTCCACAACTTCATGAGCAACATGATCATCAATAACAATATCATTGTTATTATCAACATCAGCATGTGCATTCGATACATGATTCTGGACGTCAGCATGATTATCAAGCCCAACAACATCATGCACACTTGTGTGAGGAACTTCATCATGATGAACTATATCATCAAAACTTGAAGATTCTAGCTTCTCCCCTTTGTCAATATCTTCAATTGTTTGATTATCCATGAAAATAATATCACGGCTTCTCACAAGTTTCTTTTCGATTGGATCATATAGCATGTAACCGAATTCATCAAGGCTATATCCAATGAATATGCACTGCCTTGTCTTGGCATCTAACTTTGACCTCTCATCTTTTGGCACATGTACAAAAGCTTTGCAACCAAATACTCTCAAATGGTCACAGGAAACATCCTTTCCATACCAAACACTATTTGGTAAATCACTTTGCAAAGAAACAACAGGAGATAGATTAATAACATGTACAGAGGTCAATAAAGACTCACCCCAAAATGAGTTCGGAAACTTTGCTTCAGAAAGCAAATATCTAACTTTTTCCATCAAGGTCCTATTCGTCCTCTCAGTCAAACCATTAAGTTGAGGAGTCTTGGGAGGAGTCTTCTGGTGTCTAATACATTGATGCTTGCAGTATTCGTCAAATGGTCCACAATATTTACCACCATTATCAGTACGAATACATTTTAGTTTCTTTCCAGTTTCTCTTTCAACTGAAGCCTGAAACTACTTGAAGAAACCTAACACTTGGTCTTTATTCTTCAAGACATAGACCCAAAGTTTTCTTGAGCAATCATAAATGAAAGTGACAAAGTAGAGTGCACCACCCAATGTCTTTGTCTTCATTGGACCACATAAATCAGAGTGCACCAACTCAAGCAATTTTGTCTTTCTCGAGGGAGGGTAGGACTTAAAGGAAACTCTATTTTGTTTACCAGCCAAGCAGTGCTCACACTTTTCTAATTTAGCACTTTTGAAATTTGATAAAAAATTCTTCTTGGCTAGAACATTAAGTCCTTGCTTGCTTATGGCTAAGTCTCTTGTGCCATAACGTTGAAGAGTTATCGCTCTCAACTGCATTCACCATATCAACACGAGTAGAGTCCGTAGTCCAGTATAGACCAAGACGTTTGTTACCACGAGCCACAACCAAGGAACACCTAATGAGCTTTTATTTTCCAACACCGTTGGTACTAACATATCCTTCATCATCTAAAACACCAACAAAAATTAGGTGCAGACAAACATCAGGAGCATTTTCACATTGTTCAAAACTAGTTTAGTTCCAACACTAGTTTCCAAACAAATTGTACCAATACCAACCACCCTAGAAACAGTCTCATTACCCATACTCAAGGTTCCAAAATAACCAGGAGTATAGGAAGACAAAAAATCCTTCCTTGATGTCACATGAGATGCGGCACCAGTGTCCACAACCCAGCCTGACTCATCACAAGAAATATTTATCATATCCGTATGAAGGACAGTAACAAGATCTTCTGTGGTAACGGTGGCTAGGCAATTTGCATTGTCATCTTCTTTAGTTTCCTCTTTGTTTTTGTTTTCCCTCTTCAACTTCCTGCATAACTTCTTTGTGTGTCTTTTCATGCCACAATGATGACACTCAATATCCTTAAGTGTGCCTCTGGATTTACTCCTATTTTGTTCTCTATACTGAGAATCACGAGTTTTGTTTCTCCCCCTTGGGCCAGTTATCAGGACATCCGACGAAGAAGAACCTTGAGTTTTTCTTCTCATCTCTTCAGACACTACTCTCGGCGGAATCCATAGATCACACCATCTGCAGCAGAATTTGACAATGAAGTTCTAAATGTTTCCCAACAGTCTGATACGGAACCAAGTAGAAGCTAGCCTTGAATTTCTTCATCAAATTTGATGCCCATAGCTGATAATTGGTTCATGATTCCCTGAAAATTATTTAGATGGTCTGTCAACGGAGAACCATCATGATACTTTAAACTCAACATGTATTTTATTAAGAACATTTTATTGTTGCCAGTCTTCCGAGCATACAAACTTTCAAGATGCTCCCATAGGGTTCTAGCATGTGTCTCCCCAGAAATATGGTTCAACACATTATCTTCAACCCATTGCCTAATTAATCCACCAACCTATCTGTGAAACAAATTCTACTCTTCATCTGATCTTCCATTTTCCCCTTTCAAATGGCATAATTAACACCATTCAAAATAACCATTCTACTTATGTTAGCTTCCATCGTTTTCCCCAAAAAATATAGTTATCACAAATCAAAGTAAATCTTTTCTGATGTGGAAATTCATATTGTGCTGCAACTACAGAGCATACTCAGATAAAACCTTGACTCTGATACCAGTTTGTTGAGAAAATACGGATAAACACAAAAATATATATGGTAAAAATAATGGTAATAAAATAGGAAAATAATGACACCAAGAATTTTACGTGGAAACCTTTCTAAATAAGGGAAAAAACACGGGCCAAGAGGAGCAACTGATATCACTATAGTAAGGAATTTTACACTGTGTAGTCACGAATACAATCCTCAAAGTTACCACTACACACTCAAAAGGAACAACAATCTTTTGGTTTTCACCTTACTAAAATATCGCTCACACTCTATTTTTCTTCACAGACTATTTTCTTGTATAGTCTATGGAATACCTCAATTTGCTTTCAAAATGGGTTTTTCTCTCTAACTTGGTGTGTCCTACAAATGAGCAAGAATGTTGTATTTATAGAAGAAATTTACAACTAATGATGTCACCAATGACATCATGAAAATACGTAAGTTTCAAACTTTGCAACTTAAGTAGTTATCTTGATAAGATTTAGTTGGTATGTTGTTGTACCAAATTAAGACTTTGAAAAAAAAAATATGGGGCTGGAACCCCACAATATGAACTTAAGATACCTCTTTATACCTTTAAAACAGGTAAATGCACGAGTACCCCCAACCTATGCCCGAAATCTCAGAGACACACTTGTACTTTACTAAGGTCCTATTACCTCCTCAAACTTATTTTATTTCTACCCATTTTCGGCCTACGTGGCACTATCATTGAAAAACATTGTCAACACACGCTGGGCCAGAAGATAGTGCCACGTAAGCCGAAAATGGGTAAAAAATTATTTATAAAATAAGTTCAGGAGGTAATAGGACCTTAGTATAGTATAAGTGTGTTTTTGAGATTTCGGGCATACTTCAGGAGGTACTTATGCATTTTTCCGAAAAACGGAGTATTGCACTTTTTATGTAATTTTTACAAGAAGCAGATTGTTGGGCGAATTACAATCTTAATTTGAGGACAAAATTGTTAGATCCGAATCGAACCCCGAAATCACTCCGAATACGAAGAACGCATAATTTTAAAAAGGTGAGTGATTTCTACTGTGATTACACCTGCAAATTCAACTTTTAACAACAAATAAAATTATTAATTTGTATCCAGATAACACTGAAAGTGAACAAATTAATTAACCTGAACCTGTTCAATGTTACTTTTCCAGATGCAGATTTCCACAACTTTGGAAGTGATAAAGTAGAAATTTGTTTTTGGAGGTATGAGTTGCATATGATAACAGTGACGGAATGCCTCGATGTTATGTCGATTGGGTGTATGAAAAAAGTCTCACATTAGAAGTTGATAAGAAAAAGAGATACATATAAAGTTGAGATTATATGAGTTTGAAATTTGTTATTTCAATAGATTTTTAAGAATACTTAGCATACGTAAATTTCACACATGTTTGACATTTTTATTTATTGCACTCAAAGGTAGGATAAACCTCTAAACAAATCAATTTTTACATGATCTTATAATTGACATGTCCTAACAATCATGTCACAAATTATTTGACTTCAGTAAGTAAGAAGAAACTGATCTATTATTGATATTATTAATAATTACTGAGTTTAAAAAGGCCCTCCTTGAGGTAGCCTTTGCTACAAGCATTTATTTTTACTAATTATATTTTTTTCCTGAAATATATATATACTTAAATTCATTTTTAACAAGTAATTCGAAACTAAGTTTTTCCTAATAGTAGGAACATGATAAACGTTGTTGAGAGTTGACATCTTGTAGGAAGTCATCTTTAGGAATATCTTTTCACTTCCTTCAACCTTTAATATTGCAGTATTTTCCATGAATAACTCTTATTTGACCGCTTAAACATATCGAGCGACTCCGAAATCTAACCATCAATCTATAGATTTTTCATATATGTTGCATTCAGTGAACATAGAACATAAATTTTCAATCTCATAAGTTGTTTTCAGAATGTTTGTTGATCACACCCAAAACTTATCCTTAAAAGAACAAGTGGTCGTTACAAATATAATTCGGCTTTGTTTATGACCGGAGTCGATCCCACAAAGAACTATCAAAGCTTTCTTTTGTATTGCTAAGAATATTTTAATGATCAATTTCTCCAGTTGATTCTTTTCATTAAGAATTTAAACAAGAACTAAAATAAATGGAAATAATTGAACAAATTAGTAATGTACTTATGATTTTTCTTCAAAAGGAAAACAATCTAGGGTTATGATTTCACCGATTGTCGAAATAAACTTATAATCTGCCCACTATAATCCTGTCGTGTTATTCTCTATCGACCACGATCCTTTAGTTACTACAATTGTTTCTCAACATATAATAGTGATTTCGTTGCGTTATTCTCTCGAATTCGTTAACTCCTTAGAGTTAGTTGATTTTGAAAATAGACACTTAACGTGTTGATCTCAATTTTCGTAGGTCACTAATTCAAAAAGGAAATCATTAGTGCAAACGACTTCAAGAAGGAAAAAAAAATATTTGCTTAAGCTGCAGAGAAGCATTGGAAAGGAAAGCCTCAATCTAAGGAACAAAAGAAGGAAAGAAATATATGGTTGATCATCACAGAAAGGAAAGTCTAAAAGAAGCAGATCATACAAGGAATACTCGCACACTTGGCAGATATCACAGCCGAATCATCAAGAAAGGTAAGAGTCATGAATCAAGCAACAAGATAAGAAATCTGCTGATCATACAAGGAAAAGATAAAACCAGCAAAGGAAAGTAGAAGAAACGATTTACTACATAAATGCAGATCAACTAAATCCCCTCAATCAAGAACTCCCTAAATTAATCCTGGATTGAGATAAATTCCTTGGGTTTTTTCCTTACAAAGAGCACATGTCAACATCTATATAAACCGACCCAGATTTGTAGTGTGAAGTACACAACTTCAACATTTCGTTCGTTTGTATTCTTCGAAATTGACGGGACCGCAAGGTAAGGATTTCATTTGGAGTGGAAGGATTCATGTATTTCTGCACTACAAGAAAATTGTAAATTACATGGGATTTTTTTTGGAAATTAGTATAAAAATTTGCAGAAAATAAGTTTCAAGTCAATTTTCATACTAATTCCTAGGAAAATCCCCATGTAACTCACAGTTTTTTATAGTGCTGGTCATATGAGTCGATTTTTCTATCATGTACATGAATGCATATCTTTTTTTGTTGATGAACCTTTAGGATAAAATTTTTGAAAATACATCTTGGAGAACCGTATCTTTAGTATTGAAAGGGGTCACTGGCTGTTTGGGATGTGCTTTATAACATCGACAACCATATTCCCCTGCTTGGGATTCTTGGGTTCACTATGCGGTTGCACTTCTAAGGTCATTTATTTTCGCCTCTCACTTTCTCTTTAGTCGACTATGCCTAATCTTATTCCGAGTTGTCCTTTTCATCGCTCAAAACTGAAAATCGCTAGCTTTGATATCTAGTTTTCTATTATCAATGTGTTTTCCTTTGAGGTTTTGCTGGGTTAAAGTCTTGAATGCAATTTATATTGTTCACGTTTGAACTTTATCTACATTCTTTCTTACATGCCTAAAAAGAATAAATGTCTTTTATATTGAATTGTAGGATAAGGACTATTAGAAGTCATTTTGTTGGAGGTATTAGACAGTCTTATGATTATTTACCACACCATTTATAGCTTTGAGATGGGATACGTTATCCAAATACATGGTATAATAACTTATCTAGGTTAATTTATTTTGGGGTAACTTATTTCCAATCAAACGATTAAGGCATTATAATTTTGAGTATTGTAGTTTAGGTAGTTCTTTCAGGCAAAGCTAAGCTTAGAGATAATATATGAAGTCAAACGTATATAAATCTATCTCTGTGTTGAAGTAGTTAGTCAATTCTAATAAATTTTAGGTGTTGTATTTCAAAAGACTCATTTTTTATGATTCTCATAATTCGAATGTTCTCTTACATAAATTGTACTACAATCTCATTTCTCTTAAAAAATATATCTAACAAAGATTGCCTTGGCTTTTCACAACTAGCATATTTTAGACTTAAATAAGTATATTTTAAATGCCAAGTTTGAACGAAAAATGATGGAACTTAAGTTCCTTTGAACCTAGTCATTACGAATTACTTGTATCGAGTAAGTTTTAGATTCCAGTGCTTTGATAGGATTCTTGTGGCATGAAAAATAACAGGAGGCAATAATTGCATGCTACTAATAATGTATTCTAATAGTCATCAAATCTAAAGATTTCTTTTCAAAAAAATGTTTTTCCAACGACCAGCATGGCGTGGGTGGCATCGAAACTCGGCTGAAGAAGTTCCCTATTACCTTCTGTATTTGGCACAGACGTGGTTTTTACCTTAGATCCGGGTAATAACTGTAGTCTCATTTTGAGTATAGTGATGATGCGCTTATCTTTGCTCTCTATTACCTATTGAATCAAAGCAAAGCTTTCGAACTCTCCCTCAAACTACTAGCAATCGAGCGTACATTGAACTATCTTCCATCAAGACTGAATGAGGTGAGAAGATAATAGTAGATATTGGAAATATATATTGCTTCTTCGCCTTTTCATTATTTCGATAAACAAGAAGTTCAGTAATCTTTTGAAAGTGTATCTTTAAGAAGTGCATTGTGGTTTTAGTTATTTAGTGATATCTTTTAGAAACTGAATGAAGTTTTTGATATGATAGTTTGATCTTGGAATGGGATTGCGCTTGTCAACATATTACTTCCATTTTTCTCTATTAAGACTAATCGATTGTTCTATGTAATAATTAGTCAGATTTATTTCTTGTTTTGTTCTTTTGCAATTAAATCTTAGTTGGTCCCTCCTATTTTGTTCTTTATGATTATCCAGATGACATAATATGCTAAGAGCCACTCTTGCATCCGATCTATGTCTAGATAACACTCAAAGCTAATAATCAATATTTCTAGTCACTCTGATTTTCGTGATGGTTAATTCTTATATTGATGAGCTTGTTGTGATGATAAAAAAACTCTAGTTTAAGAGAACTAATGAAATAGATGCATCAACAGGTAAATCATGTCTTTAAGAGATCTTTTTATGCAATTGTATATGTTGAAAATATTCTAGTGTCTGCTATAATAGCATAGTAGTTTATTATCAACGCTATAAATCAACATCTTTGCATAATTATGGTCATTGATCAATGTGTTATGTCTTTTGGAAGTTTCAAGAGAAGTTAAATTAGATCAAATAGGTGTCTTGAAAATCAGGGGCAGAGCCACCTTGGTTCAAGGGGTTCATCCCTTCGACGGAAAATTATACTATTTATACATGGTTAAAATAATAATTTATGTATATAGTATAGATGTCGAACCCCCTTCGGCTACTCCGTGTGTCTATTTCTACGAATTTTGAACCCCCTTATTGAAAATCCTGGCTCCGCCACTGTTGGAAATCTAGTAGCTTCACAGTCAATTGCATTCTTGGAGTTGATATTTGGCCCCTTTTTCACCTTGTGTAACTAGTTTATGTTTTGAAATTGAAGTCTAATGAGTCCAATTAAATTTTGTTAAAAATTGATATGGGCACTTGATAAAGCACTTTAGTATTATTTATCTATTTCCTTTTATCATTTATTCCATAAATGTGTTGATATCTCAGCTTAGCTATGTACAGTTGAATACCTAGAAACATCATTTTTTTTGCTTATATTTACGTAAACATGTGGTTACTTCACTCTTGTTCTTTGAGAGTGAAGTAAAATCTGTAGAGATTGTACTGGTTAAGATTGTGTCAATAATGACTAGTATTTCCTAAGTACTTCATAAGGAAAAAAACTTGCCGCTCTTGTTCATTATAAGGGCATATATTGCCTATGTATCATATTTATTGTGTAGACAAATAGCTAATTGAAGAAGTATGAACGACATCTACTTGTCAAAATAATAGCTAGAAATTATAAATGTCATTTGAAAGTTTAGTTTGATGATAGACTTCTTGGATCATTAACACTACTACTGCAGTTACCATTTTATGATTAAATTTGTTGGAATGAGTCAATTGACAACACTATACTTAGGCTTCTACTTGTTATTTATTTTATTTGGTTCAATGCGGCCTAGGAAAAACTGGTTATTTTTTGGCGTATCAGTCTTAAACATATACTCTGATATTATGTGATTCGCTCTGCCTTTTAAATTTATATTTGTGTATTTTATAGTTGACTTTATCAAAATATAATTATATTTATCTTTTATTTGCATGATGAACATGCATAATTTAACAATCCAACTGTACAAGTACAAAGAAGATTTTTTTTAAATTGCTTGTAGAATAAGAATACAGTAACTTTGTCTATATGTATTATTTTTTTGACAATTAGTAGAGATATGCAAAAGTATTTAGTTTTGTACGAAGTAGTAAATATCTATTCATCAATATTATGTATTGACCTTAGCAAATTGATATAATTTTTAGTTTAAATATTTGTGTAAATTTTAAAAAAAAATGTGTAATGTGTATATAATAACTACAAAAAAATTGTTGCTAAAGGTGTATAGAAAATATTTGTTTTATTGCAATAAAAATTGTTGTTGCTAAAAGCCTTTCTAACAGATTAATTACTAATTTTTTTGCAACAACTAATATTGTTGGTAAATAGTTTAACTTATGGGAACAATATATTTTGTTGCGAGAACTTATATAAGCCACAACTATACAAATGTAAGGCAACAAGTTTTTTGGTTGCGTTAAGTCATTTTTGGCAACAATAAATTTTGTTGTTGCAAAACATTTCCTATCGGCATTTATTGCAACAACTTTTTTATTATTGCCAAAAGTAATATACGGCAACAACAAATATCATTGGAAAACACCTTCTTTCTTGTAGTACATATATCACGATCAACATTTAACATTCACAAAAAGAATCTGAAATATTATTTTTTTGCTAAGCTTATTATTCAACTCTTTGGTTAAATAACCAAATACTATTTACTATAACATATATTTTTGAAATTGGTAATCACGTGCAATGTACGTGTCAAAAAACTAGTATATTCTAAAGTTGAAACAATCTAAGTCAAAAGTTGAATTATGAATATACCCTTCATCTACTAATTTATTTATTTAAAATCATGTTTAAAAATTACTTTCTTTTTCCATTTAAAATCAACTCCATTACTACACCTCTTCATTTTAAAAACTTATATTCATAATATTCATTAATCTTGTGCCTACAACTCACACATTATTATACAAAATTAGTACTAGTTTCTACTTCTTTTTAGCTTCCATCCGTTAAACAACTTTCCACATTCTTTTACCTTCTATTAACTAAGGGGTCGTTTGGTAGAGTGTATAAGAACAATGCAAAATAGGGTGTATTAGTAATACTTGCATTACTAGTGCTTGCATTAGTAATGCTTGCATTAGTTATGTCTGCATTATTTCTTATAAACTGTTTGGTTTGATGTATTAGAAAAAATAAATCTTGCATAATTTCTATTTAAAAAGTGTATGTTTACAAAAATACCCTTTACACTTTATTTATTTATATACTTCCTTTGCAGCTGGGATAAGAACATCACAGTCTTCTACCAGTATTGAATTTGCATCAATTGCATGTGCATCATGGAAACCTTTTAACTCCACGAGTTTCCTTCACATGTTTGAATAGGCTTTCTATATCGATTCCGTTCTCATTCTTTATGGCACATGTTATGTCACTTACTGCTACAACTTTCCCACCTTGCTCATGGATGAGTTTTGCAGCCCAGGAACCAACATTACCAAATCCCTGAGATGAAGAAAATCATTATCAAAATCCGCCTGCTCGTCCACGGATGACTAACAACATAACTTTCTCAACCAATCTATCTGACAGCCTAGAAGTAGTCGTTATTTAAAACAAAAATGTGTGCTTTTGTTCGTCACTACATTCTGCAAATAGTATTAAGTCGACTGGAGCTAAGCCGAGTTCGACCAACTGAGCTTCATACAAAATCAGACGCATTGATCCTGCCAAAGTGTGTATGAAATGGCAAACACATCACATTCAATATATACTCTACAAGCAAAGATGTTTACTATGTAATATAGCAATATCAAGTCCATACACTTGGCTTTTAGTACTGTCGATGAGACTAGCTACGCAAGCAGCAGTTTTAACCTAATCACTACTTATAACTACTACAATAAAAAATACAAATAGAGGCAAAGAAAAGAATCACTGGTCACCTATCTCTATACGCAAATCGTGGTGAACGAGAAGTGATGAAAAATGGAAGCTTTGTGTAGTTCAGTTTTACTTAGACCATGCTACTGAATCAATCTCAGCTTGAGCAGCTCTGTATAACTCAAGTCTCTTTGCCAGAGAGAGGCGACGCTGCATAATTGCTGGATCCTCATCCAACAAAGTACCCAGCTGTTTCCCCTGAAAAAAAATAAGCTGAACATTATTATCCGTGTAAGTCGTACCATTGCTGCACTCCTCTCACTCAAAAGTAGATTAACAAATAAGGCAGAGTCTCACCTCCTATAATAGTATATTTTAGTATATTTTAGGTACATACATGCAACTTATAATAGTATATTTTAGGTACATACAACAGGGGGCAAAAATCCATACCGCATCAACAGCTGTTTCAGCAGGACCCTTCATAGAAACTATGGAAGATTCAATGAGACGACGATATCCTTGTTCAGGAGCTATCAAATGCGGTTGATATCCATCCGCTTCAGTTATAAGTTTCCTTACATTGTCCATTGAAAGTTGCTTGTCAAATTGCAGTCTTTTCAATGCAGCTGGGAGCTGATTATCAAAGACATAATATATTTTATCACCTCCTGGTCGACTGTGACATTCAGACATCAGAAAACAAGCTTAGACCACATAAAAATATAGTTAACTTGGATATGCTAGCAAAAAATAAACAAGGAATACTTGCACTCCATCAAGATGTTCTTTGAAATTTCCATCAAAACTACGACAGATTTCCATTATCATGTACAATTTTCCCTGATCAGAACATGCAAAACAAGGACAAGACATATGATTCACGCTCAGAAGAGCAACAAAAGCAGACTCATAATCTACAACTTTGCATCAAAGGTTGAAGCCCCTTTCATCAAAACATAATTAGGCAAAACATGATTCCTTACACCATTTTCAACATCCTACACAAGTCCCGGGGGGGGGGGAGGGGTCATTTTCCAAACTTTTACACCCTCAAACAAAAAAAAAAAAACTCCTTTTGCACCCAAAAAGATCATTTTTTTAATAAAAAAGAACCCCCTTTGCACCCAAACAGATCAATTTTATTTTATTTAAAAAAAAAGAAGCAAAAAAGAACCAAAAAGATCAAATTTTTATCATCTTGATGAATTCAGACAAAGAAAACAAAGTTACCTTAATTTCTGGATTAGCAGACTTTGTTCCAACTTTGAGTCTAAACCAAGCAGCCTAGTAACAGGACAATAACTACAACAAAATAATATGATAGTCGAAGTACAAGAAACTACAAATAATATCAAAATTCAAAGGACAAGAAAACACAAGAGCAATACTGATAAGGCAGTTCAACGTGATCATTTATTCATCGAAAAACTGATAAGGCAATATAAGCTATGTGGAAACGGAGATTCGATACAGACAATGTGATAACTACATCAATTCAACACGACTTCAAGAATCTAGCCATCCTTCATCAAAAATTGATAAGGCGAAATTAGATAGGTGGCAGGGGCATTCGATACTAACAATGTGAAACAATAGGAACAATGTAGGAGACATTGAAATGCCACCAATAGGAACAATGTAGGAGACATTGAAATGCCACCAACAGGAACAATACTAGCATAACTATCAGAGAAATCATCTGCCACACTGTTCAAACAAATAGAAGCGAACTTCTTCACCTATTCTATCACACACATTCATCAACTCATAGAGAAATTAACAATGAAAAACAGAGACCAAACACAGAAATACAAGACATATTAGAAAACTGTCATAGCAGCTATATAATTACATTTCAGAATCTCAAAAGTAAATGGCTACACTAGAATTTGAAGAGTTGTAGTAACAACTATATAATTACATTTGCGCTTAGCATTGACACAAGAGTTGAGATATTTTCATAAAATTTAGTTACCCAAAAAGATTTAACATGCTCATGTGCACATTAATAATCAGAGATGCCAAAAAAAGCCACTGTTGTCACACTTTGAAGTGATTTCAAGCAAAAATTACTAAACTAGTGTAGCCATTTATATCACAAGTTCACAGTACTTCAAAGTTTATCATGGACAGCCATCCACATCATTGTCTGACGATCATGTTCACCCATACGTAAAAATAATTCCATCTTTTTGTCATCATTACAGAGAATCATTGCAGCTTTTATACGTTGCTCTGTGGGGTACAACTCAAATGCAGGGGATTCAAGAATAGAATAAACTTGACCACGAACATCAGATCGATCATGATCCCCCATCTTTTCAATCAAGGAACCAATTCTTTTATCTTGACTTTCAGTAAAGTTTTTCATAACTTCCATCATACCCTTAAGAAATGTATCACTATCATCCTCTACTATTTTTTTCCTTTTCTTGCTTTTCTCTTTCTCGTTAACATTAGAAGATGATCTTTTTGAATACACACTTGTTTATGACTTTTTCGGGATCCAACATGTTCATTTTCAGAACCAGCAACATTTTCTCCTTCATTAAATACGCTAGGTCCACTGACATTTTCAGCTCCAGTAAATGAACTAGGTTCGGTGAAATCTTCAGATGTAGGAAATCCACCTTGTCCAGTGGCATTTTCAGCTTCTTCAGTACCAACTTTAGAGCTATGGTAAGCATTTTTTTCTTCTTCTTCTTCTTCATCATCAAGATCAACATCAATAGGAAATCCCAAACTCATGTCATTAGAATGTTGTGGAGCTTGACTCTTTTGAATTTCTTCAGTAGCATCTAGCGGCCCTTCAGCGAACTCTCCTGTTGCTCTATCCTTACCAAAGATTTCTTCCCAATCCTCAAACATTGGCCATTTCTTAGCATTCATTTTTCTAGCTTGTGGATCAATCTAGAAAATTGTAAAAAATAGAACAATATGATATTAATTAATTGTAAAAGAATTTAAAGAGAGGCTAAATGCTATTGAATATGAAAGTAACTAATAAGGAAAGTACCATATGAAAAAACAAAAATATATTAACTACCTTTATAAAGTCAATCCAATGTTTTGGATCGTCAACTATTATAGTTCCATCACTATATTGAAATCCCAATCCACTTCGAGTCTTCAACAAAGTTATACTTCCATAGCATCTTTTCCAATATCTCATTTTATTTTTGATGTGTGGTTCACCTTTCAATCCACTTCTAGGATGATGTTTGTGTATATAACGCTCTAACTCCATCAAGTGTCCTGGTCGAAAGGTACCATTATCACCTCTCCAACCATTAGCACACAACTCTTTAAGTCCTTCTAAAAGAGTTTGTTCTTCTTCTGGAATCCATGTCCTTCGTGTTGAAGGTGTTGTGTTGCTTGATTTTTTTGATCTCTTATTTGATGATATTTGACTATTCATTTCGCCTGTAAGAACTTGTGCGATAAATTATTTAAAAAATCAGGAAGAACCAAATATCATAAGATTCACTATAAACTAAAGCATACAACAAAAGAGACTTGAAGAGTACATAATGTCGTGCAATTAAGGTCACAAAAAACAGAACTCTCTGGCAGTTCAACAATTTATACTAGGCCAGTTGTAAAGAGCAAATAAAGTCCAAAAAAGTTCTATAGCTAACAAGTAGCAACATATTTCAAAATGTAGGAATATGTCAATTGTTAAATCTTTCATTCCACATTGATTGAGCCAACTCATCCCTCCAAGTGGTCCACTCCTCCGACGATTCAACAACATCAATATTCTCGTGTTGATACTCCATTTGTTCTTCTATATCAATGTCTAAGGGATCCACTTCCATCTCTCTACGAATGAAATTATGAATCAAACAACAAGCACTAATGATCCTGTTATGAACCTTAACAGAGTACCATGAAGGACTTCTAAGAATTCCCCAACGTCCTTTCAACAAACCAAATGCCCTTTCAATTACATTACGAGCTCTAGCATGCCTCATGTTGAAAAGCTCTTCTTTACAGCGAGGCGATGGATTATCGCCGCGCCAATCCTTTAACCAATATCTATAACCTCGATAAGGTGAAAGAAATCCTTTTCCATTCGTATATCCTCCATCACACAAATAATAGTTACCTATAATATAAACATATAATTTAGTTACTAGTGCCATTCTTTCTATGATGTAACTTGAAAGCATATAAAAGGCTTACCCTCATGAATTTTCAAACCATTCCTTCGTACTATAGCATCTCGTAATACACGACCATCGGCAGCTGAACCTTCCCATCCAGGTAACACATAAGTAAAATTGAGATTTCTATCACAAACTCCCAAAACATTAGTTGCTATATCTCCTTTTCTTGTTCTATATCTTGGTTTGTGTTGGATTGGAACTCTAATGGGAATGTAAGTACCGTCTAGTGCACCTAAACAACCCTTTAAGATAAATTATATTGTTATCTCAAAATATATAATATTTTTCTAAAACTATTAAAATTTCATATTTTGTATATAAGTTAAAAGATGCTAAGCGATAATTTCACCTACCTCAAACCATTTCCATCGATCTTCAATTTCATCCTCAAGTACCGGTTTAGGATTAACAAGTAGCAATGGAGTTAGTTTGAGAATAGCACTCAAGCATTCATTGAAAGCATGACTTACGCTCCATCCCGATCTAATATAATCAACCTTGATGGATCTATTTTTCTCATGATGAGCCAAGATATTTAAAAACATTGCTAATTTTTCGCTACTTGACATACTTCTACTATCAGTCAGACCTCCAATATCCTTAGTTAAGAGAACTAAAGTGTGAAAGGCATTTCTATCCATTCTTAACTTATCGATACATACACTACCATTATCATTTATGATATAGTGTAAGTGAGAAATGATTTTCGGAACTCGAACACTCATACGATATCTAACCTCAAGTCTGTTTCGACATCGTCTTCTTAGAGAATGACCATGACTAGCCATGAAAAGACAAAAATTGAGAACAAGAACTTGCTGAAACACTATCTCCACAAGAATAATATATTCAATACCTGATAATGGTTGAAGATCCATAATAACACCTCTATTTGCCATAAAAATAAGAATGAATACATATAAAGCTTTTAAACAAGTATCTATGTGCCCTAATTTTCGACCATATAAAGAGTGAAATAGACAAGCTCAAAGCATATTAAAAAAATGAGCTAAACCTAAATTTCATCTTAAATTGTGAAAAAGATGTTGAAAAATACAGATTTTAATGAAAGATTAGAGTACTAACCTTATGAAGATGAGCAAACAATGTTTGATTGAGCATTAGGAAGAAAACCTACTCTTGAATTTCCATTGACAAAGTACAGAGTGATGAAAGAGAAGATGATAGGTTTCTCAAACAAAGTACTATGGAAAATGTTTTTTAAAGAGCTTTGAGGGTACTTTTGTAATTACATAATCTAATGCAAGTGTTAAAATGCTATGTATTACTAATACCTAGAATTTCTTGGTATTAGTAATACACAACTTAATACACAATATTATGTATAACTAATGCTTGCATTAGTTATACATGACCAAAAAAAATGTAACAAACAAGTTATTACTAATACACACACCTAATGCATGTATTATTTTTCCTAATACACTCTACCAAACGACCCCTAATAGTTTTAGCCTTTGGTCCATTATCAAATTATTATATGCTTTCTTTTTTAAAATACTCAATATTTGGTATATTCTTCTCACTTTCTGAAACAAAGGCACATTCTTTTTTATATTACTTTTTTAGAATTTTGTTTAACTCTTAATAATTTTTGTTCTTTTTTGTTCATTACTTGCTTTTTCAATCTTCAGACTATTTTTTATATTATGTGACTTATTTTGGTTGGTTATTACATTAAATTCTTGCATCTGCTCAACCTCTTCGTTCCGTTCTTTATTAATTAAATTTTTTATACTAATTAACATAGAATAAATGTGTACCACACGTGTTCGAAAACTAATCCCAATATAAACACTTATATAAGGTAACATCGATAACTAATTAGCAAGAAATAAATCATGGTTAAGAAACATACCTAGTGATGAAAATCCTCTTTTGAATCTCCCAAAAATATGATTCAGGCTTCCAATATCAAGTAATAGGTTTTATGTTCGAAAATGAGATTACAATTTGCCCAGGTGAAATGCCTTATGCAATCATGGGACCCCTAATTGAGGTTGCAACAACATGACCCAGACACACTTTGCAATCGCGAACCCACTTGATTGCAAAGGACAAAATTTACCCAAACTCTTTTATTTTACACAATCCCGATCATTCCACAATGATTGTGATATTCTTCTTGATAAACCTTTGCAGATGTTGTGATACCTTGGTGATTGCAAAGAAGAAAATAAACTTGCATCATCAAGTAACAAATTCTAGAATGAACCCTCGAAATTCATTCAGATACCCGTGAAGATATACCAAATATGCTACAAGACTAGAAATGGGATTCCAAACCTGGTGGGAAAATAAAAATGCCAAATGGAGGTCATGTTGGTCGAGGTCAACTCTTAACTTCTAAATTTTCAAGATCCTAATCAATGACCTGAATCTTATCTGAATGCCTTGGTAGTAGAACCCACAGTCCAACCAACTCCAAAATCACCTATCAAACCTTCAACATTGTCAAAATATTTCTAGTCCAAGTCACCTTACTAGAATGTTGACTTTGGTCAACCTTGAACATTAGGTCTCACTATAGCTCAGCCAAATTTTCTTAACCACTAAGTTACATCTTCGACTTACTCGCATCATAAAATGACATTTAAAAATAATCCAATAGTGTAAATATAATTTTGTACTTTCGGTAAATGAAAAATCGTACCTCAATTTGAAAATGATAAAAAGATATAATTTTCTTTCCAAATGTGAATTATTTTTATGGCCAGTAATCTGGAGTGATATATAATATAGAATTTTAATAAATATTAATTACTTTATGTCTTTATCAGCTCCAACATTTGAAATGAAATATACAAATTAAGGTGCAATTCACTAAAATAATAGGATGCAAAGTGCAAACAAAAAACACATATTTTGGGTGCAAAAATGAAAGTAACACTTTAATTCACTCTATACTTCAAGTGAGTACACAATGATTTTAGTGCAATGAATTAAGAAGAGTGGTCTTCTCATTCTCACTTCACTTCTAGTGACACGTGTACCCTAATTCAACTAACATTATAAATATAGGAAGAACCGTCTTCTCATACTTACTTCAATCTAGTCAGATAAAAAAATTCATCCTTTGCTCTTTTACTTTATCGGCTTAACCATTTTCACAAATTAAGAGTAAAATGCTATCCACCGAAGAAGTGAATGGAGAAAATCAAATATCTTATGAATTGCATCTGATCAACACACATAAGGAAGCAGGACTACAAAACATTTTCTTCCACCTGAAGTTATTGCTGAAATCATCTCAAGGCTTCCAGTGAAATCTCTTTTGAAATTAGGCCAGTTTCAAAATTTTGGCTTGCTTTGATCTCTAGCTCTGAGTTTGACAAGTCTCATATGAGTTTATCATTTAATTAATAAAAACATCAACGATAAATTCGGGCATATCATTTTTTGTTGAGGGTTCGATCAATGGATTGATTTGTCTTGTTAATGAGGTAGACGAAATATTTCTATGGAACCCAGCAATAAGAAAGTACACAAGAAATTATGTAATTTTAGATATATATTGAGAGATGCTAGTCAGTGTCGGCTCTATGCCTTTGAGAGTAAGGCTTTTGCCTTTGGCCCCAAATTTTGGGGGGCCCAAATTTTTATCTGAATAAACTATGTGTTAAATTTTTTATATAATATAATATTTTAAAATATATATTATATTACCCACTTTAATATCTTTTGTACTTTGATAAACATAATAATTAATTGTGAAAAGTGTTGAACAAAGTGAGTTACAAATTTTTTTTTTCTTTAAAATTTTTAGTTTCAAGCATTACTACAAACATATTAAAATGCGATATATATATCTATATATATCAAGTTATCAACTTCTTGCGTCAAATTATATAATAACTCTTATCTTTATTTAATATTTGTCAACTTATTACTTATAGAATTATGTTAACAATTATATAATAATTGCCTCACTGAAAGGATGTTTTTCAATGTTGAGTTGATAAAATCTTACCTAAAACTAATAACTGAAAAAACAATATTAAAATGCTAATAATTTTTATCTAAATAATGTAAGAAAAATAAATTTTGAATAAATACGTATATGAAATTTGTTTATATTTTAGGTCTTGAACTGAAAATTGGCTTTAGACCTCCAATCATGTTGAGCGACCCTTGATGCTAGTTATTTCATATATGGTTTTTGATATGATAAGATTCATAATAATTATAAGGTAGTGCGAACTTTTACTATATTTGTACGTCAAGGTAACTTTCAACATGTCAACATGTACATTTTAAAGAATAATTCTTGGTGGAGAATTGAGAATCCTTGGAATTGGAATATGGCGCAATTAATTAGTCCGAGTAAGTTTGTAAATGGGAAGCTACACCCTATGGGGTGCTTACTTTATCAATCCTTTCATATGTCAAAAAAGGTGAATTTTTGTTGATATTTAAAACAGCTTACATGATATACAACCCAAAGGATAACTCAATCAGATATTCACAACTTCGTAAATTTTACTTTGATTTTCTTATCCTATTTTAAGTTTATTTTTTCCTTAAAGAAAAAATCAAAGTATTCACATAAATGCTTGGACTTTTCCTGAAACAAAATAATTTTCTTCTATATATTTGGTTTATTCTTTTTTAGAGGAAAAGTTTGGAAATCTACAAATTGAAAACGTCTCTTCTCATATCAAGAACACAAAAGAATATACAATGTAGTCGTTTAGATTTTTCCTCTACAATTTTTATGTTTTTTATTAGTTTTATAATATGCAGGTCTGTTGGCTGATTTATATTATAATATTATGTTTGTTAGAATAGTTTTGTTTGTCATCTGATGCGCCTTCATGATTTCCAATTATAAGCTTGCACATGACTCACTAATTTTTTCGAACCCAACAGGTAGATCAGTAAAATATCAAATTAGTTTCATTTTCTACTGTTGAATTTTCAGGAAGAGGAGTCGTTTAATGATCAGTTTATTGCGGCCGACTAATTAAATCTTGATGATGAAGCAAAGTTAAAATTCACATGTGTTTTATCTTTGATTATACACCAAAGTTTTATAGTCTGTTCACCTTTTTCTCTCAAATGTATGACCATTTTATCGGGAAAAAATTTTCACCTCAAAATTTGACTATTTGTGATTATCACCAGTATTTAAAAAAAAATATCAATTTGTTAATGCTCAAGAAACCAAACCTTTTTTTTAATGAAAGTTCGTCCAATGAAAACTGTTGACCGATATTAAATAGCTGCTAGAAAAAATGACTTTAGCCATTATTTTTGGCTTGAAACCATCATAGAAGAACTCCACTTAGAGAGGGCAATACAGAAATGAGTTTCGAAAATGTTGTTTTCTTTTGTCAGATTTCTTTCTTTTTTTGTTTGAATTTATTCATAAACAATAACACCTAACCCAATGGTTAAATTCGATTTAAAAAAAAGTTTCTTCTTTTCTGCATTTATGTTTCACTACTTTTGTTTGTGATTTTATCTGATACTATTTTATTTGCTTTTTTGTGATTACAAATAAAGTCTTTATTTAAGCTCTTTTTCATCCTTTTCTAATGAAAGAAAAAAAGAAAAACCAAACGTCTTTGAAACAAAAGCTAATTTCGAAGAACTTGATTTTTGGTTCTGAAGTAATTCATGTAAAGAAAAAAAGGTAAAAAGACAAATGAAGAATGTAAGGCCTAGGTGTCATGATCTGAGACTACCCCTTGGTCGTAACACAGTTCTTATGGCCACAAGTGACCCCAAGCTAACCCTTTATCTGGAGATAACATAATGTGGAAGCTAAACTGAACTGTATAATGAGTCTAAACAATTTAAATTATATAACGAAGATGAGTTTATCCAAATATAACTCAAAGATTTAAAAGTAACACCTGATTAACTGTCTCAAAGTCTCTACTACAATGAGTTGTTAGGACAAGTCCTAGCTAAATCTAACTCTCTGAAAATTGAAATAATAATAAAAGACAATAATGTAAGGGTCATCCATGAGGGGTGACTACTGTTATATTGGCTGGAGAATGTACTAACCGCGAGCTAAATATTGAGCGTCTGAACCAATACTATAAAATAATATAGTGCAGAGAGTGTGTTGTCAATACTTTGAATGTATTGTGTATGCGAGAGTTGCATGATAAAACTATAAACAAACATGATAAATTGAGTACATGATCATGCAGTATCTCAAAGATAGACTAAATTGTGGGAGATACTAAAAATCAAAATATGACTATGTGAGCTAGATATGGAGTTGATGCATAATTCCTATCGAAAGGAACCTAATATACTTGCTAGGCATAGAGGTTGATCTAACGTGACAATTAAGCTAAAATATGTGCCTACAAGGGCTACACTGACTTATAGTCGCACGTTGTTCTAGGACTACAAAATTCTACTAAAGGAGTCAGTAGATGCTAGTTATGACCCTTCATCCCTAGAATCACTCGGTGCTAAGTAACTCTCTCAACTGAATGTAACAAATAAATTGAAATAAACTGATAGTCTGATAATACTGATAAGTGAATAGCTCATAAATACTAATGCATGATACAAAATAATAGAGATTGATATGAAAGCATCTTATGCATTAATTCTAAGAATATTAAAATGAACTGATCATGAAAATGATTACATACTTTGTCTTAAACATGAAAATTCAAGACATACTGTATTTTGAAGGTTCATAAAAATATGATTTGATGAACATACTAAGAATCACGAGAAAACATACACTAATGGACTGATAATGAAGAGGAACAAAATTACTTCAAAATTCATGCTAAACATAAAAATCACTGAATTTTATATAAATAATAACTGAAAAACTGGATTTTCTTTAAGACTCAATGGGTGAACAGGCCAAAGGATATCCATTGATGAAATCTCACGTACCTGGATTGGAAGCCCTAGCATGAATTCATGGATTGAGACGTGAAGATGAAGAACACTAACTCTTACATAATTTACTATAGAACCCAAATTTTGGTCAATCATATGAGCTCATATGTTAAAAAATTTAAATTATTTTAAGGACAAATTACTTAACTACAGTCCTTTACTTACATTAATATCCATTTATCCCTACTTATTTTAAAAGTTTCAAAAATTCCTTGTTTCCCCCAACTAATAAAATATGTAAGATACATAAAGATTTTCCACCTTTTTTACAGCCAATACCCACGTTTTCCATTACAAAGTGCACTCCTTTTTTTCAGCCAACACACACGTTTCCCATTACCAATTACACTCTTCCATTTTATTCCTAAAATCTCTCCACTTCTTTAGCAATTACAAATTTCAAATCCATTTGATTTTCAATAGGAGTCTCCCTCATGTTTTTCAATTTCAAATTTTATAATATCTAAGCATTTTATCCTCCATTATTGTCTTCTTCGTGCTTTTTACTGATACATATGGAACAGGGTCCATCGCATAGTGTTGGTGTTTGTCATACTAATGCTAATCGTACATATGATTCTAATGATGAAATGAGGGACGAGAACAGATTCAAGCGATTTCATGACCCATTAGGGATGAAGGACAAGAGTGTTGTCAAGCCAAAGAAAAAGGTTGGAGAAACCCCCAAAAATGGGAGAAGAAAAGTTACATATGTTGTTTCCTGACTCACACTTCATAAGGAATGTGTTTAAAAAAGCTTTTATATTTTTATGTTTTGGTTATGGTGTTGGTTGCGTTTGGACAGAAAGTTTAAATACATTAATAGTGAAGATACATTACTTATCAATTCAATGTTTTCATAGTATATTAGAACAATATCGATTTATAATGGTTAATTTTGTGTTTTGCTGATACATTAGAACCCTAATTTACATTGATACATGTGTCTGTGAAATTGAATTAAGAGTCATTTAACACTGAAGACAGATTCACTAATTTCAAATTCAGTAAAAACATCATGTGTTGTACAGTTTTGAAGGTGTATCAGATGGATATATTGCTCCATTAATGTATCATTCGTTGTTGTAACGTTTTGTACAGTTTTTGTTTGTCAATGCATATGTTGTATCATATATATTCCTATAATTCAAGTGTCTTATACGTATATGTAATTGATATATGTGAATGAATGCATATGATGTATCACATACATTCATATTATTCAAGTATCTTATACATATATGTAATTTCTATATGTGAATGAATGCACATGATGTGTCATATACATTCATATAATTCAAGTGTCTTATACATATATGTAATTGGTATATGTGAATGAAATTCATGTACAATATATTGTTAGTTACTCATGCATCTTATGCATTTCACGACATGTTTGATATGATGTCATTATAAAATCATGATGTATTTACTGAATTTACATATTATCTTCAATGTATCATGCACTCTCCATTACATCATATGTTTGAAGATTAGACAAGTACAATTTTATATTTTATTTTTTGTATAAACAGGGCATGAATTATGTTATAAAAAAATATCAGCACATCCATTGAGGTTCGGAGAAACGTTCAATTTTGATTTTGTGAATGAAATCAAAAAGTCCATAAAGGATGAAGGCGTTGAAATGTTCAAGAATACAATTTTTGAACCATATTTGAACATTCCAAAATGTAATTTCCAGGGTCAGATTACTAAGTGTTTATTGTTGTTGGAGGTGCAACAGGAGACCAAAGATGTATTGCATGTTCGTCATGCTAATGGTACTGTATTGCAGTTTAGTATAAAGGAATTCACCATTATAACTGGTCTTAAATGCAAAGGAAATGTTAAGGATTTTTCATATCTGAAATCCACTCGAGCCAATTATTACAAATATATTTCACTGATTCGACTGCAGGTATAACCAAGAGTGGTTTGATACAATGTTTTGCAATGGGGAATTGAGAGACCACACGGGATTCTGTTCAGATGAAAATATTATACTTCATCAATTCTTTCATGTTATGCCATCTTGGTTAGACCTTCATACGGATCGAAAAATTTCTAATGGTCGAAGATGGTAGGTATGAATTGTATCCTTGGTGTCAAATTGCATTTGATAAGCTAATTACATCACTCAGGAAACACTTCAACCAAAGCAAACATATGTATCGCTTATTTGGTATGCCTTATGCACTCAACGTATGGACTAGTGATCTAGTCTAAAACTAGAGTTTGTTGTTAAAGTAGCGAATGATATTTCCAGAATTTGTAATTGGACGGTCGTGGCTATAAAGCCAAAATATGAAAAGTTCTTGTTCAACATTTTCTCCGAGGTAACATTACTTTTAAATTTACAAATAATAGTTTTTCAATAAGCTTTCTAATTTTTGTAGTAAATAATATTTTTTGTACGATACATAATATTGTCATAACATTCAACCATTAAAATGCAGAATGCATATCCAAACATCGTACTAACACCAGATGAAGTGTAAGCCCTTGACTTACCTGATATTTAAGAAGCTCATAATCCTGAATCATCCACAACATCAGTTCATGCAAACAAAGTGCAAACAAAAGATAAGTTAGGTTTTGAGGATATCTCAACAAGCCCTCCTGGTCATTTATTGAGAAAATCATCACGTGTGTCTGGTACATTATCTCCACCACCACCCACAAGGAAAAACAAAATTGATACACCTAAAACAAAGGGGTCGAAACCTAAATCGTCAGAGCAGTTAAGGCTGCCATTAAACCAGTCATTCTCAATGATAGATGTAGCACCTACCCCGCCTGCTAATGTATCTTTTTTCCATGTCTCTTCACAATTATTCTAAAGAGATAAGTCTGTATATCCCGATATTGAAGAACTGAAACAACATATGAAGGAATACGTAAGTAATGATATCAATTTTTTTTATGTTCATTTAGAAATATAAAACTGAATGTTAATTTTTTTTATAGGTTGACAATAAATTTGAGTATCTTGTGAATTTGATAAAGACAAATCACTGTTAGGTGATGAATTTTAGGAATAAGGAGGACGACCAACAACCAAAGGTACTGTATTGTATATGTGTTTTGTTTGTGTATTTTAACTTTTTTATGTCATTATGTTATAAATTTATTTCATGAAGGAGATGGGAGGCAAGTCTACGCCGTACATGGTTGAAGTTTTCGGTGAAGAAGGCAATGATGGAAATAAAAAAAGTACCTTTAAGTTTGATACAAATGATTTTGCCAATAATGATCAAAACATTGGTGTATCTGATTTTGATGTTGAACATCAAGTTTATTTTACTTTATTCATTGCGTATATCAAATTATATAATTTATAAGTAACTTATTTTGATTTAAAAAAAAACATGTTTAAAAATATAGACTGAAGATATATTGAAGAATCATCAAGAAATGAAGGACGTTTCAGAACTTCAATCCTCAGATGCAATTATTCATCATATTGCAAAAAAAAACTGAGCATAAGAAGGTAATTTTATCATTATAAATTGACTATTAGTATACATTAACTTTGTAGTGATACATCAAACTGTCCCATTGTGATACATTGCAGTTTACTTGTATGTTCTGATACATTGCAGTGTACTTGTATAATTCTGATACATATTTTTAATGTTCACATCAGTATTGTTATTCACTTTGGTGTGTATGCTACTTTACATTTTAATTATGTGTGTATATGATACATTCCATTGCAAGATACATACCGTGTGACTAATTAAAATTGTTTGTCTACTATATGTAATTCGTAGTTTGATGTAATATGTCCTTGATACATTAAACAGTCCTTTGTATATGATTCTTTGTTATTTAATGTATCCTAAATTAATCAGTACATTGTTATTAAAGATGATCCATCAACACAAATGCCTCATCATTTCTTCGAAGGAACAATGAACGACGATGCTTCATATAATGTTCAACACAACACCAATCAATCTGTGACAAATAATTTTATATTTGATACATCAGTAATTTATGTTTCATGTATAATTTAAATATCATATGATTTATCAAACCTTATTAAATATCAATTTAAATCATATATGATTCTGCAACATCTGGTACAATATCATCTAATACTCGAGAAGCCATGAATACACTTATTGCTGATCTAGGAAGATTGGCTAGTCATGTTAAACCAGTTAGTGCTGCAAATTCACAAGAGCTAACCGAAAGTCAATGTTTGCTTTCGGACAGTCAATTACCCGCTGATATTCCAATCACAAAGATTGTTATCCGAAGTGATATAAATACTCCTCATGCACGTATCAGGATGCCTTAAAAAAACTGCAAATCTCCTTATTTAACTTCATTTGGTCAAGTGAAAAGGAAAAGAGGTCATGGGGATGTAATTATTCCAAATTTCCCATTTGAAGGTTTGAGATCACAAACCGATCCCCTTCATATCTAATTGATGAGTTTGTTGAGTGGGTTACTACAGGTCTTCTCAAAACTCATGCTTAAAAAGTAAATTTTATATTTTTCAATGAATTTGTTCAATTTTGAAATTACAACTCTTGTTCACTTTTAAATAACATCTTTTCTTTACTTAATAATACAGGAAACCATCAGAGGATAAGTACAAAGAAAGAGCCTCTTCATTGGGTTTTGAAATGATGGATTATGTTGTTGCATATCCGTCCAATAAAAATTGGTTTTATACCATGTCCCAGCCCCAAAAACTGCTGGCTGATCAGGTAATTTTGACATGTATATGTGAATTTCATGCGTCTGCAAAATGTATCATATTTATGTTTCTTAATGTATATTATGCATTTCAGTTAATAGGTGATATACATATTAATACCATATACCACTTTCAATTATTAACATTTTATTTTCATTATTTTTTTTTCAAATATATAATTATGTTTATAATTCTTTTGTAGCACATGGATGTTGTTTTTTACTATCGTAAAATTTCGCAGCATGAATCAATACAGATACACAACAGTCAATTGTTTGTTCAGTACACATATCAACATACCAAGAAAGGTATTATAACAATGAGGCTGATGATGATATTAGTACCCAAATACATTTATCGTGTGGGAGTTGTATCAGTACATTAGAGTCAATAATCAACGTTATGAAAGATTTTCAATACCAACTGGATTACCATGGCATTTGTGGACTGATGTTTATATTCCGATTAATTATGATGGAAATTTTCATTGGGTGTTATCTGTTGTTGAATTGAATCAGAGGTTGATACCCGTGTATGACTCTTCTTTAGGCACAAGAAAACGAGTATATTTTGAGGATATACAAATATTGTCAAGGATTCTAGCTTCTTACCTCCTTGACAGTGGTTTCTTTGAAAAAACTGAGCAGACAAACTGGCCAGAGTTTGATGCATATAAGGACAAACAAACTGATACACTTTTAGAGTCATATAATCCAACATTGAATACGCTGAAGGCATCATGCAACAAGAAGATGATGGCCTGTAAGTATTTAAATTCTGGACTACAATAATATGTGTAAGTTTTTTTTTTACAAATTTATATTCTGCATTTTGTTGTAGGGACTGCGTGTCACACTCCGAGCCTACACTCTGGGCGGGACTGGCACTCGAAGATCATTGCTGGCCCTCGAGCAAACCCTTGGCTTGACTTACTTAACTCAGCGGCAGACTAAAGTCATCTTAAACAAGAAATAAGACATGTTTAAAGGAAAGTACTTCATATAATATCTGTCCATGATGACACTTAAGTCTCAACAAGCAACAATAAACTCTAAACTGAAATACTAGCATCTACGAAACCTTTAAACTGACTGAAGAGAGATGTTGGGACAGACCCCACAACATCCTAAAACTAAACTACTAGAAACAAAAGAAATGGATGTCCTCCGGAATGCAAGGAGGCTCACCACTGACTCTGGAGCTCAATCGGGATCAACGAAACGTTGCGTGCTGATCCTGGTTGCTTGAGTCTGCATCATAAAATGGTGCAGGCCAACTGGCATCAGTACATTGAATCTACGAGTATGCGAGTTGGAAAGCTAAACAAAACTTAGGCTTGAAAGGGAGTAAGAATGAATACTTACCTTGGCTCTGTTCAACTCATGTTCTACTAACTCTTATTCAATATACACAGTTAAAATAAATGCAATATAAAGAAATGCTGACTAAAAACATGCTTAAACCTCTGAACATATATACACAAGTACATAATAATGTCTGAGATGTATATAAAATACAATCTGATGTATTATGAAAATAAAATACTGTTGTGTATAAAAATACAATTTTTCTGAGGAGATTCTCTAACCGACAACCATCACTTAATATCTACAATGATGATACAACGGTCTACCGCACGCTGCCAGCGCCTCCTATACCCGTCCAAAGGTATAAGACCTGAACTGTCTAATGGATCCACTATTAAACTGTGAAAAGGAATTATCTAAAAAGTATGACCCTTTTCTACCATGGTGGCTAACATGTTTTATGGGGGCTGTGAATTATCTGAACTCTCCCACATATCGGTGCTCAATACTACTCCCAAAAATATACTGGCTCTTATGTTTAAAAAATATACTGATTCCGTGGTTTGAGATTAGTGCTCAAAACGTAGCTTTTTAAAAAGCTCTCTTGGAAGTCATACTTTCCTCCTTCTTCTATTAAAGCTAGCCATAGGCTCTGTGGAAGTCTAGC
>CM040618.1:19707460-19741861 GCA_022817965.1 Solanum lycopersicoides | reverse complement strand
GCCTTATGCTCATGAGATAATTATTAAAGGAGAATAAAAATGTGAATCGAGTTATTTTAATCCCTAACTATGCCTGAAACGATTAATTTTTCAAATTTGGTCATAGTTAAGATGATCATGAATTTTATGATATCTAATTGACTTGAAATTTGATGGTTCCAACGAAAATCGTTTAGATGGGTTTAGGTAGTTTGTCGGATTAAAACCTTGATTTGAATATGATAAGATCATTCTTCATGTTAATTATATTTATGTTAAATTGGGAACATGATTACACATGGTTATTTAACATGAATTGATATGTGATAAGAATGTATGTCATATTGTTTTAATTCCGAAAGATATTTAAATTACTTGTACATGAATTTGGTCACATCTTTGGAAATAAAGATTCTTTATATGCTCCAATTAACCTGAAATTTGGTAAGTTCATTGATAACGGCTTAGTAAGAAGTACTCATTGCTATGTGGTTATATTTTGAGGTCGTTAAAATAATTTTAAAGTTGTTCTTTGGAATTAAGATACGATTTAGTATGAACGTCATCTTTATATATGTTTTATTTATGTTATACGTGGTACATGATCACACGTGTCACGCCCCGAGCTACCCCCCGGACGCGGACACAGAACCTAAGACCACAAGTGATCCCAAGCTAACACTGCTGGCATGATCATGAGCATACTAAAGAAAATAAACTGATGTGGAAGCTAAATCATAATTTATTATGAAAAGATATGGAATACCCATATGCTAAAACTGATATAATAAGAAGAGTGATGAGTTTAATACAATGAAATTTACTAACTCAACACTAAGCTGAAACTAACTATGTCTAAAATAAGCCTCTAAACTGGACTAGAAATACTGGGACAAGCCCCAGCTAAATCTAGCAAAAACTAAAACTAAATGACTAAAGAATTAAATGACACTCATGACTGTTGTCCTCGGAGAATGAGGACTCACCACTGAATCTGCTGAACTGAAGATCAGAATTCGATATATGTGTGATCTGGATGCTGAGAACCTGAACCTACATCACGAGAAAATGTAGCGCACGTATGCGTCCTTACTTGAAGGTACTGAGCATGTAGGATAGAGTAAAGCTGAAATAAAACATAACTGAACAAGCACAAAAGCAAGTATAATAATCTGAACATGATATACTGAATTCTGAGCTAACTGAATGCAATGACCAATTTATAACATGCTGAAACTGAATACTGAATATACTGATAAATGGTCAATGCAGAGAGTCTGACTGAACTGTGGGAGCTACTAATAACCGATAATAAAACCACATGAGCTAAATGTGGAGTCCGATGTATACGCCCCATCGAGAGGACCCAATATACCCTGCCAAAGGTATAAAGGCATGCTGGTGATCACTAAACTGATTGCCCACAGAGGGGACTTACAACCTACTTGGCTAGTAGTTCTGGGACTATTGGGTACGCTGAACCCTAGTCCAACTCGGTATTATGCTACTCCCAATGAATTATGTATTAACTGATTATGTCTGAGTTTCTGTAAATACTGGATAGCTCAAAACTGAACATGCAAACTGAGAATGCAACATTTAATCTGATAATGATGCATTAAAACTGAAGCATGTATATCTGATAACTGAAATATCTGACCTAGCATGTATATTCAAGAACTAAAGAAATACAAAGCTAGGGTTCTGAAATTCATGCGATAATCTGAGTAATAACATGATAATCTGATTTGGAACATATATTTACTAAATCATGAAGTTCTATCAAGTTCTAGAAACCCTAGGTTTAATCATGATAAGAGAATCAAGAATGACTGAAAACTAGGACCCAATGGGTGAAAACCCACATACCTGGTGATGAAATTCACGGAAAAATACTTAGATTTCGTGGCTGGAACTGCTGGAAACTTGTCGTTCTTGACTAGGGTTCTTGACCTTTTTCTCCTTTCTTGCTTCTAATTTTCTAACTTTTGATTAATGATTTGACTTAGGTAAGTTTTAGTTATGTTTCTAGGCTTAAACTGACTAAAATCTGATGATTTAGGGTCAAAACACGTATCTTAAGTTTAAACAAAGTGGGAAAAGACCAAAAGACCCCTGTAAGTTGTTGTCGGACCAAACGACGACCAGGACTGACGGTCCGTCGTTCATCGACGGTCCGTCGTTTGGTCCGTAGGTTGGGCTGTTCGACAGGCCTTTACTAAAATGGCATAACTTTTACTCGGAGCTCTGATTTTAGCAAGGTTGGTGGATATGGAAAGCTAATTCAATTATCTATCGATGATATATCATGGGACACCTAATTATTTTGTGCTAGAGTTATGATCATTTGAAGTTGACCTACTGCATTTCCCCCTAACTCTGCTAGTTCCCACCTACGGTCAGACCTACGGACCGTGGTCCACTACGGACCGTGCTGGTCATCCGTGGTTCTTGTCAGAGAGTGGTGAAGGGGTCTCTGATCGACGGTCACAGACTACGGACGTCGTCTGACCTACGGACCGTAGGTCCGTCCGTCGATCAAGACTTAGCCAATTTTTCTGGCTGAGTTTTTGGGAGTCTCTGATCCCATCGACGGTTGTGCAGGACGGACCGTGGTCAGGCTACGGTCCATCGATGTCACGTCGGTTGCACCTGTAGATTTTTCTGAAAAACTATTTTTGGTCTTTTGGTACGGGGTGTTACATTATCTCCCCTTGGGAACATTCGTCCTCGAATGAAGACTAAACTAGCTGAAATAGAGGGAGAGAGCTGCAAACCCTACTACTAAACACTGAGAACTGAGTTTCTGACTGAATTGAGTTCCGAGAACATGCAAATACGCTGAAAATGCAAGTACAAACTGAGGGAACATGATTCTAAGACTGAATTACGCATGAATGACTGGAAAACTGAAGAGGAACTATTACCTCAAGCTGGAGTGGAATCGGAAGGAAAGAGGTGAGGATACTTGGCTTTCATGGCTGCTTCTGCTTCCCAAGTAGCTCCCTCTACGGACTGACTCCTCCACAAAACCTTGACTGAAGCGACTTCTTTGTTTCTCAACCTTCTAACCTGACGGTCAAGAATCTCAACTGGTACATCCTCATAAGAAAGACTATCTTTCACCGCCACACTCTCTAATGGCACTATAGAGGCTGGATCACCCACACACTTCTTCAAGAGTGAGATGTGGAAGACCGGATGCACTGCTGCTAATCTGCTGGCAATCTAACTCATATGCCACCTTGCCAACCCTTTTCAAGATCTTGTAAGGGCCTACATATCTAGGACTGAGCTTCCCTTTCTTGCCAAATCTCATCACCCCTTTCATAGGTGAGACTTTCAGAAAAACCCAATCATCAACTTGGAACTCTAGTTCCCTTCTCCTTACATCTGCATAAGATTTCTGACGACTTTGGGCTGTCTTAAGTCTATCTCTAATGAGTTGCACTTTCTCCATAGCATAAAGGACTGAATCTGGCCCTATCAAAGCTGCTTCACCTACTTCAAACCAACCAACAGGAGATCTACATCTACGCCCATACAAAGCCTCATAAGGGGCCATCTGAATGCTGGAATGGTAGCTATTGTTGTAGGCGAACTCAATAGAGGAAGGTGATCATCCCAACTACCTTTGAAATCGATCACACAAGCTCTCAACATATCCTCTAGGGTCTGAATGGTACGCTCTGCCTGTCCATCCGTCTGCGGATGAAATGTTGTGCTAAGGTTAACTTGAGTACCAAGACCCTTCTGAAATGACTTCCAGAAATGAGAGGTAAACTGAGGACCTCTATCTGAGATGATAGACAAAGGAACCATGCAACCTCACAATTTCATTAATGTAAAGCTTGGCATAGTCCTCTGCCGAATATGTAGTCTTGACCGCCAAAAAGCGAGAAGACTTAGTCATCCTATCAACTATCACCCAAATGGAGTCATGTGTCTGCGAGTACGCGGTAACCCTGTGATGAAATCCATATTGATCACTTCCCACTTCCAAGTAGGAATGTCGATCTCTTGAGTCATACCCCCTGGTTTCTGATGTTCTACCTTGACTTGCTGACAATTGGGGCACTTACTCACAAAATCTGCTATATCCCTCTTCATGCCATTCCACCAATAGACTTCCCGCAGATCGCGGTACATCTTAGTGGCACCTGGTGAATAGAATATCTGGAGTTATGGGCTTCTGCAAGAATATGTTGTCTCAACTCGCCCACATCAGGAACACACAATCTACCCTGGTAGCGAAGTACACCATCTCCCCCTTGGGAGAAAACCTCCACTCTCTGATTATGGACTGCACCTTAAGTTCAAGCAAGATTGGATCACTGTCTTGCTTTTCCTTAACCTCCACTACCAAAGAAGATTCTGCCCCATTCTGAACTGTTACACCTGTCTGATATGCTCATAAGGCGAACTCCCAAGCGAGCAAGCCTGTGAACATCCTTCACTAGCTCCTTCTTTCTTCCTCAACATGGGCTACACTACCCATAGATAATCTACTAAGAGCGTCTGCTACTACATTCGCCTTACCAGGATGATAATGCACACTCATATCATAATCCTTAAGGAACTCAAGCCATCTCCTCTGGCGAAGATTCAACTCTTTCTGGGTGAACACATACTGAAGGCTCTTATGGTCAGTGAAACATCTACATGAACACCATACAAGTAGTGTCTCCAGATCTTGAGCGCAAACACCACTGCTGCAGGCTCGAGGTAATGAGTTGGATAGTTCTTCTCATGAATTTTAAGCTGTCTAGAAGCATAAGCTATAACCTTATGTCGCTGCATCAACACACAACCAAGGCCAACTCTAAATGCATCGCAATAGATCACATAACCATCTGAACCCTCTGGTAGAGTCAAGACAGGAGTTGTAGTCAATCTAGTCTTCGATTCTGCAAAGCTTTTCTCACAATCATCTGACCATTGAAACTTGACCATCTTCCGAGTCAACCTAGTCAATGGTGAGGCTATGGATGAAAATCCTTCCACGAACCTTCTGTAATAACCCGCTAGACCTAAGAAACTTCTGATATTTGTAGCAGAGGTAGGTCTGGGCCATTGTTTCACTGCTTCTATCTTCTGTGAATCCACTCGAATCCCTTCGCTAGACACAATGTGACCAAGGAAAGCAACGGATTGCAACCAGAACTCACATTTGCTAAACTTAGCGAATAACTGGCGATCTTGAGAGTCTATAGAACAATTCTCAAATGACTCGCATGTTCTTCCTCATTCCTAGAGTAAATGAGGATATCATCAATGAAGACGATAACGAACAAGTCCAAGTACTGTTTGAACACTCTGTTCATCAAATCCATGAAAGCTGCAGGAGCATTGGTTAGTCCAAACGACATAACTACAAATTCATAATGACCATACCGAGTTCTGAAGGCTGTTTTCGGAATGTCACTATCTCTGACTCTGAGCTGATGATAACCCGATCTGAGGTCTATCTTTGAGAAATGACTAGCACCCTGAAGTTGGTCAAACAAGTCATCAATCCTGGGGATGGGATACTTATTCTTGATTGTGACCTTGTTCAACTGTCTATAGTCAATACACATTCTGAGAGAACCATCTTTCTTCTTTACGAACAACACTGGTGCACCCCATGGTGAAATACTAGGTCTGATGAAACCCTTATCTAGAAGGTCTTTCAACTGCTCTTTCAATTCCTTAAGCTCTGCTGGAGCCATTCTGTAAGGAGGAATAGAAATAGGCTGGGTATCTGAAGGAGATCAATTCCAAAGTCGATTTCCCTTTCGGGAGGAACTCCGGGAAGATCTTCTGGAAACACTTCTGGAAATTCACTGACTACTGGAACTGACTCAAGAGTTGGGGTTTCAGAGCTAGAATCCTTAACCCGAACTAGATGATAGAGATAACCCTTAGAGATCATCTTTCTGGCCTTAAGGTAAGAAATAAATCGACCCATAGGCGCTAAGCTACTACCCTTCCATTCTAAGATTGGTTCGTCTGGAAACTGAAAGAACAATCCTAGTTCTACAATCGACTGAGGCATAACATGAATGTAACCAATCCATGCCTAGAATGACATCGAAGTCTACCATTTCTAACTCTACTAGATCTGCTGAGGTGACTTTCTGAGAGACTGTGACAGGGCAATTTCTGTATACCCGTCTAGCTATAACTGGGTCACCGACTGGAGTAGAGACTGAGAAAGGTTCTGAGAGAGTTTCTGGATTGACACTGAATTGGACTGCTATGTAAGGAGTTACAAAAGAAAGAGTAGCCCCTGGATCTAACAATGCATAAACATCAAGGTCAAAGACTCGTAACGTACCAGTGACTACATCAGGAGAACCTTCCTGATCCTGGCGAGCCTGAAGAGCATACAACTGTTTTGGCGCTGACCGCCACCTGTACCAGATGAGTTACCCTGCTGAGTCGGGCGACTTGCTGGTGCTGATGAAGTTGTAGACTGAGCTCTACCATTTCCACCTCCTTGACCCTGTCTAGAAGGACAATCCCTCAACCTGTGACCAGACTGACCGCACCCAAAACATCCTTCTTTTCCTGCAAGACACTCGCCGGATGGTTCTTACCACACTTAGGGCAAGTGGGGTAAGTCTTGGTGCCTGAAACACTTCCCAGACTTAGAGCCTGGTGCTCTACCTTCTGGTCATACCTGTTCTTGGAGGATGGAACACTAGCTGATGAAGGGGCTGGAGCTGAAAACTTCTGCTGACCTGAGAGCGATTTCCACCACCCATTTCTGCTGAGAATAGTCATAGTTCCAGTCCTAGCCTTCTTATTCTCCTTGGCTGTTCCCTAAGCTTATCACCCTCAACCTGCTGAGCATGAGTCATAAGCCTAGAGATGTTCATATCTCCAGCAACATAGCATTTCTGCACTTTGTCTTCACCAAATCTGACACTCCATACAAGAACTTATTCATTTGAGCCCTGGAGTCAGCAACCATGTGAGGAGCATACCTGGAGAGTTGGTTAAACTTCAGCCCATACTCTTGGACTGTCATGTTTCCCTGCCTCAAATTCATGAATTCTTGAGCCTTTTCTTCTCTCAACTCTATTGGGAAAAACCTGTCCAGAAAAGTCTCACTAAAACAATCCCAAGTGATAGCAGCTGCATTTGCACCCCTATTTTATTTCCACTGAGTGTACCAGATATGAGCAACATCCTTCAACTGGTGTGATGCCAACTCAACCCAATCATTCCGAGTTACTTGCATTACCTCAAAGATCTTCTTTATCTCATCCAAGAAATTCTGAGGATCCTCATTAGTCTGTGATCCTAAGAACTCAGGCGGATTCATCCTAACAAAGTCACGGACCCTTGCTGCTGCTGATCCACCAATTTAAATCAGAGGAGCATGAACCCGATTGTTCTGGTGGGTCATACTCTGAGCCAACATCTGTATGGCATTCCTGAACTCAGCATTGGAGACTTCTTGATCTGGGACTGGAGGAGTTGCGTTTGCATTCCTAGCATTTGCATTCATGGAGTTAGTTTTACGAGGAGGCATGATCTGAAATGTAGAACGTCAAGTTAGAATGGGATTAAGTCATACCTTACGCACGATAAGAGTTACAACAGAGTGAAGTTTTCCTAAAATACTTCATAGCCTCCCTCTCATTAGATGTGGTGCACTTCACACCTATGAAAATAACTCTACTTAGTGCGGCTTTTCAGACTTCCTAGGACTCTTGAACCTAGTGCTCTGATACAAAGTGTTGTCATGCCCTGAGCTACCCCCGAGACGCGGACACGGAACCTATGACCACAAGTGATCCTAAGCTAACCCTTATTGCATGATCATGAGCATACTAAAGATAATAAACTGACGCGGATGATAAATCATAATTTATTATGAAAAGATGGGAAATACCCATATGCTAAAACTGATATAATATGAAGACTGATGAGTTTAATACAATGAAGTTACTAACTCAACTTTAAGCTGAAACTAACTATGTCTAAAATAATCCTCTAAACTGGACTAGAAATACTCGGACAAGCCCCAGCTAAATCTAGCAAAAACTGAAACTAAATGACTAAAGACTGAAATGACACTCATGACTATTGTCCCGGAGAATGAGGACTCACCATTGAATCTGCTGAACAGGAGATCTTAAATCGTTCTATGCGTGATCTGGATGCTGAGAACCTGAACCTACATCACGAGAAGATGTTGCGCACGTATGCATCAGTACTTGAAGGTACTGAGCATGTAGGATAGAGTAAAGCTGAAATAAAACATAACTGAACAAGCACAAAAGCAAGTATAATAAACTGAACATAATATACTGAATTTCTGAGCTAACTGAATGCAATGACCAATTTATAACATGCTGAAACTGAATACTGAATATACTGATAAATGGTCAATGCAGATAGTCTGACTAATCTTTGGGAGCTACTAATAACCGATAATAAAACCACATGAGCTAAATGTGGAGTCCGATGTATACGACCCATCGAGAGGACCCAATATACCCTGCCAAAGGTATAAAGGCATGTTGGCGTGATCAGTAAACTGATTGCCCACAGAGGGGACTTACGACCTACTTGGCTAGTAGTTCTGGGACTATTGGGTATGCTAAACCCTAGTCCAACTTGGTATTATGCTACTCCCAATGAATTATGTAAATTAATTGATTATGTCTGAGTTTCTATAAATTTTGAATAGCTCAAAATTAAACATGCAAACCGAGAATGCAACATTTAATATGATAATGATGCATTAAAAACTGAAGCATGTATATCTTCATAACTGAAATATCTGACCTAGCATGTGTAATTCAGGAACTAAAGAAGTACAAAGCTAGCATTCTGAAATTTATGCGATAATCTGAATAATAATATGATAATTTGATTTGGAACATATATTTAACTAAGTCATGAAGTTCTATCAAAGTTCTAGAAACCCTAGGTTTAATCATGATAAGGACCCAATGGGTGAAAGGAACCCACTAGTGAAATCCCATATACCTGGTGATGAAATTCACGGAAAAATACTTGGATTTCGTGGCTGAAACTGCTGGAAACTTGTTGCGTTCTTGACTAGGATTCTTGACTTTTTTTCTCATTTCTTGCTTCTAATTTTCTATCTTTTGATTAATGCTTTGACTTAGGTAAGTTTTAGTTATGTTTCTAGGCTTAAACTGACTAAAATCAGATGATTTAGGGTCAAAATGACGTATCTTAAGGTTTAAACAAAGTGGGAAAAGACCAAAAGACCCCTGGGTAAGTTGCTGTCGGACCAAACGACGACCAGGACTGACGTTCCATCGTTCCATCGACGGTCCGTATGTTGGGCTTGTTCGACATGCCTTTACTAAAACGGACATAACTTTTTACTCGGAGCTCTAATTTTAGCAAGATAGGTGGCTATGGAAATATAATTCAATTATCTATCTGATGATATGTCATAAGACACCTAATTAATTTTGTGCTAAGAGTTCTGATCATTTGAAGGTGACTCTACTACATTTCACCCCTAACTGGCTGCTAGTTCCCACCTACGGTCCGACCTACGGACCGTGGGTCCACCTACGGACCGTGCTAATCATCTGTGGTTCTTGTCAAAAAGTGGATGAAGGAGGTCTCGATCGACGGTCACGGACTACGGACCGTAGGTCCGTCCGTCGATCAAGACTTAGCCAATTTTTCCCGGCTGAGTTTTTGAGAGTCTCTGATCCCATCGACAGTTGTGCAGGACGGACCGTGAGTCAGACTACGGTCCATCGATGGTCACGTCGTCTACACATGTAGATTTTTCTGAAAAACTTATTTGATGTCTGTTTTGGCTATGGGGTGTTACAACATGTGATGAGTTAACATAAATTGATATATGATAAGGATGTAGATCTGTTCATTTTTCCTCAAATCATTTGAATCTGAATTTGATCATAGCTTTGGATATAAATAATAATTCTGAACTCTCATTGATCTGAAATTTGGTAGGTTCATAAAGAACGATCAAATTTAAAACACTCATTATTATATAGTGATTTGGTAATTTGAGGTCGTTTAGATGATGTTTTTAGATAATTTTGTATCTTGAAAAATTAATTTTACCAAAAAAATTACTCGACTAAGATATAGTGGTGGTAGAGATTATTCTCTATGTTCTTCATGACTAAATTTTAGTTAAGTATTAAGTTCATGTGTTGGCTTAGACCTTCCTCCTTATCGGATTAAATTTATACAAGTCATTAAAGTTTAATTTCTAGTTTCGATTATCTATATTGACTCTCCTAAACTGAGTGATATTTGATTGGATCAATGGATCTAGAGATAATGATATTCACTTGACTTAAATGTAAGACCCCGGAAAAATTTTGAGCTAAGACTCGAACCATCCTTTGTGGTGAGTAAAAATTTCTGGGGAATTTAAAAAATTTTAAGTGTTAAGGTAAGTCACTAGATTTAGAACCTTGAGTTCCCAAAAGAATTAAATTGGAAATAGCAAAAATCTGAAAATTGGAGAGTTAAGCAAAGTATGAGTTTTAAGTCAATTTCAAATGACCATAAATCCCAGTACATGATGAGTTAGGTGTGCTACAAGGTACCATTATAAATATATTTGAATTATCTTTCCAAATCCGCCGAGTTTGATAAATGTAGAGTTCGGATGAGTGAGATATGACCTTTTGAAGTTAGGCTGTCGAGTTAAGGAAAGTTACCTTAAAATAGTGAGGGGTATTTTGGTCTTTTCCTTATCCAATCAGATTTAATTTGTTTTTAGTAATATTATAGGGGTCTAATCCTTTTAGGTTCAGTTTTATAATCCTAATATACACCTAGGATTTTAGTTGAGAGTTCAAGAAGAGATAAGAAAAGAAAAGAGGAGAAAAGAGGTAATGATGAAGGCGTTCATCGATGTTCTTGAGTTTAGTTGTGGATTTTCATCATGGGTCTAATCCCTAAGAGGTATGTAGGCTTCCATAGTGTTGGGTTAGTTCACCCACACGCCAATCATGTAATTTTTCAGCGAAATCTCATGCTTAAAGTATAAAGATTTGAGTTCTTGATGAGTTCTTGATAGGTATTCTTGAGGTTTATTCTAAATATTGTTGTTTGATGAATTCTTGGAATGAAATTGAGTAATTTTAGATTTTTTCCAGTATATTAGAGTGTAATTAAGTTATGTAAATGAATCCAATTTATTGGGGAAGAAATCATTCGATTTTAAGCGATTTAGGGTGAGAAAACGAGCAAAAGTGCTCGGCAAAATTTTCTGGGTTGGGGCCTGGCACGGCGCGCCTGCCAGAGCGCCCCAAAACCTTCTCTATCCTACAGGGGCTGGCGCCCCACGCCACCCATAGCCTCAAGGTCACCTGCCCCTTTAGTTTGCCCCCGGTCGCTCCGTTTGAGCTCATTTAATGTGTATCTTCACTCCTTTTGATTTTAAACACTTTAAACTACTTCTAAACACTTATAAATCATACATAACATTAATCATAACCTTGAAAAAATAATTCAAATTCAAAGTAAAGTCAAGATTAAGTTTTGATAGTTCTTCCAAACCTTTTGAGAGAGTCCGTTCGAGTTTTTTTGAGGAGTCTTCCACCACTTCTAGTAACTTCTTTCAAGACTTAAGCAAGTGAGTATAAGAGTGAAGAATATGTAGTCACGAGTCAAAAATATCACCTAGGGCCTTCATATCATGAACTATAACTCTTGAATTCATAATTCACATTCAAGAGAGAGTTAAGAGTAGAGTCCAAGAAAGCTTTCGAGTTCATTTATGAATCTGTTGAGATCAACTAATTAATTGAACTAATATTGGAGGAAGTATGTAAAAGAATGATAAAATTTGTGCTCATTAGTTCCATGTAGTTATGTAGACCTTCGAATTGAGTAGTTTATTCCCAAAATTCTGCATGAACCCTATAATTTGAAGAATCTTTAGATAAGAAGTGTCTTTGAGTCCTTGAGTTGAGTAGTTCGTGCTCATGATTCCGCATGAACCATCCAAGTTGAAAATCATAAAATCATCCATAAATATGAGATCATGAACCTTGAATCCATACTTCAATTCAAGGAAAGTTAAGAGTCAAGTCTAGAAATTAAGAGCAAGTCAAAGTAAAGTTTATAAAATTTTGTAAAGTCTTTCACAAACATTTTCACTTTGTTTTAAAGACTTAGCGTTCAAGTCAAGAAAGCGAAAAGAGTTGAGTTACATTCTCAACAGTTATAAGGGAACTAAGTATTCCCTATGAGTTAAAGTTTTAGTTAAGTAAAGAGCAAGAGTTGACTTCATTTCTCTAAAGTTATAAGGGGGACTAAGTTTTCCCTAAATGTTGACAAATGTTTCACATTTAAGTTTAAAGGAAACTAAAAAGTTCCAAAAGAGTTTTGAACTAAAGAGGGGAACATTGATTCCAAAAATGAGCTTATAAAGCTATAGGGTTTAGTAAATTTTCTCAAGCTAAAGGAAGGAAAGTTTTATTAAAAGTATGAGCTAAAGTATGTTTTGGGAGTAGTATTAAACACCGATGTGGGAATGAGAGTTTAGATAACTCAAGTCTTCATGTAAACCATGTATACATCATGGGTATTAACGTGTAATACTTTTTAGATGATCACTTAAGTTTAGCCACTGGATCCACTAGGTTGAGGATGGTCTATGCGACGGCGAAGTATACGACAGTTCTGGCAGCATGGATGAGATGTTGTATCACCACTTAGGCTCATAGTGGTGGTTGAAAGTTAGAGAAACTCCAATGGTATTACTTACATGAATATTCAAGGGGTTCTTCTTAGTAAAAATGGAGGTACGAGACTTCATTAATGCATTGCACAAGTAGACTTTGATACGGAGCATGATATGTTTTCATGATATAATTATCTTGAGTTAACTTCATGTTTTAAAACAATTTTTCTTTATATTGAACTTGTGTAAAACTACTTTATATTGAAATGAGTTCATTTAAGTATCATGAGTTGAGTATTTCGAGTTGAGTACCTTAAGTTGAGTATCTTGAGTTTGTTTGTACTTCACTGAGTCAAGTATCATATCTTTGAAGTCGAGTATCTAATCTGTGAGTTGAATATATTGTTCTTGCTTTGAGTTGAGTTGAAAAGAGGTAAGTATGTTTCCTTTTTATTCAAGTATCAAACTTGTGTTATGCCTTAGAAATCCCCTTACATGCTTGTACATGCGCCAATTGGCGTGCATCTTCTAATGTGCAGACAAATGTATACTTGATACTTAACAGGATCTTAGTTGATACATCCGAGAGTTCGAGTTAGATATGTTGATCCTCTTTGCTTCCGGAGAATTTCATTTACTTTTCATTTCAGTCAGGATGTCATGAGTCTTGTCCAACTTCCATCATTGTGATTTAGAGGCTTCATAGATAGTCAGTATAATTGAGGAGTCCTTATTAAGCATTTGTTTTATTAAATGTTTTAAAGACTAAAGTTTCCTATTTAATGGCTAGTTGAATATATAATTTTATTCAAAGTTGTTCATTTAAGTTTTAAGCTATTTGTATGCTTAAGTTAGTCTTCCGCTTGTAGTCAGTCAGGATGAGGGTTCGTTTGAGGACCAGTAATGGTCTTCGAGTGTCGTCCACGTCCAGGGTGTAGACTCGGGTCGTGACATCAAATTAACGTATACTCTCCATATGAGTTAAGTTTTATTTAAAAAAAATATCTTGAAGTGAATATCTGATAATTGTATACACAAACATGCTTTTCTTTTGAAAATTTAGAATTTCGTTCCTTATTCTTGATTCGTGTATCGATTTTACAAAATGATGATATATGCTAAGAATTACTGAGCGGGAAAATCTTAAATTCTATTTTGGCCAAACAACGTTTTCAACCAAATTGATCATAGATTTGGAATTCGAAGAAAAAAAAGGAAACTCTGATTGATCTGAAATTTGGTATATTCATAAGAACAACCTAGTAAGAAATTATTTTTTTGGTCATATTTGATTAAATAGTAGTGAAGTATTAGTTTTATGTGTTGGCTTAGACCTTTCTCTCCATCGGATGAAATTGATGTAAGTCACTACGTATTTAATCGTCTAGTTTTGATAATCTATATTAACTCTCCTAAGCTGAGTAATATAAGATTGGATCAATGTAGCTAGAGGATTTTCACTTGACTTAACTAACTGTAGACTCTCCAACTGAGTTAGGTCTGTATAAGTTTATGGAGTGAATAACCGGTCATTGTACATGTGTATTGCATGAGTAGTTCTCCAATCCCAACGATTGTCTATTCGAGATGCATGGATATATATGTATAAATGAGTCCCTGAATTTTGTTATTTGGGATTATTCGAGATATTATGATCTATTTAAAGTATTGTGTCTCATATTCTCAATAGACTTTATGCACCCACTTAGTACTACTTAAGATTTTCTTTTGGTAGAGATAAGATATTAATTCAAAGAATGCATTGTACATGTACCTTATGTTATAATAAATTATTTTCAGTTTCTAACTAGAGAAGAGATGAGTATTTAATATATTTATTTGTAACTCTCCTATCATTGAGTTTGATAAATATTTTATTTGTTGTGGTATATTGATGCATGATTATTTTATTAGTATTATCTCTCATGAATTGAATTATATCAATCTGTCTCATACGGGAAAATATCTTTTTAATTGATTGAAACTTATATGTACATTAGCGTCTAAGTCATTTATTCTGAATATAATTTTGAGGTTGGTTAATGGATGGACATAATGGTTCATTGAATGTGAATTCACTACTAAACTGTACCTTTTGTTTAAAAGGAAAAATGGCTAAGTACCTTAAATTTCCTCTTAAAAAGGGAAAAAGAGGTAGTGATAAATTATAATTAATCTCTTTTGGTTTGTGTGATAAATGAGCATATGGGCAAGAGGTGAATTTGAGTTTTCTGAGTTTTCAAGAAGGTTACTCGGGATATGAATATATTTTTGATATTTTGTAAGTCTAAATGTCTTGATAAACTCAAAATATTTAAGACACATGAAAATATCATCATGAAAAATATATAAAGTCACTACTATTTGATTGTAGTGACGTAAATCTCTCTGCAAAGTTTATAAGTCACTTATCTTATAGATTAATTGTCTACACTAGACACTCTAAAATAGATTGTTGTAGAAGAGAAAAAAAGGTAGACACTTATGAAGGTGATAAGATTAATTATTGACTTATTATTAGTTATTTTGTTTGTTTTGGGATAGGTTCTAATTACTGCATAACACATTCTGAATTCAATTTCTTTCGAATCAGTACCTTGAACAACAATAGAACTAGTTGGATTTGACGTAAGTCTAATATGTAACATGTTCAGATATAGGATTATCCAGCACATGTACTGAGTAGGAGAACAAGAAAATTGGAATTAAGAACATAATGATTGTGTTAATTGGATATCCTAAACAATAAACGAGGTTTTATTATAGTGTCTTAAAGAAAATAAGACAATTGTTAATACAACTGTCTGATTTCTAGAAAAGGATCATTTCGTAAACCATGTTCCTAAAAGTCAACTAGTTTTACAGGAATTGAACAAACAAATAACAAATAAGTCAAGTAACATGAGTAAATCTTTAGTGTTTATCAAGTTTTGAGAGAAACTAAAGTGTAAGTGTTCCCCATAGGTTCATAACACCATAATCCTAGCTATAACAATTCTTTCCTAGTGTTTTGCATGAAAAGTGATAAGTTAGGTATCTCTAAATCCTTGGTCCGACATTTAGAGAATTTCAACCCGTACCTTGGTCCGGCTACGTGTGTCTAATTTACTAACCCTTACATTTACTTCATATAATTCATCGTATTCGATGTTTGGCTTAGTTATTACTTCATACCAATCGAGCTAGCCTATTAGATACTATCCCACTAAATCTATGTTTATAATTCTTTGCCTATTAACTACACCCTTGGTCCAATAAGTAGTAATACAGCGAGTTCTAACGCGTGCACTCGTTAAAAGACTTATAAGCGAAAGAATTATCAATGCATGAAATAACCTATTTGAGAATTGTTATTAAGCTAGGTTAACTTTGTTAATCACCCATGGTTCCCACAACCCTAGTTGTGGGTTTAGTTACCCATGCATAGAAGAACACAATTCATAGTTGATAAACAATAAATCATGAACTTACTTTGAAAAATTCAAAGAAAATCCAGAAATTCAACTTAAAATCACAAAATTCACTTGAAAACCAAATCCGAAAATTTGAATTAATGCACAAGTTGCAAAGAAATATTTCCAAGAACAAAATGAAGAAACTAATAAAAGAATCCAACCCCCAAAAATGAGGTTTTACCCCCTATTTATAAAAACATTGTCCTAAAATAAAAGGAATTCAAATAATGAAAAATTTCCAAAAAACGCGGCTTCAATCGACGAACTACGGACCGTCGACTTCCTCCGTAAGTCCAGAATTAGCATCTTTTTTTTAGCCTTCAGTTTGCATCTTCTTTGATGCAATCAACGGACAAACAACACGGTTCGTCGATTCACCTATGGTCCGTCGATGCCTCTTGTCGTTCCATTCTTATATTTTCTTCAACATCGGGTACTGAGACATTCTCTAATCAGATCAACAGTTTAAGAAGACGGTCCGTCGATCCTTTCGTAGCCCCACACTTGGTCAGAATTCCCTGAATTAATTCCAGATGCGTGAACCTTCAATCGACGGTCACTATCTATGGTCCATCGATGGCCTTCGTGGGTCACCTCTGCACTAAATCTCCACAACCTTTTGCGTTTTGGTTTTGGACTGTTTTTCTGCAAAACAAAGATAAAAACATAATAAAATTAATACAAAAAGGCTCTAGACACACAACAATCTTAAGGAAAAACCATTGAAAGTACCATGAAACCACGGTACATCAACACCCTCAACTTAAATTCTTTATTTGTCCTCAAGCGACGCACTATGACTCAACACATCACTTTGTACACAAGTATCCTCTTTTAAGCTTTCGTAATCATATGGCTATCAGTCCCAACATTTTCGTTACTTTAGTGCATGTTTTTACTCTTAGGCTTGATAGGCTTACTCATGTGGATCAGACAATGACACATACTCACCATGCACCGACACCTCTACTCTTTTGTCTCTCGCCAAGGTGCCAACTTTCCAATATTGCAACTAGTGCCCTCACTTCAAAAAAATATCCTCATTTTTCACACAGTCATTTTAACTTTGAGTATAAGGATAATTATTCAACACTCCCGCTCAAAACAAATTCACACCTAGTTGGTACTTGTCACCATATGCTTGCCCTTAGTTTCACTGCTTAAGTTCACCATATTAGACTATTAGTATCACGATAGGATTTTCTAGGCTTGTAACGTAGGCTCAGGGTTAGGTATGGTACATATGTGTACATTTTAGTGACTTGTTGCCCTCCTTGACATTACGGCTAAGCGTCCTACCTCTTTCATTATGTATTATGCCCTACTTTTTCTTTTCTTGTCATCTTTGCCTTGCTTTCTCCTTTGTGTTTTGTGGAAGTGACTCTTGCTTCTTTTTGTTCAACACCATTTTTATCTTTTTTTTTTCATTCAATTGATCAAATTTTACTAAGTCTCTTCTTTTGATCACTCTTTCTTTTCTTTTCCACATTGCTCTTTTCATACCCACTTTTCGGGTCATCACTCATAATAGCCACCCTCAACTTATGGCTTTGCCATGTGTCGAGGTACACATTACCCAAGGTTTGGTCAGGGCCAAGACGAGGTCAGTTTTTGCTTTAGACACCCTCAACTTATGCTTTTGGCCTAAGTTGAAGTGCACATGTCCAAGGAGGGACTAGGGCCAACACATTATACCCAGGGAAGATGAGTTTGTGAAGAAAAGAAAGGTCTATTATAGGCTCAAAATATTCGGATAAAAAAGGGATAACAATTTTATTTGGTTCACCGTAATTTAGGCTAGATGTTTGCTAATTTGAACAAGGGCCTATGATCCTTTCCTAATTATCTAACACATATTCCTTTTACAGGACCAACCGGTCAAGTTCTAGCTAGGTACCAACACTGGAACAATCAAATTTCCTCACACTCTCTTGACACCTCGTTATCCTATAATATTATCGGGCACCTATTTTGAGTGTTAGATTGAGGGTCATGCAGTGGGTGCATCTCTATGTCATGATTAGAGCCAACACGTTAACCATTCATTATACCTATTCATTCAAGCATTTTCTTAGAACGGGATAGCATTCATGTTTAACCATCATGCTTCATATTTCAATTTCATACTTTGTACAAGTTACGAGACATGCCGGTTCAACATTAAAGTAATCAGTCTCTTGGGCCAAAAGAACACATGCAAGAAAACCACCAAGAGAGGATCGTGAGTTGGGATAATCAGACTTCACCCTAGCACTCACTTTCCATTTACCCCAACCCCAACAAAAAAACATGCAATTATCCCCAATTCAGAAGAAATATTAAGATAGGGTGGTAGGTGAAGTAAACCTGAGGCGCATAGCGTCGATGATTAACAAGCAGGCGGGTCCAATTTACCGGAACCCGCACCCTTTGTATTCTGGGCATCCTCAGTGGTGCCTTAGCAATCTCCGCACCCTCAGTTGTGCTCCTCTCAACAACCTCAAGTCTGGAACTAGATGCCCCAGTAGCCAACTCGCGAGCCCTCATCTAACGGGTCTCCTCATCAATCAAAGAGGCTCTCCTCGCAGCCTCAAGATCAGTCCGCTCCTTATTCTTAGCACGGTCCTCATCTCCCTCAGTGGTACGGCTGGAACGGTGCCTCTTGGTACATTCACGTGGCTCAGGTGGAGATGCAGTTGGAGTAGTGAATAGTGCAGCAAACACTGTGTCCTCCGCTAGCTCAACCGATGCAGTCTCAGGCTCGGGTCCCCTCATCTCTTGTATGCTGTCAACATCTGCCCACAGACTCACCATAGCCTCCTGAAGAGTAGTAAAATCAATGATGGGGGATGGGTGTGCAAGAACTCGTAGCTCAAATGCATCGAGGCGCTGGTGGACCTCCTGAATTTTCCGCTCTGTCTGCTGATCCATCTTCTTCTCAATACGGTCCTTAGCCTCTACAATGGATTTCTGCATCCAAGGCTGGATATGATGCAGCAAGGTGGCCATCTGGGCCTCTAGCTTCTGGAACCTAGCAATCGGGACCAGTGCTGCTGATGGAGGAGTAGACCGGGAGGAACTAGGTGCCCTACTATTTCCAGGGGCAGACTCGGACGGGGTGGTATTAGTCGGCTCTGAAATAGAAGGATCAGCCCCTTGGCCTAACTCTATCGTATCCTCTAAGATCTCGCTCAGCGGCTGCAAATCAACTCTTGGCCCACGCCGTGGTGCCGCAACATTGGCCTCATCCCTGATGAGACCGATATCCACTAACCCGGTCGGAGTACAGAGGACATCACAGTTCCAAATGGGCACTCCAGCATCCCTGCATAGCTGAAAAATCATACAGGCAAACGGGTAAGTGGTAGAGGTCTTAAAAGACGTCTCATGTTTCACAGAGATCAACAACTTCACGAAGTCGATCTCAAACCCGACTACCAGTGTTGCGACCATGAAAGCTCTATCCCAAGTAAGGATGTTATCTTCTGCGGTGGGGGATAGGCGGTGGAGGACTAACAACCAGAAGAACTTGGCTGCAAAGGTGAGCTTGGCCTTCTTTATAAGGCCTCTGGGGTATAACACCCAGTCTGCTCCCTCACCGTCGACGGACAGATGATGTGCATGCCACCTCTTGGTGGACTCTGTCTTCTCTCTGGTCCTCTTAAAGTGGACACTCTTGATCAAACCCCACCTATAATCGAACTCTGGAGTAAGGGTCTCCCACGAGGTACTAATGGACACTCCGTACAGAAAATGGCGGATGGTAGTGGGAGAAATGTCCACCCGGCAGCCTGTAACTAAAACCTCTGAAAGTGGGTCATGTTTGGCAGGTTTCGCCCACCTTTCCAAAGCACCTCTGAGAGTCCTCACGTATGATGCGTAGATCTCTCGCACAATTTCCTCAATGTATGAACCCACACTCCTAGCTATCCACTCAATCCTGTGGCGGGTAAACAAGCGATGCACATCAGGGACTGTGTGCAGACTGCCTGTAAGAACTCTCCTCTCAACGGTCACCAACCGAGTCATCACTCCCTTATCATTTAGCACCTTCGCATCCCTGTATACATGATACTGGCCATCTACGCACCACTGGTTTGGCTCATCAGAAACTGGTGCAGAGACCTCATGTTGGGGTGCCAAAGCAGACTCCAAACACTGGGACTCATCATACGAGGCATGGAGGGCAGAAACATATAGGAGAATGGCTCCAAATACTCCGAAACCGGAGGCAGTGGCCTCATTCGACCCCGTAGAATGGACCAAATCTGAACCGGAAGCCTCTTCGAAGCCAGACGCTCCCTCAGAACCCGAGGCAGACACAGACGGTATGTTGGTCAGTGTGCTCTCCTCATCAGACTGGGATGCAGTGACTACGCCGGACGCCACCTTTTTGGGGGTGCCCCGAGTGGCTCTAGCAGCTGGTGTAGGGGTCCGGGTGCATGGGGCACGTATTCTGGACCCTACTCATAATTTGACGTGCCAATCAACCGTCGAGATGGTGACACAGACTTGGACCTATCCCTAGAGTAGACAATGTCTGGTTTGGTGGCCATATGTACCTGGAAAACACTTTTATTAGTCTCATACCAATCACACCACACAAAATAAAAAATCAAAACAGTCCAGTGCAGAATTGAAGTACTGGTTGATGGTCACTATCGGTGGCCCGTCAATCAGACGATGGTCCGTTGATAGTGTCAGTCGGTGGACACTTAGATAACATTTTCATAGTTCATTCAATCAGACCTCACAGTGGGAAATGACGGACATGCAGAACGGCCCGTCGATCAATCGACGAACCGTAGTCCACTTTCGTCGTCTGACACTTAGAAATATTTTTAATCGCTCACAAATCAGGGTTTCAATTGGAAATGACGGACGTGCAGAACGGACCGTCGATTAATCGAAGGATAGTAGTCCACTTCCATCGTCTGAGAGTTCAGCATTTTAAAGTGTAACCATAGACGGACCCCATCGACGATCCGTCGATCAACCGATGGTCTGTGGACGGGGTCTCATGCTGTTGGTCAGAGACTGGTAGTATACATTGTTTGAAAAATACATTTTGACAATTTTAAGCAATTCATCAGTTCACCCAACACTTAAAAACAAGTAAAAAGCCAATTCGTCATCCTTAGGGTTTCTATTGCGCTATTTTTGTTCTCGGATTCTACGATGCTATTAAACACTAAGTCGGAATGTCAACAATTATTTTATTGATACACAGATTAGACCCCCAACCCATGCACTTTCTATCATTCTAAAGGACATAATACACATAATTTAACAATTTTAACATGCAAATTTGTCCCTAAGTCAAGACCCACATACGAGTTATTCATTTCCAAAAGAAAATGAACGAGAATTCATTAGGCAAAGGGAGTTGAAATACCTGAGAACCGTAGTGGAGTGAATGAGTGGGTGATATATTCAACAATCAACCTAGGTGCCTTCCTTCGAACACCGACTGGAGAAAACAATGGAGATGTAGTAGAATCTGGGGAGGGTAGGTTTTTGAGATTTTTGGAGATGGAAGTTATGGGGATTGTGAAGAAAATAGAAGGGATAGATATGGGGAGTTAATGGGAAAGGCAAGTAATAAGGGGAGGGAAACGGTTGGGAGGGAATTTGAAAATATATTTGGAGGTTAACTAAATGGTTTCTTTTAATATAGCTGGTCTGGTCTGGTCTGGTCACTGGTTCTTTAAACTAACGATACCCCGTCGATGGTCTGTAAGTAAGTTGAAGGACCGTCGATTGCACACAGACTTAGACAAAATTTCAAGACATACCTGGGATCTACTGATACCATCGACGGTCCGGCGATTGAACGACGACTCGTCGATTGGTCCGTATATCTGTGCACCAGAACAATTTCTGTAGAATTTGTGGGTTTGTTCCCTGCACATTGAACACCCATTAAGTTATTCGTTTTGTGTTTTTCTTGAAACTTCTAAGACATGAACCCTAAACTACTCTCCAGCCAACGCAATAAAAAAATTAAAGCATGATGATGGGTAAAAACAAAACAAAACAAGGGAATGCAACTATTCCTTCAAAGAAAAGAAAAAAAACTATTGTTGGCTAGAGGATACACATTGGGTTGCCTCCCAAGAAGCACTTGATTTAACGTCGCGGCACGACGCAAGATCCATATTACTCAGACTTCATCACGGCGATATGCTTCAACCACTTCATGGACACTCTCTGCATGCCCTAGATAGATCTTGATTCTTTGTCCATTGACCGTGAACCTTCCACCGTCCTTGTTCTCCACTCAACCGCTCCATGTGGGAACACTTTAGTGATAAGGAATGGCCCAGTCCACTTGGACTTAAGTTTGCCTGAAAACAAGCGTAGCCTAGAGTTGAATAGAAGCACCAAGTCCCCAACCGCAAATTCTCGCTTTTCAATATTTTGGTCATGGTAGTTCTTCATCTTCTCTTTGTAGATTGCTGAACTTTCATATGCTTTTAGGCGAAAGTCATAAAGCTCATTCAACCTGTTAAGTCTCTGTACCACTACTTCATTCCAATCCATCTTCAGTTTCTTTATTTTCCACATGGCCTTGTGCTCTATCTCAACCAGCAAGTGACAAGCCTTCCCATATACAAGTTGGTATGGAGACATACCTATGGGGGTCTTGTATGCAGTCCGGGAGGCCCAAAGAGAATCATCAAGCCTCCTTGACTAATCCGTTCTATTAGCATTCACATTTTTCGACAGGATCTGCTTGATTTCTCTGTTGGACACCTCAACTTGCCCACTAGTCTGTGGATAGTACGGAGTGGCTACATTGTGGCGAACCCCATATTTCTCCAATAGCCCTTTGAACATATTGTTGCAAAAGTAAGATCCCCCATCACTAATAATGGCCCTAGGTGTGCCAAATCTAGAAAAGATGTTCTTTTTCAAGAACGCGGTGAAACTCTTCCCTTCATTGTCGGTAAGTGCTATGGATTCTAACCATTTTGACACATAGTCCACCGCCACAAGTATATATTTCATCCCATGAGAAATCACAAACGTGTCCATAAAATCAATGCCCCATACATCAAACAACTCAATTACTAGAATGGGATTTAAAGGGTGCTCTTGCCTCTTCGAAATTCCTCCATCTCTTAGGAACCTATCACATGACTTGGCGAACTCATGAGCATCTTGGTGAATGGTTGGTCAATAGTACCCACACTGCAAAATCTTGTGGGCAGTCCAGATACCGCTATGATGCCCACCCACAGGCGTGGAGTAGCATGCCTTCAAAACACTTAGCATTTCAACTTCCGGCACACATCGGCGAATGAGCCCATCGTCAAAACTCCGGTATAAGTAAAGTTCATCCCAAAAGAACTTTCTCACATCATGCATGAACTTCTTCCTTTGATGAAAGGACAAGTCCGATAAGACTATATCACTGGCCAGATAATTTGCAAAATCGGCGAACAATGGAATCAAATCGTCAGAAGCGGCCAATACATGCTCATCAGGGAAGGTATCATCAATTTCAGCCTTTTCACCCAACTCTCGCATAGCTTGATCCTCCAATCTGGACAAGTGATCGACAACTTGATTTTCAGTCCCTTTTTTTATCTTTCACCTCAAAACCAATCTCTTGCAATAGTAGTACCCATCTAATCAACCTTGGTTTCACATACTTCTTTGCCATCAAATACCTCCAAGCGGAGTGATCAGTATGCACTATGACTCTCGTGCAAAGCGAATAGGAGCGAAGTTTTTCGAAAGAAAATACCACTTCAAGGAGCTCTTGTTCAGTCACAGTGTAGTTCTTTTGTGCTTCATTTAGGGCCTTACTTGCATAATAGATAGGGTGAAGGATTTTATCCTTATTTGTCCCAATACAACACCAAGAGCAACCCCAATAGCATCACACATCACCTCAAATGGCTTGCTCCAATATAGGGAAATAATTATGGGTGCAGACACCAACTTCTCCTTTAATTCTCCAAACGCCTTCAGACGGGATTCATTGAAATAGAATTTACATTCCTTATCAAGTAACTTGCACAGAGGATGTGAAATTTTTGAGAAATCCTTAATAAACCTCCGGTAGAAACCCGCATGACCCAGAAAACTTCTCACACCTTTTACAGAGATGGGTGGGGAAAGTCTCTCTATGACCTCAACTTTTGCTCGATCAACCTCTATCCCATTCTATGAGATGCGATGGCCCAATACGATACCTTCTTTCACCATAAAGTGGCATTTTCCCTAATTAAGCACAAGATTGCAATCTTAACCTCTTTTGAGAACCTCACCCAAGTGACTCAAACATCGATCAAAGGAGTCTCCAAAAACTAAAAATTCATCCATAAACACCTCAATAGTGTCCTCCACCATATCAGAGAATATCGACATCATACTTCGCTGAAAAGTGGTCGGTGCATCGAACAACCCAAAAGGCATCCTCTTGAATACTAACGTCCCATAAGGCCAAGTAAATGTGGTATTCTCCTAATCCTCAGGGGAAATAGAGATTTGGTTGTACCCCGAATAGCCATCAAGAAAACAATACCATTGTTTTCCTGCGAGTCTAACATATGATCCATGAAGGGTATCGGGAAATGGTCCTTCTTAGTCCATGCATTCAATTTCCGGTAATCCATACAAACTCTTCATCCTGTCACCGACCTCATTGGAACAAGCTCATTCCTCTCATTGGGTACTACTGTCATTTCCTCCTTTTTGGGCACACACTAAACAGGACATACCCAACTATTATCATCAATATGATATATTACTCCGGCATGCAACCACTTAATAATCTCCTTCTTCACTACCTCTTGCGTAAGTGGATTCAACCGTCTGTGGTGCTCAATACTTGTCTTGTGATCGGGCATGAGTTGGATTTTGTGTGAACAAATACCAGGAAAAATCCCAATAATGTCTACGATAATCCAACCAATGGCTCATTTGAACCTCTTCAAAACCTCCACCAAACACTCTACTTGTTGCACATTCAAGTACGATGCAATGATTACTGGCAAAGTGTCATCTCTTCCCAAGAAGACATACCTCAGATGAGGTGGTACAACCTTAATCTCTAGATTTAGGGCCTCATCAATAGATTGTCTCACGGGTGGAGACTCGCGATGCTTTGTATCTTACTCCAATTTCTTTGGTTTGAACCGATATTCGCCCCGTTCAAGTGCCGCAACCAAAGACCCATACTCTTCAATACCATCACTCTCAAAATTCATGATCACTACCGCTAGTGCCTCAACACCAAGGCGCTCTTCAATTTGTACCTCAGTTGTACTCTCAGCCCTGTAATATATAGCAGACACCGTTTGGAGCTCACCACTCTACTTTATGGACCTACAAATGTTGAATGTTGCTTCTTCATTGTTCAACCTAAACTTCATCTGCCCTTTTTCCATATCAATCGAAGCGCGACCAGTAGCAAGGAACGGCCTGCCAAGAATAATAGGCACCTCAAAGTCCACCTCACAGTCAAGAATCACAAAATCGACTGAAATATAAACGACTACACCTTCACGAGCTCATCATGGAGTATCCCAATGGCACTCTTCACCGTTCGATCAGCCATCACTATCGCATTGCCGTGGGCTTTGGGTCACCCAAACCCAACTTCTTGTAAATGGAGAGAGGCATGAGATTTATGCTTGCACCTAGATAACATAGTGCTTTAGCAAAGTGCAATAATCCTATGGTACATGGAATAGTGAAAGAGCCCAGATCGTCCTTCTTTTGCACAAGAGACCTTGTAGCAATAGCACTATAATGCTGCATTCGGTCATCATCCTCAAAACTTTCTGATCTCTTCTTTGTAACCAAGCTCAGTTCTCATTTGAGCAATCTCTTCAGGAATTTCATATGCGGCCGAATTGTGTGTAGCTTGCACTGCAAAGGTGTTTATCCCAGTGTTCGACTTTCTAGTACTCCAAGACTTATTGTTGCAAGAGATTTTCTCCAACTTCTCTGCGATCTCTGCATATGTGCACTCACCATAAGAACCACCCGCAATAGTATCTAGCACTGCTTTATTATTATCACCTTGTCCTTGATAGAAGTAATCTTTGAACGACTCATCATCAATGCGGTGGTTTGGGACACCTCTCACGTAAGCAGTAAATCTGTCCCAAGAGCTACTCACCGACTCCCTAGGTAGTGTCACAAAGTTGTTCACTTTATATTTGTGGTTGAGCTTCTTGGAAACCGGGTAGTATCATGCAAGGAACACATCCCTCAACTGATCCCAGGTAAAGATAGAATTATAGGGAAACTCAGTAAACCATATTGCGGCCTCTACCGTCAGTGAAAGAGGGAACACTCTTAACCCGATGACGTTCATATCCAAGTCTGGCCTCCCTACAGAACTCTTGTACGGCGATGTGAGCATGTGGATCCTCAAATAAACCCCTTGCGATGAGCATCTGCATCAAGCTACTAGTTACCACGAATGTGTGCCCCTGTGGTAGAGGAGGTAGGACAAGGGACCATCAGAGTCAGTGATATTGACGTTGCCCCGATAGAACTCTTGAGGACGTGGTATGGGAGGCTACATCCTCAAAGCATCATAAGCCGAATTTTCCGCAACCACTTTATTATGAGCATCAACCGTGGTGGGAGTTGGCGATTGATCCCATCACCTAGATTGGCTGGGTTCTGCGGATTATTCATTCTTCGAATTGTAGGGTTCAGTTCAGGATCGAATTGAAGTATTGGTTCTCCTCCAATCCGTGTACTTGGCATACACTAGAGCTAGACCTCAGAGAAACAAAAACAAAAGAAAAAGTAAAATTCGGAAACTGTTGACTAAAATTTAGTAATGATATTAAAGTTAATCTAAAATTCACTTTCCCCGGCAGCGGCGCAAAAATTTGATACACTCTAATTACACCTCCCTAAGGAAGTATAAGCGGTCGTATAAAGTAAAGAACCCAACTAGTAGGTTGGGGTCGATCCCACGAGGAAAATAATTTAGACTTAACTTCAATATACGATTACTTCTATTTAATCAAGTTCTTTCCGAAAACAAGTAAATAAAGGGGGGGGGGGTTGTGAAAGAAAAGTATTGTAATATTTCTAAGTAGAACAAGTAACAGGAGTAAATCTTTAGTGTTTATCAAATTGTGAGAGAAACTAGGGTGTAAGTGTTCCCCATAGGTTCATAACGCAATTTCCTAGGTATAACAATTCTTTCCTAGTGTTTTGCAAGCAAAGTTATAAGTTAGGTAGCTCTAAATCCTTGGTCCGGCATTTAGAGAATTTCACCCCGCACCTTGGTCCGGCTACGTGTGTCTAATTTACTAACCCTTACCTTTACTTCATATTAAGCATTGTATTCGATGTTTGGCTTAGTTATTACTTCGCACCAATCGAAACTAGCCTATTAGATAGTATCCCACTAAATCTATGTTGATAATTCTTTTCCTATTAATTACTCCCTTGGTCCGGCAAGTAGTAATAAGGTGAGTTCTAACACGTACACTCGTTAAAAAGACTTCTAAGCGAAAGAATTATCAATGCATGCAATAACCTATTTGAGAATTGTTATTAAGTTAGGTTTACTTTGTTAATCACCCACGGTTCCCACAATTCTAGTTGTGGATTTAGTTACCCATGCATAGAAGAACACAATTCATAGTTGATAAATAATAAATCATGAACTTACTTTGAGAAATTCAAAGAATATCCAGAAATTCAACTTGAAATAACAAGATTCACTTGAAAACCAAATCCAGAAATCTGAATTAATGCCCAAGTTGCAAATACAAATCTCCAAGAACAAAACTAAGAAAATAATAAAAGAATCCAACCCCAAAAACGAGGTTTTACCCCATATTTATAAAAATATTGTCCTAAAATAAAAGGTATTCAAATAAGGAAAGTCGTCCAAAAAACGCGGCATCAATCGACGACCCTTACAGACGGTCCGTCGATCAAACGACGGACCGTCGACTGCTTGCGTAAGTCCAGACTTAGCTTTTTTTTAGCATTCACTTTGCATCTTCTCTGATCCATTCGATGGACCAACAACACGGTCCATCGATTCACCTACGGTCCGTCGATGCCTCTCGTCTTTCCATACTTAGCTTTTATTCAACATCGGGTACTGGGACATTGTCCGATCAGATCAACGGTTTAACAGGACGTTCCGTCGATCAATCAACGGACCGTCGATCCTTCCGTAGCCCCACACTTTGTCAAAATTCTCTGAGTGGCTTCCAGATGCCTGAACCTTCAATCGACGGTCACCATCTACGGTCATCGATGGAACGACGGACCGTCGATGGCCTTCGTGGGTCACCTCTACACTAAATCTCCACAGCCTTCTGCGTTTTGGTTTTGGACAACTTTCCTGCAAAAAAAAGTTAAAAACACAAAATTACTATAAAAAGTCTCTAGACACACACCAATCTTAAGGAAAAAGCATTGAAAGTACCATGAAACCACGGTACATCAGCGAAACACTACTAGACAAAATTGCATGAGAAAATAACTTGGTAAATTTCTTTTGATAAGAAATAAAGAAATGCTTGTGAAAGTTGTAAATGCATAGTTAAGGGTCTAAGTGGGAGATTGTTAGAGTATATACAATTAATCATGTGTTTAGACATAGTATTCTAACAATTTTCAAGATTAAATATCTAAGTGGGAGATTGTTAGGGTATATACTATTAACCATGCATTTAGATATAGTACATTATAACAATTGTTATGGTTAAAAGTTTAAGTTGGAGATTGTTGGGATATATATTATTTACCATGTGTTAAGAAATAATATTTATTAGAGAATAAACACTTTCGCATTTTAATAGATCATATATTCATTTTTGGTGTCTATTTACTTATATAGTAGATGATTTAGTGTGTAGAGTTTTAGTTTATACAGAAATGATTAAATCATCGGTTCTTATAATTATAAAGTTTTTTGGTTCCCAGTCTAGGATGGAAATTGGACATGCCATCTGATACGATTGTAGCACAAGATTATATGAAATTTATCTTGATTATGAGAACGATACATTTCCAACTTCTTGTGCTAGTGCCTTTTGTATGTATTGAACGAGATCGAGTAGGGATAGTTGTTTTAGACTGACTGACAAAAATATATTCTCAAAACTATTAAATGTACTTATATTCTTAATCTTGATATAACTATTATGATCTGTATATATTAATTATCGTTTTGATTTATTAAAAGGTGAGATTCTGAGATGGGTCAATATATCTGGTAAGTTGGATCATAATAGTATATATTGGTGAAATAATAAGTTAGTTGATGGAATCCAGAAACTTATAAATTTTCATCGTGTAAAATCTTGCAAGTGAATTTATAATCTGACACATGAAATAAGTTAAGTAGTGCTCTAAAGGAAATTAATCATTAAGTTAGGTTCGTCAATAATTTAATTTATTGATTAGTATCTAAATTTTAACATGGGGAATTACATAACTGTTTAATGCGGAATTACTAAATATAAATAGAGGAGTAAAATTACTAATTTGGGATTGGAAAGATATCTCTATAATTAGAGATTCTTCTAACCCTAGAAAGATGATTAGTTTTCTATTCAATACTTGCCCACCGAAGTATCGAGAGAGTTCAGATGTGAACTTGGTCTCACTGTAGAAGACCATAGCTATCTTGTAGATTCACTTGAAGGTCTGTCTAACTTGGGGATTCGATTGAAGGAGATGTTCACGCTTCAAGAGGTATTTATCGCATTTAATTCTAGCAAGTTTATGTGTTCTAGCATGGTCAATTGTTCTAGCATAAACGGTATTGGTTATCTATTATTCATGTAAGTAGTAAAGATCCAAGATATGCTTCTACTGTGCATACAATTTTCTAACAATGCATTTATGACTTAGCCCTCTTCTTTTTCCTTCAATGTAGTTCCACACTCAAATTATCTATTAGATGCAAAATCACAATACAAGGCACATAAAAGAATCCCTTAGCTTGTCAATTTTGTATTATCTCGTGCCACAAAGAAGCACACAAAACTCTTTCATAAAACTCAGACAACAAAATCTTATTTGACTTGTCACAAGTCTACCTGGGTCACAACACCTTATCACAAGACACACACATGTTCTATCCTATACAGTTGACATCTCTCAACAACTAGTATAATTCGAATGCAAAATATAAGTTAAACTAATATATCCTTACTAAGTCACAGACAACTGAAAATCAAGAAACTACCCAGTTGTTGACACATGCGCGCGGTACATGGAGACAACCTTCAAGTCTGTCCCTAAACTCCCACTATGGATCCCAACTTTGTGTATTTACCAAGTTGGTTACTGCCCTATTCATAGGTTCTGCAATGCACAACTTGCCATTAGTACCCATTCTCCTTAGTCCTCTGTGTTGCCCAGCTAATAGGAGACAAACTTAACATAGTCACAATCATGTCATAATCATAGACTTGCTTGCCTTATCTTTCTCAGACCTTGTCATGCCTTAGACACACCTTGTCTTGTATTGCTTAGACTCACCACTTCCAAGGTCTTTTCATGACCTCCCGACACGTGTCCATGCTTGCAGTTTTACCTCAAGTAAAGTTGGTCTTACTGATGTCATTGGATCATTGAACTTGAATTTCTATTCGCCAATTGTTCTTGGAATGACATAAAGTTCGGTGATCCAAAATCTTCTCAAGCTCTTCCTCTTATTGTTTCCATAAAACAAGATGAGCAAGATCTTCATGAAAGAGCTTCAGAAAACTCACATGAAAGGTGGGTTCGTCTTACACCTTTTTAGAAGAATCAACAGGTAAGAAGCAACGTCACCAACCTTTACTTTTACTTAAAAAGGTCCATCATATTTCACAATCAACCCACCCAGTTCCTCTAACTTGGAGCTATGCAGTGTCTCAAATGCTCTTCAAGTAGATGATTGATTCGTTGGGTATGTCCATCTATTTGCGGATGATTTGAAATCAAGATCTTCAAATTAGTACCCATCATCTTGAATAATGCAGTCCAAAATTGTCCAGTAAACTTAGTGTCTCGATCACTCACAATATCAAGTGGAACCCCGAAAATTTTCAGCAGTTATACAAAGAACTGGAGCACCAAGGAAAATACCATACTTTGAGAAACTTTCATCCACTATCATGATTGATGCTTTGCCATCAACTCTTGGAAACCTGCAAATGAAATCTATAGAAACAAGAGCCCACAGATACTTCTCAACAGGTAGAGGCTGCAAAAACCCAATTTCTGTTTTTCCGTTCAATCTCATCAAATTGGCATACAAGAAATGATTTTACATAGGCCTCAATGTGATCCTCAATTTTGTCCAAAAATAAGTTCAATACAACGGTGTACTCATCCTTTCAACACCTCGATGCCTAGTTCAAATAGTATCATGTGTTTCTTTTAGGAGGTTTCAACGCAACACATCACCTTGAGATACAATGATTCGCCCACTTAAAATACAACAGATCATCCTCGATCTAAAGAATTAAGCTCTAAATAAATTATTTACAAAATTCCATTCAAATGAAGGAAAATGAGATAACAATATATTCACCCTACTTATAATTGGTCGTTTTTTTTTCCCCGGCTATAAAATGTGTATGGTTAAACAACATTCATTATGCAAATTGTTGATCAGCGCTTCTCATTTAATAAGGCGTGAAAGAAGTTTGGAAGATGACTATAGCGAAGTAAAGGTAATCAAATCTTTGGTACTTCAAGATTTTTCATACACGTGTAAAAAAATAGTTATATAAAATACCTTACAAGGCCAAAAATTAAATTAAAAATGATTAAAAGGATCCATTCAAATAATAAAAATAAATAACAAGAATTCATATGAACGAAAGAGGTTAGACTCTAACTACAAATTACACTATAGTTCAAAATTAGTAATCCAAAACCTAGGAATTAGACCACATAACTATACAAATTAGCTAAGTCTCACTACTAGATTTTTGATATATAGCAACTGTTTCATATATGTTGCAATAGACCCTAAAACGGTTGCCATAGAGCTACAGCAACGGTTTGCCAACCGTCTCATCTGCTCGCGTTACTATAGGTCTACTGTAACGGTTCCTAAAAGAGTTGCTATAAGTACCTCTATTGCAACAATTATCCTTTCATATATAGGGACTATAATAATACATCAGTTGTAACAGTTAACAACCGTTGCATTAGGGTTGTGGTAACAATTAGTAACCGTTGCAATAACTTTTTCTTATCACAACAAGTTTTTAAAAATAATATGGCAACATATTTATTGATATTGCAATAGTTTTATTTTCTAATGCAACCAATTTATATGAATCTACAGTTTTTCCCGACCTACTGCAAGAGGTCATGTTTCTTGAGCATTATATATATTTAAATATCAACATCAGTTTATAAAAAGATTATCTAAATTAAATCACGGAAGAAAACGACTAATTATGTAGCCGAACCATATATATTATTCAAAATTTCCTATTCACAATATCCATAAAGATAAATTATATATACCAAAACAAATGTTTTCAAAAGTTTGAACAACTTTAATACTAATAGAAATTATAACAAAAGATTGTAGATTAACACAAGTTTCAAAATGTCAAAGAAACAAAAGAGTCGAGCTAAAGCATTAGGTTTCAACAACTTCCAATCAATTATATCAAGCAAAGTCTTCACTGCCTTCTTCATCCCCTTGATTATCCTGTTGATTATCTTCTCAACCTACAAAAGACCATAAATAAAAGTTGATTGAGAGCAAATGTGGAAGAAAAATAGTCAAAATTTAAGTAATTAAGTATTTTTCTCGATCTATGCTCCACATGTGTAACTGAAAATAAGCAAACATTTATTTGCTCAATCATCTGTGCATATATATATATATATATATATATATATATATATATATATATATATATATATATATATATATATATGTTAAGTAGCTAATTGTATTGAGGCTATTTTGTTTTGTAAGTTTTAAGACGATTTATTATCTTAGTCATCTAACTGAAGATCTTTCCCTAATTCACATCACATTAGCGGCCTTTGGCACAACTAAGTCAGCAAAGTAGCACATAAAATATGTACATCATCATCACTCTTACAAAAATTGTACCAAACAACTATCCTACACTAGGATGATTGAAGACATAAACTCATCAACATTTTTCTCATTTCACAACTTCTGAGGCTCAGGTTTTGTCCTACCACAATGTAAAGCAACAATGTAGGCAGAAGATGTAGAGATTTCCTATGTGGTGGATCAGATTTTAAGAGGAATGTGTCACTAGATTCATGGAGTAAAACTTGTCTACGTAATATGCTTGGAGGGCTAAATATCAAGGAATGAAGTTTATGGAACCTTGCCACTCTTGGCAAGTTGCTTTTGCAATTAATTGTTAATAAGGGTCCAATGGGATCACACTACATAAAAAATGATCATTAGCGGCAATTAATTCTTAATTGCCGCTAAATATGTATTTTTAGCGGCAATTACCACTCTTTATATCTGTCACTAAATCCTTTAGCAACAATGGTTCTAATGACACTTAACTAATGCCGGTAAATACTTTAGCACTCTTTATTAATGTCAATATTTAATTTCACTAAAAGTTATTTTTGTTGTAGTGTCAGTGGGTGCATGGTGTGTATATTAAAGGAGACATAAAGCTCTTGTACATTGAAAGTTGTTCTTGAGGAAAATCCACTGCATAAAAGTAATAATGCAAAGATGGTATGTGAAAAATAGGTAAAGAAGCAACAAAATATAGGAAATGATGTTGAATATTCAAAGAAAGAAACAGAAGCAGCTTTAGAAAAAAAGTAGTAGTGCGACTGCGGCAATGATCTGCCATACTTAGAGAGCCTAGAAATATTTTTTTTTTAAAAGAGTACATGTACAAGTAGATGATCTACAAGCTAGTGCTTACATAAACGGTTCATTTGTTTCAGCAATAGGTCAGCCCTTTAGTGTTAAAGATTTATTATTTTTAACTGTCAAAAACATAACTAAGCCATAATAATTTCACAATTTAAGACGACGCAAAATGATAGAGCAATGATTCAAAGACTAACTTTTTCACAATCAAAGAATTTGGAAAAGGAAAAGAAGACTCCAAGCTTCTATTCATGCTTTATACTAAAAATTCAAAACAGGGGCTCAACCAGATAAATCTAGACACAAAAAGTGAGTAGAAAACTCAACATTCAACTGGAAAAAACTGTAAATGAAGATGGCTGAAGGAATGAAGTATTTGATTATGTGAAGAGCTATACAAATCCTCATTGATTTCGCTACATACTTTTTTTTTTTTTTGAAAATCTCAAAGATTTGTATAAATTAGGTTGTTGGTAAAA
>CM040618.1:19682599-19706492 GCA_022817965.1 Solanum lycopersicoides | reverse complement strand
CTTCAATGACTAGTATAAATTTAAGCCTATAATTAATTTCTAGTTTTGATTATCTATATTGACTCTCCTAAACTGAGTGATATTTGATTGGATCAATGGATCTAGAGTAATGATATTCACTTGACTTAAATGTAAACCCGGAAAATTTTTGAGCTAAGACTCGAACCATCCTTTGTGGTGAGTAAATTTTTCTGGGAATTTAAAATTTCTAAGTGTTAAGGTAAGTTCACTAGATTTAGAACTTGAGTTCCCAAAAGAATTAAATTGGAAATAGCAAAAATCTGAAAATTGGAGAGTTAAGCAAAGTATGAGTTTTAGGTCAATTTCAAATGACCATAAATCCAGTACAGATGAGTTAGGTGTGCTACAAGATACCATTATAAATATCTTTGAATTCCAAATCCCGAGTTTGATAAATGTAGAGTTCATATGAGTGAGATATGACCTTTTGAAGTTAGTCTGTCCAGTTAAGGAAAGTTAGCCGAAAATAGTGAGGGGTATTTTCGTCTTTTCCTTATCCAATCAGATTTAATTTGTTTTTAGTAATATTATAGGGGTATAATCCTTTTAGGTTCAGTTTTATAATCCTCATATACACCTAGGATTTTAGTTGAGAGTTCAAGAAGAGACAAGAAAAGAAAAGAGGAGAAAAGAGGTAATGATGAAGACGTTCGTCGATGTTCTTGAGTTTAGTTGTGGATTTTCATCATGGGTCTAATCCCTAAGAGGTATGTAGTCTTCCATAGTGTTGGGTTAGTTCACCCACACGCCAATCATGTAATTTTTCAGCGAAATCTCATGCTTAAAGTTTAAAGATTTGAGTTCTTGATGAGTTCTTGATAGGTGTTCTTGAGGTTCATTCTAAATCTTGTTGTTTGATTAATTCTTGGGATGAAATTGAGTAGTTTTAGAATTTTTCCAGTATATTATAGTGTAATTAAGTTAAGTAAACGAATCCAAGTGATTGGGGAAGAAGCCGTTTGATTTTAAGTGATTTAGGGTGAGAAAACGAGCAAAAGTGCTCGGCAGAATTTTCTGGGTTGGGGCCTGGCGCGGCGCGCCTGCCAGAGCGCCCCAAACCCTTCTATGTCCTACATGGCTGGCGCCAGCCACCCATAGCCCAAGGTCACCTGCCCCTTCAGTTTCCCCCGGTGCTCCGTTAGAGCTTATTTAATGTATTTCACTCCTTTTGATTTTAAACACTTTAAACTACTTCTAAACACTTATAAATCATTCATAACATTAATCATAACCTTGAAACAATAATTCAAATTCAAAGTAAAGTCAAGATTAAGTTTTGATAGTTCTTCCAAACCTTTTGAGAGAGTCCGTTCGAGTTTTTTTGAGGAGTCTTCCACCATTTATAATAACTTCTTTCAAGACTTAAGCAAGTGAGTATAAGAGTGAAGAATATGTAGTCACGATTCAAAAATATCACCTAGGTCCTTCATATCATGAACTATAACTCTTGAATTCATAATTCACATTCAAGAGAGAGTTAAGAGTAGAGTCCAAGAAAGCTTTCGAGTTCAGTTATGAATCTTTTGAGATCAACTAATATTGGAGGAAATATGTAAAATAATGATAAAATTTGTGCTCATTAGTTCCATGTAGTTATGTAGACCTTCGAATTGAGTAGTTTATGCCCAAAATTCTGCATGAACCCTATAAGTTGAAGAATCTTGAGATAAGAAGTGTCTTTGAGTCCTTGAGTTGAGTAGTTCGTGCTCATGATTCCGCATGAAACATTCAAGTTGAAAATCATTAAATCATCCATAAATATGAGATCATGAACCTTGAATCCATACTTCAATTCAAGGAAAGTTAAGAGTCAAGTCTAGAAATTAAGAGCAAGTCAAAGTAAAGTTTATAAAGTTTTCTAAAGTCTTTCACAAACATTTTCACTTTGTTTTAAAGACTTAGCGTTCAAGTCAAGAAAGAGAAAAGAGTTGACTTAAATTCTCAACAGTTATAAGGGAACTAAGTATTCCCTAAGAGTTAAAGTTTCAAGTTAAGTAAAGAGCAAGAGTTGAGTTCATTTCTCTAAAGTTATAAGGGGGACTAAGTATTCCCTAAATGTTAATAAATGTTTCACATTTAAGTTTAAAGGAAACTAATAAGTTCCAAAAGAGTTTTGAACTAAAGAAGGGAACATTGATTCCAAAAATGAGCTTATAAAGCTAAAGGGTTCAATAAATTTTCTCAAGCCAAAGGAAGGAAAGTTTTATTAAAAGTATGAGATAAAGTATGTTTTGGGAGTAGTATTGAACATCGATGTGGGAATGAGAGTTCAGATAACTCAAGTCTCCATGTAAACAATGTAGCCATCATGGGTATTAACATGTAAAACTTTTTAGATGATCACTTAATTTTAGCCAGTGGATCCACTAAGTTGAGGATGGTCTATGCGACGGCAAAGTATACGACAGTTCTGGCAGCGTGGACGAGATGCTGTATCACCACTTAGGCTCATAGTGGTGGTTGTCGGTTAGAGAAACTCCCATGGTATTAATTACAAGAATACTCAAGGGGTTCTTCTTAGTATGGATGGAGGTACAAGACTTCATTAATGCATTACACAATTAGACTTTGATACGGAGCCTGATATGTTTTCATGATATCATTATCTTGAGTTAACTTCATGTTTAAAACAATTTTTCTTTATATTGAACTTGTTTAAAACTACTTTATATTGAAATGAGTTCAGTTAATTATCATAAGTTGAGTATTTCGAGTTGAGTACCTTAAGTTGAGTATCTTGAGTTTGTCTGTGCTTCACTGAGTCAAGTATCATATCTTTGAAGTCGAGTATCTAATCTTTCAGTTGAATATATTATTCTTGCTTTGAGTTGAGTTGAAAAGAGGTAAGTATGTTTCCTTTTTATTCAAGTATCAAACTTATGTTATGCCTTAGAATTCCCCTTACATGCTCGTACATTCAACGTACTGAGCCAATTGGCCTGCATCTTCTCATGTGCAGACAAAGGTATACTTGATCATTAACAGGAGCTTAGTTGATACATCCGAGAGTTTGAGTTAGATATGCTGAGCCTCTTTGCTTCCGGAGGATTTCATTTACTTTTCATTTTAGTCAGGAGGTCATGGGTCTTGTCCCGACTTCCATCATTGTCATTTAGAAGCTTCATAGATAGTCAGTATAGTTGAGGAGTCCGTATTAAGCATTTGTTTTATTAAATATTTTAAAGACTAAAGTTTCCTATTTAATGGCTAGTTGAATACATAATTTTATTCAAAGTTTTTCATTTCAGTTTTAAGCTATTTGTATGATTAAGTTAGTCTTCCGCTTGTAGTCAGTCAGGATGAGGGTTCATTTGGGGACCACTAATGGTCTTCGAGTGTCGTCCACATCCAGGGTATAGACTCGTATCGTGACAAAAATTAACATATACTCTCCATATGAGTTAATTTTTTTTTTAAAAAAAAATCTTGAAGTGAATATCTGATAAATGTATACATAAACATGCTTTTCTTTTGAAAATTTAGAATTTCGTTCTTTATTCTTGATTCGTGTATCAATTTTACAAAATGATGATATATGATAAGAATTACTGAGCGAGAAAATCTTAAATTCTATTTTGGCCAAACAACGTTTTCAACCAAATTGATCATAGTTTTGGAATTCGAAGAAACAAAAGGAAACTCTGATTGATCTAAAATTTGGTAGATTCATAAGAACAACCTAGTAAGATTATTTTTTTTGGCCATATTTGATTAAATAGTAGTGATGTATTAGTTTTATGTGTTGGCTTAGACCTTCCTCTCCATCGGATGAAATTGATGCAAGTCACTATGTATTTAATTGTCTAGTTTTGATAATCTATATTAACTCTCCTAAGCTGAGTAATATAAGATTGAATCAATGTAGCTAGAGGATTTTCACTTGACTTAACTAACAGTAGACTCTCCCACTGAGTTAGGTTTGTAAAAGTTTATGGAGTGAATAACCGGTCATTGTACATGTGTATTGCATGAGTAGTTGTCCAATCCCAACGATTGGCTATTCGAGATGCATGGATATATATGTATAAATGAGCCCTGAATTTTGTTATTTGGAATTATTCGATATATTATGATCTATTTAATGTATTGTGTCTCATATTCTCAATAGACTTTATGCACCCACTTAGTACTACTTAAGTTTTTCTGTTGGTAGAGATAAGATATTAATTCAAAGAATGCATTGTACATGTACCTTATGTTAGAAGAAATTATTTTTAGTTTCTAACTAGAGAAGAGATGAGTATTTAATATATTTATTTGTAACTCTCCTATCATTGAGGTTGATAAATATTTTATTTCTTGTGGTATATTGATGCATGATTATTTAATTAGTATTATCTCTCATGAATTGAATTATATCAATTTGTCTCATACGGGAAAATATCTTTTTAATTGAATGAAACTTATATGTACATTAGCGTCTAAGTCATTTATTCTGAATAGAATTTTGAGGTTGGTTAATGGATGGACATAATGGTTCATTGAAAGTGAATTCACTACCAACATGTACCTTTTATTTAGAAGGAAAAATGGCTAAGTACCTTAACTTTCCTCTTAAAAAGGGAAAACGAGGTAGTGATAAATTATAATTAATCTCTTTGATTTGTGTGATAACCGAGCATATAGGCAAGAGGTGAATTTGAGTTTTTCTGAGTTTCAACAAGGTTACTCGTCATAAGATATTTTTGATATTTTGTAAGTCTAAATGTCTTGATAAAGTCAAAATATTTAAGACACATGAAAATTATCATCATGAAAAATATATAAAGTCACTACAATTCATTGTAGTGATATAAATCTCTCGCAAAGCTCATAAGTCACTTATCTTATAGATTAATTGTCTACACTAGACACTCTATAATAGATTGTGTAGAAGAGAAAAAAGGTAGATACTTATGAAGGTGATAAGATTAATTATTGACTTATTATTAGTATTTTGTTTGTTTTGGATAGGTTCTAATTACTGCATAACACATTCTGAATTCAATTTCTTTTAAATCAGTACCTTGAACAACTATATGAACTAGTTGGATTTGACATAAGTCTAATCTGTAACATGTTCAGAATAGATTGTCCAGGACATGTGCTGAGTAGGAGAATAAGAAAATTGGAATTAAGAACAGAATGACTGTGTTAATTGGATATCCTAAACACTGAAAGAGGTTTTATTATAGTGTCTTAAAGAAAATAAGGTAATTGTTAATACAACTGTCTGATTTCTAGAAAAGGATCATTTCGTAAACCATGTTCCTAGAAGTAAACTAGTTTTACAGGAATTGAACAAACAAATAACAAATAAGTCAATTATAAATTCATACGCTCAAGAACATCTAATGGGTATGTCAGAATTGAAACGTTAATAGACATAAGAAAAACTATTACCTCAAGTAGTGAAAGTGATGTTGAACAAATTAAAGAAAACTAAATGAAAAGTTGTTAATATTTCAATATCGAAAGATTTTGAATAAAATATTAAGACTAAAGATCATGAATGTGTGATTATGTAGTGTTAGTCATAGTGGGAGAATCATATAGAATATTGATTTATTCTGTATGATTAAGAGAAATTAGATGATAAATTTTGAAGAAAGAAGTAAACTCTTGTAAAGTTTCATAATAAGCTCTCTCAAGATCTAGTACAAAATTGATTTTTTACGACGAATGATACGCTCAAATTACACCTCCCTAAAAAGTATAAGCGGTCGTATCAAGTAAAGAATCCAACTTGTAGGTTGGGGTCGATCCCACGAGGAAATTAGTTTAGACTTAACTTCAATATACGATTACTTCTATTTAGTCAATCCTTTCCGAAAATAGGTAATTAAAGGGGGTTGTGAAAAAAAGTAATGTAATATTTCTAAGTAGAACAAGTAACAGGAGTAAATCTTTAGTGTTTATCAAGTGAGAGAAACTAGAGTGTAAGTGTTCCCTTAGGTTCATAACACCATAATCCTAGCTATAACAATTCTTTCTAGTGTTTTGCATGCAAAGTGTTTAGGTATCTCTAAATCCTAGGTCCGACATTTAGAGAATTTCAACCCGTACCTTGGTCCGGCTACATGTGTCTAATTTACTAACCCTTACCTTTACTTCATATAATGCATCATATTCGATGTGTGGCTTAGTTATTACTTCACACAGATCAAGACTAGCCTATTAGATAGTATTCCACTAAATCTATGTTGGTAATTCTTTTCCTATTAACTACCCCCTTGGTCCGGCAAGTAGTAATAAGGCGAGTTCTAACGCGTGCACTCGTTAAAAAGACTTCTAAACGAAAGAATTATCAATGCATGTAATAACCTATTTGAGAATTGTTATTAAGCTAGGTTTACTTTTTTAATCACCCATGGTTCCCACAATCGTAGTTGTGGGTTTAGTTACCCATGCATAGAAGAACACAATTCATAGTTGATAAAAACTAAATCATGAACTTACTTTGAAAAATTCGAAGAAAATCCAGAAATTCAACTTAAAATCACAAAATTCACTTGAAAACCAAATCCAAAAATTTTAATTAATGCACAAGTTGCAAAGAAAAATCTCCAAGAACAAAACTATGAAAATAATAAAAGAATCAAACCCCAAAAAATGAGGTTTTACCCCTATTTATAAAAACATTGTCCTAAAATAAAAGGAATTCAATTAAGGAAAAATTTCCAAAAAACGCGGCTTCAATCGACGAACGACGGACAGTCGACTTCCTCCGTAAGTCCATAATTAGCATCTTTTTTTAGCCTTCAGTTTGCATCTTCTTGGATGCAATCGACGGACAAACAACACGGTTCGTCGATTCACCTATGGTCCGTCGATGCCTCTTGTCATTCCGTACTTAGATTTTCTTCATCATCGGGTACTGGACATTCTCTGATCAGATCGACGGTTAACAAGACGGTCCGTCGATCAATCAACGGACCGTCGATCCTTCGTAGCCCCACACTTGGTCAGAATTCCCTGAATTAATTCAGATGCCTGAACCTTCAATCGACGGTCACTATCTATAGTGTCGATGGAACGACACCGTCGATGGCCTTCGTGGGTCACCTCTGCACTAAATCTCACAACCTTCTGCGTTTTGGTTTTGGACTGTTTTCCTGCAAAACAAAGAGAAAAACATATTAAAATTAATACAAAAAGGCTCTAGACACACAACAATCTTAAGGAAAAAACATTAAAAGTACCATGAAACCACGGTACATCAACACCCTCAACTTAAATTCGTTGTTTGTCCTCAAGCGACGCACTATGACTCAACACAACACTTTGTACACAAGTATCCTCTTTTAAGCTTTCGAATCACATGGCTATCAGTCCCAACTTTTTCGTTGCTTTAGTGCATGTTTTTACTCTTAGGCTTGATAGGCTTACTCATGTGGATCAGACCATGACACAGACTCACCATGCACCGACACCTCTACTCTTTTGTCTCTCGCCAAGGTGCCAACTTTCCAATATTGCAACTAGTGCCCTCACTTCAAAAAAATATCCTCATTTTTCACACAGTCATTTTTAACTTTGAGGATAAGGATCATTATTCAACAGTCACGCTCAAAACAAATTCACACCTAGTTGGTACTTGTCACCATAGGCTTGCCCTTATTTTCACTGCTTAAGTTCACCATATTAGACTATTAGGATCACGATAGGATTTTCTAGGCTTTTAACATAGGCTCAGGGTTAGGTATGGTACATATGTGTACATTTTAGTGACCTGTTGCCCTCCATGACATTACGGCTAAGCGTCCTACCTCTTTCATTATGTATTATGCCCTACTTTTTATTTTCTTGTCATCTGTGCCTTGCTTTCTCCTTTGTTTTTTGTGGAAGTGACTCTTGCTTCTTTTTGTTCAACACCATTTTTCTCTTTTTTTTTCCATTCAATTGATCAAATTTTACTGAGTCTCTTTTTGATCACTCTTCTTTTTTTTCCACATTGCTCTTTTCATACCCACTTTTCGGGTCATCACTCATAATAGCCACCCTCAACTTATGGCTTTGCCATGTGTCGAGGTACACATTACCCAAGGTTGGGTCAGGGCCAAGACGAGGTCAGTTTCTGCATTAGCCACCCTCAACTTATGCTTTTGGCCTAAGTTGAAGTGCACATGTCCAAGGAGGGACAGGGCCAACACATTATACCCAGGGAAGATGAGTTGGTGAAGAAAAGAAGGTCTATTATAGGCTCAAAATATTTGGATAAAAAAGGATAACAATTTTATTTGGTTCACCGTAATTTAGGCTAGATGTTTGCTAATTTGAACAAGGGCCTATGATCCTTCGTAATTATCTAACACAGATTCCTTTTGCAGGACCAACTGGGCAAGTTCTAGCTAGGTACCAACACTGGAACAATCAAATTTCCTCACACTCTCTTGACACCTCATTATCCTATCAGATTATCGGGCACCTAGTTTGAGTGTTAGATTGAGGGTCATGCAGTGGGTGCATCTCTATGTCATGATTAGAGCCAACACGTTAACCATTCATTAGACCTATTCATTCAAGCATTTTCTTCGAACGGGATATCATTCATGTTTAGCCATCATGCTTCATATTTCAATTTCATACTTTGTACAAGTTACGACACATGCCGGTTCAACATAAAGTAATCAGTCTCTTGGGCCAAAAGAACACAGGCAAGAAAACCACCAAGAGAGGATCGTGAGTTGGCTATCAGACTTCACCTAGCACTCACTTTCCATTTACCCCACCCCAACAAAAAACATGCAATTGTCCCCAATCAGAAGAAATATTAAGATAGGGTGGTAGGTGAAGTAAACCTGAGGCGCATAGCGTCGATGATTAACAAGCAGGCGGGTCTGATTTCACGGAACCCGCAACCTTTGTAGTGGGGGCATCCTCAGTGGTTCCCTCAGCAATCTCCGCACCCTCAGTGTGATCCTCTAAACAACCTCAAGTCTGGAACTAGATGCCCCAGCAACCAACTCGCGAGCCCTCATCTGACGGGTCTCCTCATCAATCAAAGAGGCTCTCCTTGCAGCCTCAAGATCGGTCTGCTCTTTCTTCCTAGCACGGTCCTCATCTCCCTCAGTAGTACGGTTGGAACGGTGCCTCTTAGCACGTTCACGTGGCTCAGGTGGAGATGCAGTTGGAGCAGTGAATAGTGCAGCAAACACTGTGTCCTCCGCTAGCTTAATCGGTGTAGTCTCAGGCGCGGGTCCCCTCAACTAAAGAGTAGTCAAATCAATGGTGGGGGATGGGTGTGCAAGAACTCGCAGCTCAAATAAATCGAGGCGCTAGTGGACCGCCTGAATCTTCCGCTCTGTCTGCTGATCCATCTTCTTCTCAATCCGGTCCTCAGCCTCTACAATGGATTTCTGCATCCTAGGCTTGATATGATGCAGCAAGGTGGCCATCTGGGCCTCTAGCTTCTGGACCTTAGCAATCGGGACAAGTGCTGCTGATAGGGGAGTAGACCGGGAGGAACTAGGTGCCCTATTATTTCCAGGGGCAGAATCGGACGGGGTGGTATCAGTCGGCTCTGAAGTAGCAGGATGAGCCTCTTGGGCTAATTCTATCGTATCCTCTAAGATCTCACTCAGCGACTGCAAATCAACTCTGGACCCACGTCGTGGTGATGCCACATTGGCCTCATCTCTGATGAGACCGATATCCACTGACCCGATCGGAGTACGGAGGACATCACAGTTCCAAATGGGCACTCCAGCATCCCTGCATAGCTGAAAAATCATACAGGCAAACGGGTAAGTGGTAGAGGTCTTAAAAGCCCCCTCATGTATCACGAAGATCAACAACTTCGCGAAGTCGATCTCAAACCCAGCTACCAGTGTTGCGACCATGACAGTTGTATCCCAAGTAAGGATGTTATCTTCTGCGGTGGGGGATAGGCGGTGGCGGCCTAACAACCAGAAGAACTTGGCTGCAAAGGTGAGCTTGGCCTTCTTTATAAGGCCTTTGGTGTCTAACACCCAGTCTGCTCCCTCACCGTCGACGGATGGATGTTGTACAAGCCATCTCTTGGTGGACTCTCTCTTCTCTCTGGTCCTCTGAAAGTGGCCACTATTTTTTCAAACCCCACCTGTAATCGAACTCTGGAGTAAGGGGCTCCCACGAGGTACTAATGGACAATCCGTATAGAAAATGGCGGATGGTAGTGGGAGAAATGTCCACCTGACAGCCTGTAACTAAAACCTCTGAAAGTGGGTCATGTTTGGCAGGTTTCACCCACCTATCCAAAGCACCTCTTAGAGTCGTCACGTATGATGCGTAGAACTCTCGCACAATATCCTCACTGTATGAACCCACACTCCTAGCTATCCACTCAATCCTGTGGCGGGTAAACAAGCCATGCACATCAGGGATTGTGTACAGACTGCCTTTAAGAACTCTCCGCTCAACGGTCACCAACCGAGTCATCACTCCCTTATCATTTAGCACCTTTGCATCCCTGTATACATGATATTGGCCATCTACGCACCACCGGTTTGGCTCATCAGAAACTGGTGCAGGGACCTCATGCTGGGGTACCGGAGCAGACTTCGAACTCTGGGACTCCTCATATGAGGCATGGAGGGCAGGAACATCTGGGAGAATGGCTCTAAGTGATCCAAAACCGGAGGCAGTGGCCTCATTCGACCCCGTATAATGGGCCGACTGTGAACCTGAAGCCTCTTCAAAGCCAGACGCTTCCTCAGAAACCGAGGCAGACACAGAAGGTATGCCGATCAGTGTGCGCTCCTCATCAGACTGGGAGGCAGTGACTACGCCAGACGCCACCTTCTTGGGGGTGCCTCGAGTGGCTCTAGCAGCTGGTGTAGGGGTCCGGGTGCCTGGGGCACGTATTTTGGATCTCGCTCATCGTTTGACGTGTCAATCAACCGCCGAGATAGTGCCACAGACTTGGACCTACCCCTAGAGTAGACAATGTCTGGTTTGGGAACTATATGTACCTCGAAAACACTTTTATTAGTCTCATACCAATCACGCCACACAAAATAAAAAATCAAAACAGTCCAGTGCAGAATTGATGTACTGGTTGATGGGCACTATCGATGGCCCATCGATCAAATGACGGTCCATCGATAGTGTCCGTCGGTGGACACTTAGACAACATTTTAAGAGTTCATTCAATCAGACCTCGCAGTTGGAAACGATGGACATGCAAAACGGCCCGTCGATCAATCGACGAACCGTAGTCCACTTCCGTCGTCTGACACTTAGAAATATTTTTAATAGCTCACAAATCAGGGTTTCAATCAGAAACGACGGACGTGAAGAACGACCCGTCGATTAATCGAAGGACATTAGTCCACTTCCATCGTCTCAGAGTTCAGCATTTTAAAGTGTAATCATCGACGAATCCCATCGATGATCTGTCGATAAACCGACGGTCCGTAGATGGGGTCTCATGCTGCTGGTCAGAGACCGGTAGCATACATTGTTTGAAAAATACATTTTGACAATTTTAAGCAATTCATCAGTTCACCCACCACTTAACAACAAGTAAAAAACCAATTCGTCATCCTTAGGGTTTCGATTTTGCTATTTTTGATCTTGGATTCTACGATGCTATTAAATACTAAGTCAGAATGTCAACAATTATTTTATTGATACACAGATTAAACCCCTAACCATGCACTTTCTATCATTCTAAGGGACATAATACTCATAATTTAACAATTTTAACATGCAAATTTATCCCTAAGTCAAGACCCACATACGAGTTATTCGTTTCCAAAAGAAAATGAACGAGAATTCAATAGGCAAAGCGAATTGAAATACCTCAGAACTGTAGTGGAGTGAATGAGTGGGTGATATATTCAACAATCAACCTAGGTGCCTGCCTTCGAACACCGACTGGAGAAAACAATGGAGATGGAGTAGAATCTGGGAAGGGTAGGGTTTTAGGATTCTTGGAGATGGAAGTTATGGGGATTGTGAAGAAAATGGAAGGGATAGATATTGGGAGTTAATGGGAAAGGCAAGGAATAAGGGGAGGGAAACGGTTGGGAGGGAATTTGAAAATATCTTTGGAGGTTAACTAAATGGTTTATTTTAATATAGCTGGTCGTGTTGGGTCGGGTCACTGGTTCTTTAAACCAACAATACCCCGTCAACGGTCCGTAAGTAAGTTGAAGGACCGTCGACTGGACCGTTGATTGCACACAGACTTAGACAAAATTTCAAAACATACCTGGGATCTACGGATACCATCGACGGTCCGTCTATTGAACGATGACCCGTCGATTGGTCCGTAGATCTGTGCACCAGACCAATTTCTGCAGAATTCGTGGGTTTGTTCCCTACACATTGAACACCCATTAAGCTATTGTTTTTGTCTTTTTATTGAAACTTTGAAGACATGGACCCTAAAATACTCTCCAGCCAACACACTAAAATATTTAACGCATGAAGATGGGTAAAACAAAAACAAAACAAGAGAATGCAACTATTCCTACAAAGAAAAGAAAAAAAACTATTGTTGGCTAGAGGATACACATTGGGTTGCCTCCCAAGAAGCGCTTGATTTAACGTCGCGGCACGACGCAAGATCCTTGATTACTCAGACTTTGTCAAGGCGATATGCTTCAACAACTTCATGGACACTCTCCGCATGCCCTAGATAGATCTTGATTCTTTGCCCATTGACCGTGAACCTTCCATCATCCTTGTTCTCCAACTCAACCGCTCCATGTGGGAACACTTTAGTGATAAGGAATGGCCCAGTACACTTGGACTTGAGTTTGCCCGGAAACAAGCGTAGCCTAGAGTTGAATAGAAGCACCAAGTCCCCAACCGCAAATTCTCGCTTTTCAATCTTTTGGTCATGGTAGTTCTTTATCTTCTCTTTGTAGATGGATGAACTTTCATATGCTTTTAGGCGAAAGTCATAAAGATCATTCAACCTGTTAAGTCTCTGTTCCAATGTTTCATTCCAATCCATCTTCAGTTTATTTATTGCCCACATGGCCTAGTTCTCTAACTCAACCAGCAAGTGACAAGCCTTCCCATATACAAGTTGGTATGGAGACATACCTATGGGCGTCTTGCATGCAGTCCGGGAGGCCCAAAGAGCATCATCAAGCCTCCTTGACCAATCCGTTCTATTAGCATTTACCGCTTTCGACAGGATCTGCTTAATTTCTCTGTTGGACACCTCAACTTGCCCACTAGTCTGTGGATGGAACGGAGTGGCTACACTGTGGCGAACCCAATATTAGTCCAATAACCCTTTGAACAACTCGTTACAAAAGTAAGATCACCCATCACTAATAATGGCCCTAGGTGTGCCAATTCTAGAGAAGATTTTTCTTTTTCAAGAACGTGGTGACACTCTTCCCTTCATTGTTGGTAAGTGCTATGGATTCTACCCATTTTGACACATTGTCCACCGCCACAAGTATATATTTCATCCCATGAAAAATCACAAACGGGCCCATAAAATCAATGCCCCATACATCAAACAACTCAATCACTAGAATGGGATTTAAAGGGAGCTCTTGCCTCTTCGAAATTCCTCCATCTCTTTGGCACCTCTCACATGACTTGGCGAACTCATGAGCATCTTGGTGAATGGTTGTCCAATAGTACCCACACTGCAAAATCTTGTGGGCAGTTCGGATACCGCTATGATGCCCGCCCACAGGCGAGGAGTAGCATACCTTCAAAACACTTAGCATTTCGACTTCCGGCACACATCGGCGAATGAGCCCATCCGCAAAACTCTGGTATAAGTAAGCTTCATCCCAAAAGAACTTTTTCACATCATGCATGAACTTCTTCATTTGATGAAAGGACAAGTCCGATGAGACTATATCACTGGCCAGATAATTTGCAAAATCGGCGAATCATGGAATCAAATCGTGAGAAGCGGCCAATACATGCTCATCAAGGAAGGTATCATCAATTTTAGCTTTTTCACCGAACTCTCGCATAGATTCATCCTCCAATATGGACAAGTGATCGACAACTTGATTTTCAGTCCCTTTTTTTTATCTTTCATCTCAAAACCAAACTCTTGCAATAGTAGTACCCCATCTAATAAACCTTGGTTTCACATACTTCTTTGCCATCAAATACCTCAAAGCGGAGTGATCAGTATGAACTATGACTCTCGTGCAAAGCAAATAGGAGCGAAATTTTTCGAAAGAAAATAACACTTGAAGGAGCTCTTGTTCAAGCATCGTGGAGTTCTTTTATGCTTCATTTAGGGTCTTACTTGCATAATAGATAGGGTGAAGGATTTTATCCCTTCTTTGTCCCAATACAACACCAAGAGCAAATCCAATAGCATCACACATCACCTCAAATGGCTTGCTCCAATATAGGGAAATAATTATGGGTGCATACACCAACTTCTCCTTTAATTCTCCAAACGCCTTCAAACAGGATTCATTAAAATAGAATTTACATTCATTCTCAAGTAACTTGCACAGAGGATGTGTAATTTTTGAGAAATCCTTAATAAACCTCCGGTAGAAACCCGCATGACCTAGAAAACTTCTCACACCTTTTATAGAGATGGGTGGGGAAAGTCTCTCTATGACCTCAACAATTGCTCTATCAACCTCTATCCCATTCTCTGAGATGCGATGGCCCAATACGATACCTTCTTTCACCATAAAGTGGCATTTTTCCTAATTAAGCACAAGATTGCAATCTTCACCTCTTTTGAGAACCTCGGCCAAGTGACTCAAACATCAATCAAAGGAGTCTCCAACAACTGAAAATTCATCCATAAACACCTCAATAGTGTCCTCCACCATATCAGAGAATATCGACATCATACATCTCTGAAAAGTGGTCGGTGTATTGCACAACCCAAAAGGCATCCTCTTGAATGCAAACGTCCCGTAAGGGCAAGTAAAGGTGGTCTTCTCCGGATCCTCAGGGCCAATAGAGATTTGGTTGTATCCCGAATAGCCATCAAGAAAACAATACCATTGTTTTCCTGTGAGTCTATGATCCATGAAGGGTATCGGGAAATGGTCCTTCTTAGTCCATGGATTCAATTTTTGGTAATCCATACAAACTCTTCATCCTGTCACCGGCCTCATTGGAACAAGCTCATTCCTCTCATTGGGTACTACTTTTATTTCCTTCTTTTTGGGCGCACACTAAACATGACATACCCAACTATTATCATCAATAGGATATATTACTCCGGCATGCAACCACTTAATAATCTCTTTCATCACTACCTCTTGCATAAGTGGATTCAACCGTCTGTGGTGCTCAATACTTGTCTTGTGATCGGGCATGAGTTGGATTTTGTGTGAACAAATATCGGGAAAAATCCCAATAATGTCTGCAAAATTCCAACCAATGGATCGTTTGAACCTCTTCAAAACCTCCACCAAACACTCTACTTGTTGCACATTTAAATCCGATGCAATGATTACTGGCAAAGTGTCATCTCTTCCCAAGAATACATACCTCAGATGAGGTGGTACAACCTTAATCTCTAGATTTAGGGCCTCCTCAGTAGATGGTCTCGCGGGTGGAGACTCGCGATGCTTCATATCTAACTCCAATTTCTTTGGTTTGAACCGATATTAGCCCCTTTCAAGTGCCGCAACCAAAGACCCATACTCTTCAATACCATCACTCTCAAAATTCATGATCACTACCGTTAGTGCCTCAACACCAAGGCACTCTTCAATTTGTACCTCAGTTGTACTCTCAACCCTGTAAGATATAGCAGACACCATGTCACGACCGGAGTTTAGACCCCAGACGAGACCGGCGTCGTTGACCTCTCAGAGGTCGCAGACAAGCCTACATACGTCATTCTTACTTCATCTAGGTTAATTTTAACAGAAAATTTGAACTTTTTGTTCCTTAACATGCATGTATATAATTCTACTTAAATTCATATACGTTCACAATCAACGATCAAACATTAAGATCATCAACTGAAAGAAATAGTTCAATACTGCATTAAGTGTATACTTGCAAAAATGGCACCAATACAATGTCTGAAATAAAATGGGAAAGAAACACTAGTGGATCATGCTCCACTAGCTAAATCCTACATCTAAGAAAGATAATAACAGTAGATATCCTCGAAAGTATGAGGGCCTACCAAATCTGGATGAAATCTCCACGTCCGGATAGCTGCAAAGTCGTACTGTAAGCTCTAACGTCCACCTGTGCCTGCACCTAAAAATGTAGAGCTGTATGGGATTAGTACACACTTGTACTAAGTATGGGTATATACAAGCACACACCAAGGACACACATGAGTAAGAATAGCTCTTTCCTAACAACATGATTTATGGAAAGTCAAGATAGTGGACTTGCCAAATTGGGATTAGTAGAGTCAGGGGACTTGCCAAATTTGAATTAGGAAAGTCAGGGGACTTGCCAAATTTGGATTAGGAAAGTCATGCCATGAGAGTAACATGCATCATCATACATATCATATTGCACACAACACATAACATCTTACACATAGCAGATAACATATTGCATATAGCACATAACATCTTTCATATCATTCGTTCATATGCCATGAGACCTTGGAATCATGGACTTGACATTAAGACTTCCCAAAATGAGGTCTCAACATATGGGACCTCAACTAGGGAGCCTTCTTTAGAAAACATAGAGTCTGCTTTATTCATTCATACGTACTTCATTTCATTCATTCATAAGCTAGTGTAAACACCATCTATACCTAGGATGTAGTTTAAGACTCTCATCGGGTTTGCTGTGCAATGATAAAGAATAACCTAGTGTTATTACTTTAGTCTAGCTCACCTCTTGATTATCCTATCCTAACACCTTTGGTATCGTTCATTTTTATTATGTGTATCATTTGAGGCTGGCCTCATTCATTCATGGGGAACTTTAACTTTAACCAACATAGATCATGTGCGCATCATGAAATCCAGTGTCTCCCCCACACCGAAAAGAGGTGGAATCACCGGCCAAAGTAACCCAAAACATGCTAGCGTACATGGGAATTGAACCCCGCCAGATCCCTATATTGGCAGTATAGGTTCGAAGACTAGGAGATATAAGGAGACCCATAGCCGGCATACAGGACAGTCTCATCTCATGAGAGTTACGTGAACCTCCGCCCTTCCCGAAAGAAGGCATCACCGCTCATAGCTAGCCTATCGGTGCTCAGTATAAAGTTCCATTGCATTCAACTCATACGTCATGGAAGCTGGCTTCTAATATGAGGACATCATATCTCAATAGATGATTTCTCATCTCATCATTAGTATTAAGTATACATTATTCTCAATACATTCATTCGAGTGTTCATAGAAATTGGTCTCTTCATTAACTTTACACTCTCATAGGTGAGTAAGTTTTGGTAACATTTAATTAGGCGCATTTGAGATTGCTCTCATCTTTAACATTAGCCTATTATCATGTTGTCACCACATTTATTAACTTTAGCACATTTTCTCTTCATATTTACTCACCCCTTTTTACGTGAATGTTCATTTCATCATATGCCAATGCACTTGGCCATTAGTGTGTTTCACACTCTTACTTAACCCTTCTAGGGTTTCATCATTTCATTGTTGATTTCATCATATGCCAATGCACTTGGCCATTTAGTGTGTTTCACATTCTTACATAACCCTTCTAAGATTCATCATTTCATTACATACATCTTAAGTTCACTTACCATAAACGTATGCTAGACTTATGGATCTATACATACAAGCCACGAGGCTTCATTCCTAGTTCATTTAAGTGACTCATATCTTCCTAAGATTATGTGGTACAAGTTTTATACATCTTGTAAGTATGCCAAGATCTCGATTTGGATCTATGTAGGCAACATTATTTTTAAACATTTATTCACGTATGACTTATGTATAAATACGGAATTTGGGCTAGGGAACTCGATTTCGAATCCCTTGGACAACACTTAAAGTTTTATTTATTTTGGTTTAATCCATACGGCTTGGGGACCCAAGATCGAGCCCCAACGCCTTCATTTTTTTTAATTTCTTTTCTTGAAACTCTCTTTCTTGGCCAAGGGGTTATGGATCGAACCCCCACAGCCCCACTTTAATTTTTCTCCTTACATTTCTTTTATTCTGAATAGAAGTCGTGGGTTCGATTCCCATACGCCTCAACCTTCTATTTTATTTTAATTTCTCCTTAAATATGACTAAGAGGTGGTGGGTTCGAATCCCACTCACCTCACTTCTTTATTTCTATTTTAGTGTTAGGGATTTCGGCTAAGGCACTCGGGTTCGAATCCAGTGTGCCACAGTTCTTTTCATTTTAATTAATTAAGTAAGCCTTTGTGAAATTCACCAACTTTTTATTTAGGGTACCCATGTTCGATCCCCCCTTAACCCCATTTTTATTTTCATTTATTTTTTGGAGCTTTTCACGTGTGAGGTCTCGGGTTCAATCCCTAGTGACCTCACCTATTTTTCATTCATTTAAAATCTCATGTTTTTATCCTTATTTTGGCCAAAACTAAACTACCACAATGCTGGAAATTTTGATGACATTTTTGCAGCCTATTTTCTCACCTCTTTCACATTAATTGTGTATACGTTTGGAGTAGTTTTTAGTGAGTTCTTTAGGTGCATTTTCAAGATTTCATTCGATAAAGAATTGCACTCAAATAAACATTTTTACATCACTTATGAACATCAAGATTTACATAAGTTTGTGCACGTAAGAATACAACCATAACATGTTATTTTTGAACCTCAAACCAAAGGTAATAGTCACGGCTAACATTGCACACACATACACATCTTTTCGGAAAACATAGTTTGTCATTCATACGATTCCAAACACACATTCATGAACATATTCATCACGAAAATACATTACATGCCTAATATCTACCAGCAAACATACGCACCTACGAATCAATGGGAGCTAATGACAGGGACATGGAACGGGGAACAATCCTAGTTTTCAGATTAGAATTGACTGAATCTTAAGGGTCTCTTGGGAAAGGGACCAAGAGTAAGAAAACCCATACCTTTTATTTAGTTCAAACCTAGACTTGATGACCAAAACCTTCTCAAAAAATCACGTCCAAATCAAAGTTTAAACACCAAACTTTCGACGGAAAATCCTCCCTTTACCTAACGTGTTTTGCTTAGCGTTTGATTTTTTAATTTTCGTTGTGAGTTCTTCAAGTTTGAAGAACTTTGGTTGAGTTTCTGTTCTTTTACGTTATTTTGGCAGAGATAACATGAAAGAGAAGTGAATGAGAGAGACGTGAGAGAGAGATGAGCGTGAGAGAGTAGTTTTAGGATTAGGAGTTTTAGTTTGGGAATTAGTCAAACTAGGACTCCTTATTAATTTAATTAAAAATCTGATTTTCCTTTTTCTTAAATCAGCTAACAAATATTAATTAATTAAATTAATTTACCAACTTACATAAAAACAATTTAAATCATCGCTTCCACCTAGGTTCGAACCCGGGTGGAGCAAGACTTCACTCAAAAAGCCAATTTTTGGCCCTCTCTCCCCAAAACGCCCCTCCACCTTATTAATTAAATATTAATTATATATTTAGGGTAATTACAATACTACCCTTAGCCTGGAAAAATACCAATTTACCCCTAGACCCTCCAAACCTAAGATTTTCCCTTTTTAAGTCCGTTAAAGACTCATTCGAGTAAATCTTCGTATTCGAGATCCTACATGGCTGGACCCAACCTTTCCTTGCTCAAATAAATCCCCAAGTTAGTTGGATTGGATTTAGCAAGGGTTCAGAGGTCTAGTTCTACGCGCATCAATCCGTGTGAACCCGGTTTAATCGTAGGCATTCTAGACACATTAAGCATTACATAGCATATCCATTTTTAGGGTTGCTACATTATCCCCCCCTTAGGAACATTCGTCCCTGAATGACACTACTAACTATCTAGCGTAATGCGAATCAGATCATAACATAGTTACTATACACAATCAAGCAATAACAATAAAAAAAATGGAGAGATAAGGAAACTTAGACTTAAGAGTAGGAAGTCTAACCTCAAGAGCTGAAATGATGAGGGTATCGGGATCTCATATCGGCCTCGGCCTCCCACGTAGCACCCTCAACAAGATGATCCCTCCACAATACCTTCACTGTGGCAATCTCCTTGTTCTTCAGCCGCTTGACCTGTCTCTCTAAAATCTCAACAGGCACCTCCTCATAGGACAAGTCTTCATCAACCCCCAAACCTTCCACAGGTAGAATCGATGTTGGATCACCTAGGCACTTCTTTAACATGGATACATGAAAGACTGGATGGACAGAAGCTAGCTCCGCAGGCAATGCCAACTCATAGGCCACCTCACCCACACGCTGTAGGATCTCATATGGCCAAAAATACCTCGGACTGAACTTCCCCTTCCTGCCAAACCTCATCACCCTCTTCATAGGTGATATCTTTAAATAGACCTGGTCACCAACATCAAACTGTAAGGTCCTTTTCTTATCTGCATATGACTTCTGCCACTGTAAGCAGTAGCCAACCTGTCCCTAATCACCCTGACCTTCTCTAAGGCCTCATGAATGATCTCTGGACCCAAAATGGATGACTCTCCAACCTCGAACCACCCAACTGGAGATCTACACCTCCTACCATACAGTGCCTCAAACGGTGCCATCCCAATGCTGGAGTGATAGCTATTATTATACGAGAACTCTATCAAAGGCAGATGGTCATCCCAACTACCTCTGAAGTCAATCACACACGCTCTCAACATGTCCTCCAATGTCTGAATGGTGCGTTCTGCCTGCCCATCAGTCTGAGGATGAAAGGCAGTACTAAGCTTTACCTGCGTGCCCAAGCTCTTCTGGAAAGATCTCCAGAAATGTGAAGTAAACTGAGCTCCTCTATCTGAAATGATAGACAAAGGAATCCCATGCCATCTCACAATCTCATCAATGTAGAGTCTCGCATAATCCTCGGCTCTGTAAGTAGACTTCACAGGGATAAAGTGGGCAGACTTAGTCATCCTGTCCACAATAACCCATATGGAGTCATGCTGTCTCCTAGTCCTCGGAAGACCAACCACGAAGTCCATATTAATGGCCTCCCCTTCCAAGTCGGAACCTCAATAATCTGAGTAAGACCGCCAGGCTTAAGATGTTCTGCCTTAACCTGCTGACAATTAGGACACTTGGCCACATATTCTGCAATGTCCTTCTTCATGCCATCCCACCAATAAATCTGCTTAAGATCATGATACATCTTGGTGGAACCTGGATGTATGGAATATCTGGAACCATGGGCCTCTGCAACAATCCTGGTCCGCAAATCATCCACATCTGGTACACACAGCCTGTCCTGATACCTAAGTATGCCGTCACCCAAAGCAAAAGACTCATTCATCTTTATCAACACTGAGTCCTTCAGCTCCATCAACACAGGATCGAGATGCTGACCCTGCTTGACTTCAACTACCAAGGATGATTCAGAACTAGGATGAACTGAAACACCCCCACTAGTAGAGTCAACCAATCGCACACCCAGTCTGGCCAGTCTGTGTACATCTTTCACCAACTCCTTCTTCTCATCCTCAACGTGGGCTGTACTTCCCATGCTCATCCTGCTCAAAGCATCAGCTACAACATTAGCCTTACCTGGATGGTAGTGAACATTCATGTCATAGTCCTTCAACAGCTCCAACCATCTCCGCTGACGTAGATTCAACTCCCTCTGTGTGAACACGTACTGGAGACTCTTGTGGTCTGTGAACACATCCACATGCACTCCATACAAGTAGTGCCTCCACAGCTTCAGTGCAAACACCACAACTGCCAACTCCAGGTCATGAGTGGGATAATTCTTCTCATGAACCTTGAGCTGTCTGGACGCATAAGCTATCACCTTACCAACCTGCATAAGAACACAACCCAAACCAACCCTAGATGCATCACAATAAACAGTGTAATTCTCACCACACTTAGGCAAAGTAAGCACCGGGGCTGAAGTGAGTCTGTCCTTGAGCTCCTGGAAACTCTTCTCACAAGTCTCCGTCCATTCGAACTTGGATTTCTTCTTAGTCAAAGCTATCAGTGGGGCAACAATGGAAGAAAAACACTCCACGAATCTGCGGTAGTAACCAGCCAATCCCAGAAAGCTATGGATATCGGTGGGAGTAAGAGGTTTTGGCCAGTTCTTCACAGCCTCAGTCTTCTTGGGGTCCACCTCCACACCCTGATCGGACACAACATGACCCAGGAAGGTCACTGATCTAAGCCAGAATTTACACTTACTGAATTTGGCATACAACTTATGTTGTCTAAGTACCTGGAAGGTTAGTCTCAAATGTTGTTCATGCTCTTCCTTGGTCCTAGAGTAGATGAGGATGTCATCAATGAATACTATGACGAAAGAATCAAGGTATTCACAGAAGACTCGGTTGATGAGGTCAATAAATGCAGCTGGTGCATTAGTGAGACCAAATGACACTACACATCATTTTAAAATAAAGAGGGTGATTTTCGAAGATATCTTAACATACTTGAGACTTTACTCTTTGTGAATTTATGTTTCATACTTACTCTGGATAATGCATATTACCTAAGCTTATCTGAAGCTTCATATTTGAGATTGAGGAACTTCGTTATCAATCGCACTTAACTTGATGCACCTCACAACTCATGCAACACAAAAATCATGTCCATGTTATACAAAAACAGCAACATGACATGCAAACATGAATTCATTTTAACTCTAACTTATTCGGAAACTTAACCTTACTACCTTGTTTCGATAGTCTATGGTAGTCTAGCATTTATGAAGTAATCCATACCTAAGCCATCTCCTTGATCTAGTAAGCAGCCAACTTAGCATTCTCCTCTTCATCAATACTCATAGCAGGCTTTAGAACCTACCATGCACTCACCTCCATGCGAACAACCACTCTTATAAAACGTCTTTCATTCACGCTGGGCATTTCTATCACTGCCCCTTCTTGGGAAGGCCAGATCTTGAGTCTGGCACCTTAGACCACTTGGCCATCCTAATTCTTGTGTGTATTTTTATACGCGCGCACACAAGAAGGAAGTTAGATACTTAGAATGACACAAAGTGTCAAAGCTCTAGATAGCACGATAAAGAGTAGAAGAAGGGAAATTTTCCTACGCATCATGCAGTCTCTAATTCAGGATAGTGGTGCACTTCACTACCATGACTTAGAAACTACTCAATGTGGTTGATGTGAACTTATTATTCTCGGAATTTAACATAGGGCTCTGATACCAACTTTGTTACGATCGGAGTTTAGACCCCAGACGAGACCGGCGTCGTTGACCTCTTAGAGGTCGCAGACAAGCCTACATACATCATTCTTACTTCATCTAGGTTAATTTTAGCGGAAAATTTGAACTTTTTGTTCCTTAACATGCATGTATATCATTCTACATAAATTCATATATGTTCACAATCAACCATCTAATATTAAGATCATCAACTGAAAGAAATAGTTCAATACTGCATTAAGTGTATACTTGCCAAAATGGCACCAATACAATGTCTGAAATAAAATGGGAAAGAAACACTAGTGGAACATGCTCCACTAGATAAAGCCTACATCTACGCAAGATAATAACAGTAGACATCCTCGAAAGCATGAGGGCCTACCAAATCCGAATGAAAGCTCCACGTGCGGATAGCTGCTTCGTCGTACTGTAAGCTCTAACGTCCACCTGTGCCTGCACCTAAAAATGTAGAGTTGTATGGGATTAGTACACACTTGTACTAAGTATGGGTATATGCAGCACACACCAAGGACATGCATGAGTAAGAATAGCTCTTTCCTAACAACATGATTATGGAAAGTCAAGTCAGTGGACTTGCCAAATTGGGATTAGGAAAGTCAGTGGACTTGCCAAATTTGGATTAGAAAGTCAGGGACTTGCCAAATTGGATTAGGAAAGTCATGCCAT
>CM040618.1:19647542-19681599 GCA_022817965.1 Solanum lycopersicoides | reverse complement strand
TATGACCAAAAAAATAATTTCTTACTAGGGTTCTTATGAATCTACCAAATTTCTGATCAATCAGAGTTTCCTTTTTTTTTTCTCGAATTCCAAAACTATGATCAATTTGGTTGAAAAACGTTGTTGGCCAAAATAGAATTTAAGATTTTCCCGCTCAGTAATTCTTATCATATATCATCATTTTGTAAAATAGATACACAATCAAGAATAAAGAACGAAATATTAAAATTTTCAAAAGAAAAGCATTTTTATGTATACATTTATCAGATATTCACTTCAAGATATTTTTTTAAAAAAAACTTAACTCATATGGAGAGTATATGTTAATTTAATGTCACGACCCGAGTCTACACCCTGGATGTGGATGACACTCGAAGACCATTACTGGTCCCCAAATGAACCCTCATCCTGACTGACTACAAGCGGAAGACTAACTTAAGCATACAAATAGCTTAAAACTGAAAAGAACAACTTTGAATAAAATTATATATTCAACTAGCCATTAAATAGGAAACTTTAGTCTTTAAAATATTTAATAAAATAAATTCTTAATACGGACTCCTCAACTATACTGACTATCTATGAAGCCTCTAAATGACAATGATGGAAGTCGGGACAAGACTCATGACCTCCTGACTAAACTGAAAAGTAAATGAAATCCTCCGGAAGCAAAGAGTCTCAGCATATCTAACTCGAACTCTCGGATGTATCAACTAAGCTCCTGTTAATGATCAAGTATACCTTTGTCTGCACATGAGAAGATGCAGGCCAATTGGCTCAGTACGTGGAATGTACAAGCATGTAAGGGGAATTCTAAAGCATAACATAAGTTTGATACTTGAATAAAAAGGAAACATACTTACCTCTTTTCATCTCAACTCAAAGCAAGAATAATATATTCAACTCAAAGATTAGATACTCAACTTCAAAGATATGATACTTGACTCAGTGAAGCACAGACACACTCAAGATACTCAACTTAAGGTACTCAACTCGAAATACTCAACTCATGATACTTAACTGAACTCATTTCAATATAAAGTAGTTTTACACAAGTTCAATATAAAGAAAAAAAATTTTAAAACATGAAGTTAACTCAATATAATTATATCATGAAAACATATCATGCTCTGTATCAAAGTCTACTTGTGCAATGCATGAATGAAGTCTCGTACCCCATTCATACTAAGAAGAACCCCTTGAGTATTTATGTAAGTAATATCATGGGAGTTTCTCTAACCGACAACCACCACTATGAGCCTAAGTGGTGATACAGTATCTCGTCCACGCTGCCAGAACTGTCGTATACTTTGTCGTCGCATAGACCATCCTCAACCTAGTGGATCCACTGGCTAAACTTAAGTGATCATCTAAAAGGTTTTACACGTTAATACCCATAATGGATACATGGTTTACATGGAGACTTGAGTTATCTGAACTCTCATTCCCACATCGGTGTTCAATATTACTCCCAAAACATACTTTAGCTCATACTTTTAATAAAACTTTCCTTCATTTGGCTTGAGAAAATTTACTGAACCCTATAGCTTTATAAGCTCATTTTTGGAATCAATGTTCCCCTCTTTAGTTCAAAACTCTTTTGGAACTTATTAGTTTCCTTTAAACATAAATGTGAAACATTTATCAACATTTAGGGAAAAATTAGTCCCCCTTATAACTTTAGAGAAATGAACTCAACTCTTGCTCTTTACTTAACTTGAAATTTTAACTCTTAGAGAGTACTTAGTTCCCTTACAACTGTTGAGAATTTAACTCAACTCTTTTCTCTTTCTTGACTTGAACGCTAAGTCTTTAAAACAAAGTAAAAATATTTGTGAAAGACTTTAGAAAACTTTATAACTTTATTTTGACTTGCTCTTAATTTCTAGACTTGACTCTTAACTTTCCTTGAATTGAAGTATGGATTCAAGGTTCATGATCTCATATTTACGGATGATTTAATGATTTTCAACTTGGATGGTTCATGCGGAATCATGAGCACGAACTACTCAACTCAAGGACTCAAAGACACTTCTTATCTAAAGATTCTTCAACTTATAGGGTTCATGCAGAATTTTGGGCATAAACTACTCAATTTGAAGGTCTACATAACTACATAGAACTAATGAGCACAACTTTTATCATTCTTTTACATACTTCCTCCAATATTAGTTCAATTATTTAGTTGATCTCAAAAGATTCATAACTGAACTCGAAAGCTTTCTTGGACTCTACTCTTAACTCTCTATTGAATGTGAATTATGAATTCAAGAGTTATAGTTCATGATATGAAGGACCTAGGTGATATTTTTGACTCGTGACTACATATTATTCACTCTTATACTCACTTGCTTAAGTCTTGAAAGAAGTAACTAGAAGTGGTGGAAGACTCCTCAAAAAAACTCAAATGGACTCTCTCAAAAGGTTTGGAAGAACTATCAAAACTTATTCTTGACTTTACTTTGAATTTGAATTATTTTTTCAAGGTTATGATTAATGTTATGTATGATTTATAAGTGTTTAGAAGTAGTTTAAAGTGTTTAAAATCAAAATGAGTGAAGATACTCTTTAAATGAGCTCAAAGGAGCAACTGGGGGCAAACTGAAGGGGCAGGTGACCTTGGGGATATGGGTGGCGTGGGGAGCCATCCCCTGTAGGATAGAGAAGGGTTGGGGCGCTCTGGCAGGCGCACCGCGCCAGGCCCCAACCCAGAAAATTCTGTCGTGCACTTTTGCTCGTTTTCTCACCCTAAATCTCTTAAAATCGAACGGTTTCTTCCCCAATCACTTGGATTCATTTACTTAACTTAATTACACTCTAATATAATGGAAAAATTCTAAAATTACTCAATTTCATCCCAAGAATTCATCAAACAACAAGATTTAGAATGAACCTCAAGAACACCTATCAAGAACTCATCAAGAACTCAAATCTTTAAACTTTAAGCATGAGATTTCGCTGAAAAATTACATGATTGGCGTGTGTGTGAACTAATCCAACACTATGGAAGCCTACATACCTCTTAGGTATTAGACCCATGCAAAAATCCACAACTAAACTCAAGAATATCGACGAACGTCTTCATCATTACCTTTTTCTCCTCTTCTCTTTTCTTGTCTCTTCTTTAGTTCTCAACTAAAATCCTAGGTGTATATTAGGATTATAAAACTGAATCTAAAAGGATTAGACCCCTATAATATTACTAAAAATAAATTAAATTTGATTGGATAAGGAAAAGACCAAAATACCCCTCACTATTTTTGGCTAACTTTCCTTAACTGGACAATCTTACTTCAAAAGGTCATATATCACTCATCCGAACTCTACATTTATCAAACTCGGCGGATTTGGAAAGATAATTCAAATATATTCATAATGGTACCTTGTAGCACACCTAACTCATCTTGTACTGGAATTTATGGTCGATTGAAATTGACCTAAAACTCATACTTTGCTTAACTCTCCAATTTTCAGATTTTTGCTATTTCCAATTTAATTCTTTTGGGAACTCAAGGTTATAAATCTAGTGAACTTACCTTAACACTTAAGAAATTTTAAATTCCCCAGAAAAATTTACTCACCACAAAGGATGGTTTGAGTCTTAGCTCAAATTTTTTCCGGGGTATCACATTTAAGTAAAGTGAATATCATTATCTCTAGATCCATTGATCCAATCAAATATCACTCTGTTTAGGAGAGTCAATATAGATAATCAAAACTATAAATTAAACTTTAATGACTTGTATCAATTTAATCTGATAAGAAGGAAGGTCTAAGCCAACACATAAACTTAATACTTAACTAAAATTTAGTCATTAAGAACATAGAGATTAATCTCTACCACCACAATATCTTAGTCGAGTAATTTTCTTGGTAAAATTAATTTTTCAAGATACAAAATTATCTAAAACCATCATCTAAATGACCTCAAATTACCAAATAACTATATAATAATGAGTGTTTTAAAATTATATCGTTCTTTATGAACCTACCAAATTTCAAGTCAATGAGAGTTCAGAATTATTATTTATATCCAAAGCTATGATCAAATTCAGATTCAAATGATTTGAGGAAAAATGAACAGATCTACATCCTTATAATATATCAATTTATGTTAACTCATCACATGTTGTAACACCCCGTAGCCAAAACAGACAACAAATAAGTTTTTTTAGTAAAATCTACAGGTGTAGCCGACGTGACCATCGACGGACCGTAGCCTGACTCACGATCCATCCTGCACAACCGTCGATGGGATCAGAGACTCTCAAAAACTCAGCCAGGAAAAATTGTCTAAGTCTTGATCGACGGACGGACCTACGGTCCGTAGGTCACACGACGGTCCGTAGTCCGTGACCGTCGACCGAGACCCCCTTCAGCCACTCTCTGACAAGAACCACAGATGACCAGCACAGTCCGTAGGTGGACCCACGGTCCGTAGGTCTGACGTAGGTGGGAACTAGCAGCCAGTTAGGGGGGAAATGCAGTAGGGTCACCTTCAAATGATCAGAACTCTTAGAACAAAATAAATTAGGTGTCCCATGACATATAATCAGATAGATAATTGAATGAATTAGGTGTCCCATGAGATATCATCAGATAGATAATTGAATTATCTTTCCATATCCACCTACCTTGCTAAAATTAGAGCTCCGAGTAAAACGTTATGTCCGTTTTAGTAAAGGTCTGTCGAACAGGCCCAACCTACGGACCAAATGACGGACCGTCGATGGAACGACGGACCGTCAGTCCTGGTCGTCGTTTGGTCCGACAGCAACTTACCCAGGGGTCTTTTGATATTTTTCCACTTCGTTTAAATCTTAGGATACGTCATTTTGACCCTAAATCATTTGATTTTAGTCAGTTTAAGCCTAGAAAAATAACTAAAACTTACCTAAGTCAAATCATTAATCAAAAGTTAGAAAATTAGAAGCAAGAAAGGAGAAAAAAGGTCAAGAATCCTAGTCAAGAAAGCAGCAAGTTTCCAACAGTTTCAGCCACGAAATACAAGTATTTTTCCGTGAATTTCATCACCAGGTATGTGGGATTTCACTAGTGGGTTCCTTTCACCCATTGGGTCCTTAGTTTTGAGTCAGTTCTTGATTCTCTTATCATGATTAAACCTAGGGTTTCTAGAACATTGGTAGAACTTCATGACTTAGTTAAATATATGTTCCAAATCAGATTATCATGTTATTACTCAGATTATCGATTGAATTTCAGATCCCTAGCTTTGTACTTCTTTAGTTCCTAAATTACACATGATAGGTCAGATATTTCAGTTATGAAGATATACATGCTTCAGTTTTTTAACGCATCATTATCATATTAAATGTTGCATTCTCGATTTGCATGTTCAGTTTCGAGCTATGCAGAATTTATAGAAACTCAGACATAATCAGTTAAGTTACATAATTCATCGGGAGTAGCATAATACCGAGTTGGACTAGGGTTTAGCGTACCCAATAGTTCTAAAACTACTAGCCAAGTAGGTTGTAAGTCCCTTCTGTGGGCAATCAGTTTAGTGATCACGCCAGCATGCCTTTATACCTTTGGCAGGGTATATTGGGTCCTCTCGATGGGTCGTATACATCGGACTCCACATTTAGCTCATGTGGTTTTATTATCGGTTATTAGTAGATCCCATAGATTAGTCAAACTATCTGCATTGACCATTTATCAGTTTATTCAGTATTCAGTTTCAGCATGTTATAAATTGGTCATTGCATTCAGTTAGCTCAGAATTCAGTATATTATGTTCAGTTTATTATTGTTTTTGTGCTTATTCAGTTATGTTTTATTTCAGCTTTACTCTATCCTACATGCTCAGTACCTTCAAGTACTGACGCATACGTGCGCTACATCTTCTTGTGATGTAGGTTCAGGTTCTCAGCATCTAGATCACGCATAGATCGATTTACGATCTCCTGTTCAGCAGATTCAGTGGTGAGTCCTCATTCTCTGAGGACAACAGTCATAAGTGTCATTTCAGTCTTTAGTCATTTAGTTTCAGTTTTTGCTAGATTTAGCTGGGCTTGTCCGAGTATTTCTAGTCTAGTTTAGAGGGTTATTTCAGACATAGTTAGTTTCAGCTTAGTGTTGTGTTAGTAACTTCATTGTATTAAACTCATGAGTCTTCATATTATATCAGTTTTAGCATATGGGTATTCCCCATCTTTTCATAATAAATTATGATTTAGCTTCTGCATCAGTTTATTATCTTTAGTATGCTCATGATCATGCCAGCAGGGTTAGCTTGGGATCACTTGTGGTCCTAGGTTCCGTGTCCGTGTCTCGGGGGTAGCTAGGGACATGACAAAACTTGGTATCAAAGCACTAGGTTCAAGAGTCCTAGGATGTCTGAAAAGCCGCACTAAGTAGAGTTCTTTTCATGGGTGTGAAGTGCACCACATCTAATGAGAGGGAGGCTATGAAGTATTTTAAGAAAACTTCACTTTGTTGTTACTCTTATCGTGCGTAAGGTATGACTTAATCCCATTTTAACTTGACGTTCTACTTTTCAGATCATGCCTCCTCGTAGAGCTAACTCTAGGAATGCAAATGCCAGGAATGCAAACGCAGCTCCTCCAGTCCCAGATCAAGAAGTCTCCAATGCTGAGTTCAGGAATGCCATACAGATGTTGGCTTAGAGTATGACCCACCAGAACAATCGGGTTCATGCTCCTCTGAATGAAAATGGTGGATCAGCAGCAGCAAGGGTCCGTGACTTTGTTAGGATGAATCCGCCTGAGTTCTTAGGATAACAGACTAATGAGGATCCTCAGAATTTCTTGGATGAGATAAAGAATATCTGTGAGTTAATGTAAGTCACCGGGAATGATCGGGTTGAGTTGGCATCACACCAGTTGAAGGATGTGGCTCATATCTGGTACACTCAGTGAAAATAAAATAGGGGTGCAAATGCAGCTGCTATCACTTGGGATTGTTTTATTGAGACTTTTCTGGAGAGGTTTTTCCCAATAGAGTTGAGAGAAGTAAAGGCTCAAGAATTCATGAACTTGAGGCAGGGAAACATGACAGTCCAAGAGTATGGGCTAAAGTTTAACCAACTCTCCAGGTATACTCCTCACATGGTTGCTGACTCCAGGGCTCAAATGAATAATTTCTTGTATGGAGTGTCATATTTGGTGAGGACAAAGTGCAGAAATGCTATGTTGCTGGGAGATATGAACATCTCTAGGCTTATGACTCATGCTCAGCAGGTTGAGGGTGATAAGCTTAGGGAACAGTCCTAGGAGAATAAGAAGGCTAGGACTAGGAACTATGACTATTCTCAGCAGAAATCGGGTAGTGGAAATTGCTCTAAGGATCAGCAGAAGTTTTCAGCTCCAGCCCCTTCATCAGCTAGTGTTCCATCCTCCAAGAACAGGTATGACCAGAAGAGTAGAGCATCAGGCTCTAAGTCTCTGGGAAGTGTTTCAGGCACCAAGACTTACCCCATTTGCCCTAAGTGTGGTAAGAACCATCCAGGCGAGTGCCTTGCAGGAAAAGAAGGATGTTTTGGGTGCGGTCAGTCTGGTCACAGGTTGAGGGATTGTCCTTCTAGACAGAGTCAAGGAGGTGGAAATGGTAGAGTTCAATCTACAACTTCATCAGCACCAGCAAGTCGCCCACCTCAGCAGGGTAACTCATCTGGTACAGGTGGCGTTCAACGGCAAAACAGACTGTATTCTCTTCAGGCTCGCCAGGAGTAGGAAGGTTCTCCTGATGTAGTCACTCGTACGTTACAAGTCTTTGACCTTGATGTTTATGCATTGTTAGATCCAAGGGCTACTCTTTCTTTTGTAACTCCTTACATAGCAGTCCAATTCAGTGTCAATACAAAAACTCTCTCAAAACCTTTCTCAGTCTCTACTCCAGTCGGTGACCCAGTTATAGCTAGATAGGTATACAGAAATTGCCCTATCACTCTCAGAAAGTCACCTCAGCAGATCTAGTAGAGTTAGAAATGGTAGACTTCGATGTCATTCTAGGCATGGATTGGTTACATTCATGTTATGCCTCAGTCGATTGTAGAACTAGGATTGTTCGTTTCCAATTTCCAGACGAACCAATCTTAGAATGGAAGGGTAGTAGCTTAGCGCCTATGGGTCGATTTATTTCTTGCCTTAAGGCCAGAAAGATGATCTCTAAGGGTTATATCTATCATCTAGTTCAGATTAAGGATTCTAACTCTGAAACCCCAACTCTTGAGTAAGTTTTAGTAGTCAGTGAATTTCCAAAAGTGTTTCCAGAAGATCTTCCTGAAGTTCCTCCCGAAAGGGAAATCTACTTTGGAATTGATCTCCTTTCAGATACCCAGCCTATTTCTATTCCTCCTTACAGAATGGCTCCAGCATAGCTTAAGGAATTGAAAGAGCAGTTAAAAGACCTTCTAGATAAGGGTTTTATCAGACCTAGTATTTAACCATGGGGTGCACCAATGTTGTTCGTAAAGAAGAAAGATGGTTCTCTCAGAATGTGTATTGACTATAGACAGTTGAACAAGGTCACAATCAAAAATAAGTATCCTATCCCCAGGATTGATGACTTGTTTGACCAACTTTAGGGTGCTAGTCATTTCTCAAAAATATACCTCAGATCGGGTTATCATCAGCTCAGAGTCACAGATAGTTACATTCTGAAAATAGCCTTCAGAAGTCGGTATGGTCATTATGAATTTGTGGTTATGTCATTTTGACTAACCAATGCTCCTGTAGCTTTCATGGATTTGATGAACAGAGTGTTCAAATAGTACTTGGACTTGTTTGTTATCATCTTCATTGATGATATCCTCATTTACTCTAGAAATGGGGAAGAACATGCGAGTCATTTGAGAATTGTTCTATAGACTCTCAAGGATTGCCAGTTATTCGCTAAGTAGCAAATGTGAGTTCTGGTTGCAATCCGTTGCTTTCCTTGGTCACATTGTGTCTAGCGAAGGGATTCGAGTGGATTCACAAAACATTGAAGCAGTGAAAGAATGGCCCAGGATAACATCTTCTACAGATATCATAAGTTTCTTAGGTCTAGCGGGCTATTACCGAAGGTTTGTGGAAGGATTTTCATCCATAGACTCACCATTCACTAGGTTGACACAGAAGATGGTCAAGTTTCAATAGTCAGATGATTGTGAGAAAAGTTTTGCAGAGTTGAAAACTAGATTGACTACAACTCCTGTTTTGACTCTACCAGAGGGTTAAGATGGTTATGTGATCTATTGTGATGCATCCAGAGTTGGCCTTGGTTGTATATTGATGCAGCGAGATAAGGTTATAGCTTATGCTTCTAGACAGCTTAAGGTTCATGAGATGAACTATCCAACTCATGACCTCGAGCTTGCAGCAGTGGTGTTTGCACTCAAGATCTAGAGACACTACTTGTATGGTGTTCATGTAGATGTTTTCACTGACAATAAGAGTCTTCAGTATGTGTTCACCCAGAAAGAGTTGAATCTTCGCCAGAGGAGATGGCTTGAGTTCCTTAAGGATTATGATATGAGTGTGCATTATCATCCTGGCAAGGCGAATGTGGTAGCAGACGCTCTTAGTAGATTATTTATGGGTAGTGTAGCCCATGTTGAGGAATAAAGAAAGAAGCTAGTGAAGGATGTTCACAGGCTTGCTCGCTTGGGAGTTCGCCTTATGAGCATATCAGACAACGGTGTAACAGTTCAGAATGGGGCAGAATCGACTTTGGTAGTGGAGGTTAAGGAAAAGCAAGACAGTGATCCAATCTTGCTTGAACTTAAGGGTACAGTCCATAATCAGAGAGTGGAGGTTTTCTCCCAAGGGGGAGATGGTGTACTTCGCTACCAGGGTAGATTGTGTGTTCCTGATATGGGCGAGTTGAGACAACATATTCTTGCAGAAGCCCATAACTCCAGATATTCTATTCACCCAGGTGCCACTAAGATGTACCGCGATCTGCGGGAAGTCTATTGGTGGAATGGCATGAAGAGGGATATAGCAGATTTTGTGAGTAAGTGCCCCAATTGCCAGCAAGTCAAGGTAGAACATCACAAACCAGGGGGTATGACTCAAGAGATCGACATTCCTACTTGGAAGTTGGAAGTGATCAATATGGATTTCATCATAGGTTTACCGCGTACTCGAAGACAACATGACTCCATTTGGGTGATAGTTGATAGGATGACTAAGTCTTCTCACTTTTTGGCAGTCAAGACTACATATTCGGCAGAGGACTATGCCAAGCTTTACATTAATGAAATTGTGAGGTTGCATAGGGTTCCTTTGTCTATCATCTCAGATAGAGGTCCTCAGTTTACCTCTCATTTCTGGAAGTCATTTCAGAAGGGTCTTGGTACTCAAGTTAACCTTAGCACAGCATTTCATCCGCAAACGGATGGACAGGCAGAGCGTACCATTCAGAACCAAGAGGATATGTTGAGACCTTGTGTGATCGATTTCAAAGGTAGTTGGGATGATCACCTTCCTCTTATTGAGTTCGCCTACAACAATAGCTACCATTCCAGCATTCAGATGGTCCCTTATGAGAATTTATATGGGCGTAGATGGAGATCTTCTGTTGGTTGGTTTGAAGTAGGTGAAGCAGCTTTGATAGGGCCAGATTCAGTCCTTTATGCTATGGAGAAAGTGCAACTCATTAGAGATAGACTTAAGACAGCCCAAAGTCGTCAGAAATCTTATGCAGATGTAAGGAGAAGGGAACTAGAGTTCCAAGTTGATGATTGGGTTTTTCTGAAAGTCTCACCTATGAAAGGGGTGATGAGATTTGGAAAGAAAGGGAAGCTCAGTCCTAGATATGTAGGCCCTTACAAGATCTTGAAAAGGGTTGGCAAGGTGGCATATGAGTTAGAATTGCCAGCAGAATTAGCAGCAGTGCATCCGGTCTTCCACATCTCACTCTTGAAGAAGTGTGTGGGTGATCCAGCCTCTATAGTGCCATTGGAGAGTGTGGCGGTGAAAGATAGTCTTTCTTATGAGGATGTACCAGTTGAGATTCTTGACCGTCAGGTTAGAAGGTTGAGAAACAAAGAAGTCGCTTCAGTCAAGGTTTTGTGGAGGAGTCAGTCCGTAGAGGGAGCTACTTGGGAAGCAGAAGCAGCCATGAAAGCCAAGTATCCTCACCTTTTCCTTCCGATTCCACTCCAGCTTGAGGTAATAGTTCCTCTTCAGTTTTCCAGTCATTCATGCGTAATTCAGTCTTAGAATCATGTTCCCTCAGTTTGTACTTGCATTTTCAGCGTATTTGCATGTTCTCGGAACTCAATTCAGTCAGAAACTCAGTTCTCAGTGTTAGTAGTAGGGTTTGCAGCTCTCTCCCTCTATTTCAGCTAGTTTAGTCTTCATTCGAGGACGAATGTTCCCAAGGGGGAGATAATGTAACACCCCGTAGCCAAAACAGACCAAAAATCAGTTTTTCAGAAAAATCTACAGGTGCACCGACGTGACCATCGATGGACCGTAGCCTGACCACGGTCCATCCTGCACAACCGTCGATGGGATCAGAGACTCCCAAAAACTCAGCCAGGAAAATTGGCTAAGTCTTGATCGACGACGGACCTACGGTCGTAGGTCAGATGACGTCCGTAGTCTGTGACCATCGATAGAGACCCCTTCACCACTCTCTGACAAGAACCACGGATGACCAGCACGGTCCGTAGTGGACCACGGTCCGTAGGTCTGACCGTAGGTGGGAACTAGCAGCCAGTTAGGGGGAAATGCAGTAGGGTCAACTTCAAATGATCATAACTCTAGACAAAATGAATTAGGTGTCCCATATATCATCGGATATATAATTGAATTAGCTTTCCATATCCACCAACCTTGCTAAACAGAGCTCCGAGTAAAAAGTTATGCCCATTTTAGTAAAGGCCTATCGAACAGGCCCAACCTACGGACCAAACGACGGACCGTCAGTCCTGGTCGTCGTTTGGTCCGACAGCAACTTACCCAGGGTCTTTTGGTCTTTTCCCACTTTGTTTAAACCTTAAGATACGTCGTTTTGACCCTAAATCATCATTTTAGTCAGTTTAAGCCTAGAAACATAACTAAAACTTACCTAAGTCAAATCATTAATCAAAAGTTAGAAAATTAGAAGCAAGAAAGGAGAAAAAAGGTCAAGAACCCTAGTCAAGAACGTAAAAGTTTCCAGCAGTTCCAGCCACAAAATCTAAGTATTTTTCCGTGAATTTCATCACCAGGTATGTGGGATTTCACTAGTGGGTTCCTTTCACCCATTGGGTCCTAGTTTTCAGTCAGTTCTTGATTCTCTTATCATGATTAAACCTAGGGTTTCTAGAACTTTGATAGAACTTCATGATTTAGTTAAATATATGTTCCAAATCAGATTATCATGTTATTACTCATATTATCGATGAATTTCAGAACCCTAGCTTTGTATTCTTTAGTTCTAATTACATGCTAGGTCAGATATTTCAGTTATGCAGATATACATGCTTTAGTTTTTAATGCATCATTATCAGATTAAATGTTGCATTCTCGATTTGCATGTTCAGTTTTGAGCTATCCAGTATTTACAGAAACTCAGACATAATCAATTAATTTACATAATTCATTGGGAGTAGCATAATACCGAGTTGAACTAGGGTTTAGCGTACCCAATAGTCCCAGAACTACTAGCCAAGTAGGTTGTAAGTCCCCTCTGTGGGCAATCTGTTTAGTGATCACGTCAGCATGCCTTTATACATTTGGTAGGGTATATTGGGTCCTCCCGATGGGGCGTATACATCGGACTCCACATTTAGCTCATGTGGTTTTATTATCGGTTATTAGTAGATCCCACAGATTAGTTAGACTATCTGCATTGACCATTTATCAGTATATTCAGTATTCAGTTTCAGCATGTTATAAATTGGTCATTGCATTCAGTTAGCTCAGAAATTCAGTATATTATTTTCAGTTTATTATACTTGCTTTTGTGCTTGTTCAGTTATGTTTTATTTCAGCTTTACTCTATCCTACATGCTCAGTACCTTCAAGTACTGACGCATACGTGCGCTACATTTTCTCGTGATGTAGGTTCAGATTCTCAGCATCCAGATCACGCATAAATCAATTTCCGATCTCCAGTTCAGCAGATTCAGTGGTGAGTCCTCATTAGCCGAGGCCAACAGTCATGAGTGTCATTTAATTCTCTAGTTATTTAGTTTCTTTTTTTTGCTAGATTTAGTTGGGGCTTGTCCGAGTATTTTTAGTCCAGTTTAGAGTCTTATTTCAGACATAGTTAGTTTCAGCTTAGTGTTGAGTTAGTAACTTCATTGTATTAAACTCATCAGTCTTCATATTATATCAGTTTTAGCATATGGGTATTCCCCATCTTTTCATAATAAATTATGATTTAGCTTCCGCATCACTTTATTATCTTTAGCATGCTCATGATCATGCCAGCAGGGTTAGCTTGGAATCACTTGTGGTCTTAGGTTCTGTGTCTGCGTCTCGGGGATAGCTCGGGGCGTGACACGTGTGATCATATACCACGTATAACATAAATAAAATAGATATAAAGATGACGTTCATACTAAATCGTATTTTAATTCCAAAGAACAACTTTAAAATCATTTTAACGACCTCAAAACATAACCACATAGCAATGAGTACTTCTTACTAAGCCGTTATCAATGAACTTACCAAATTTCAGGTCAATTAGAGCATATAAAGAATCTTTATTTCCAAAGATGTGACCAAATTCATGTAAAAGTAATTTAAATATCTTTCGGAATTAAAACAATATGACATACACTCTTATCACATATCAATTCATGTTAAATAACAATGTGTAATCATGTTCCAAATTTAACATAAATATAAATTACATGAAGAATGATCTTATCATATTCAAATCAAAGTTTTAATCCGATAAACTACCTAAACCCATCTAGACGATTTTCGTTGGAACCATCAAATTTCAAGTCAATTAGATATCATAAAATTCATGATCATCTTAACTATGACCAAATTTGAAAAATTAATCGTTTCAGGCATAGTTAGGGATTAAAATAACTCGATCAACATTTTTTTTCTCCTTTAATAATTATCTCATGAGCATAAGGCATACTTGTGTCCTATCTTTCAGATAAGACACATAGCTAACCTCTTTACAACATTTTGTTCTCTCAATTAATACACTTGAGAATTCAAGATATTATATTTCTCACTTTAAACTAGTGAAAATCTTTAATATCTCTTCTCATGAATTAATTTAAGTGTTACTAGTATCAAAAGGTTAATCTCTTCCGGGTAAACAAACCTTTACTATTATACATTTATGTAGAACAATACATACATGATACATTGAGGATATTCTAACGACTCAAATAAATAGACCACTTTCGTAGATCCTATTTATTTATCATAATTCGTAATTCATATATTGTAATCTCACATATATACAATATTAAGAATCATATATCTATATGAAAGAGAATACTAGGTCCTCCTACGTAAACCTTTCCGATGAGGCACAATAAATATTTGTTCAAACTACCATTTGTTTTCAATAAATAGAGAACATCCTCTCATTAAAACAACGAAATTCTGAACCTCTTTTTCTTCTTCTTCTTCACAATTAAATATTTGTGTACTCTGCTCATGTTGAGTGGTTCAGTGACCCCATAGCTTATGTTAGAAATCTTGGTATGTATCTTACCGTTATTAATTTATGCTTATGATATTAAGGTTAAATGATAAGATGTAATAATATTCATTTTCATTTATATTATTAATCTTTTATGTAAGATGATATAGTGTTTTAGTTTTAGTGACCGATAGATTTTTAGTATTATTAAATTCCTGCGCGAAGCATGGGTAATTTTATGTTGATTCTTTAGGTAAATTTCCACAATGTTCTTTCTCTATGTAATTTACATAGACTTTTTCCTTTACTTATATGTCAAAGTCGCATATGTTTTCAAAAAAGAAAAATGAATGTACATTCAAAATCTAAATATTCTTTTACTCAATAAAAAACCTACTACCTTATCTATTTTTCTTTACAATTGTTATTCTGGGTAGCAGGGATCTTCACCCTTCATCAATTGAGTAGTTTTTATTTTTAGTAAGTAAAAATCACTTTTTCGTGAGCGGAATTTTGGGTTGCAGTGACTCAGTCTCCAAATAATTGTTGTTGCAATGAAAATGTATGCAAGTTTTAATAAACTTTTACAATTATGACTCATCTACAAAGTGGTTTATATTTTCCTATCCTCTACTTTCAATTTATAATGTACCCTATAAACTCACAACTATTCCACAATATTATAATAGTATTTTAAAATCGAAGAGCAAACTAGAGTTCATTACACAAATTGATAGCATGATTTGCTTTTGGTCTGGTTAAATTTACGTAATTTTCATTTTTAGTATATAATATGTTGATAATAATCAGCCTCAGCGAGAGGGAATCTCAACTTTTAGAACAAGTATTTCATAATGTATGTCATATAACATCATGGGTAAACTTAATAAGGATCATTACAAAGTCCGTAAAGAGCCATATGTAGTGAAAGAAGGATATTTGGATTTTCTCTGTTTGCTTACTCTTGTATAATTTTTGCTCTGTCTGAATTTTGGCCGTTGATGCCTCATTGAATTCTGAAGGCAGATTGTTTTGGTTGACAAATGATTTTGCAGGCCGTAGTTAGAGACTTGGAAAAGCATGGGATCGTTGTGGTCAGCTGTAATTTGAGACAACCAAGCAAGATAACAAGCCACAAGAAATGAAGGGCAAGGAAATAGTGGTTGACATTTAAGCTGACATATTCAATGAATTTGAAGCAGTGCACTTGAACTTTAAAAATTTGAAGGCATAGCCACATTGCATGAAGCTTGGAAATTTTACTATCATTGAGTGAGGTATTGACTATTTACTTTGCATAACCTTTTACAATTGTAAGACAAGTAAAATTATATGTTTGTTCTTCTTTGTCCAGCGTTGAAATGATGAAGGGTAGTTGGAATTTCTCTGTTTGTTTGCTCTTTTGTAGTCTTTGTTAAAATTGAAATTACAATGTTCGAATCTCATTAATTTGTAAGGGAAGATTGTCCAGATAATAGGTGAATTCAGATGTCATAGGCTTGGACTTTTTATAAAACTAATTAATAATTGTTTAGTTTTGTTTTCATGTTTTTTTTTCTGTTTATGTTGCAAGTTCAAATAAAGTCGTAGTTATTCAGTAAATCTCTCTTCTCAAAGAAGTTAAATCAAATAGACTAAGGATGTAACATATTGGCTAAATTTGGTAAATTAGAGATGTTTCATCAGGTAGAGTTGTCTTAATCATTTTTACGTCTGGAACCACACACAAGCATTTGTGTAGTAAAATATTTGCATTGTTAAAGTATTAATTGAAATATTTCTTGCAAATGGTCTTTTCGGTTATATTTGAAAAGATTTAAGATAGCCAGTGTTTTACCACATTTTAAAAGATTTCGTTGCTACTTAATAAAAATAATATACATTACAAGAGTATCATTTTACAAGTGGAAGATTTTAATTAACATGGAGGAGATGAATTAATGCATTTAGATATAGAAACTTGAAATCAGAGTATTTATTAATTTAACATTTTAAGTCAAGCTTAAGTGTATGTCTATATATTACCCACACAAAAAAATGACAGCAGTGTGATAATATTCTCATATTCTATCAAATAAAGGTCACTAACATAATGCAGATTATATTGCTGTAAAAATGTCTATATTCATGGATCCAAATTAGTCAGAACCAACATAAATAAACATGTCTTTTTATGTTAGATTGAAAATCACAAAGCTTTACATGTTGTCAATGTACTGCTCGAAACCAAACAAATAAAAATGTCTTTTGACAATGCAAATTAGTACCATCAACGATTTTGAAGGACTTGCTGAGACGTCAATTCAAATGGTCATACGTTATTTCATTAAACTCAAAAGAGATGTAGGTTAATCGAGGTATTACCACCGTGCGAAGCGAGGTTAGTTTACCTAGTTTCTAATAATTCAAATAAACAAACCATTTAATGCTAACCATTTATTAGTTATATGAAATTCTTAATATATTCATGTTAATATATTCACGTGAGAAAACATTTTATGCTCATTAACAAATAAATTCCTTTTCTATTCAAAATCAATCCAATTATACTTCGTTCTAGTAATCACTGCCCTTTCGTGATAATGAGAAAGCATAAATATTAAGTTACTTCCTGTAATTTATGATCAAAAATAAGGAAAAGAATATTTGAAGAGAAAACTAAATTACAAAGGAAATACATTCAAAACCAACAACTTTTATCCTGTATACACATCTAATTGATTTTGTATTTTTTTTTATTAAAAAAAACACGATGTGTGCTATCAATTCAAGGTGCATAGCCGCCATATGATATTAACATTACCTCAACTTCCTTTTCATTGTTTTCTTTATATAAACAAATAAAATTGGGTAGAATCATTAAAACTCCACACCATGTCCACCGCCATTAACAAGTACAATGTTCAATTCCTTCTTGATTTACTGATCACAAAAACACTATTTTCTACAAAGAATTCTTTCAACCAAACAAACAAGGAATCTCATGTCCAGTACTTCAATGAATTAATACGGCACACAGTCTGACTAGAGAATTCAATTCTGAAAACACATAGTCGGATCATACATAATCACAAGTACATTATCTTTTTAAGTTATCTATTTAGATGTAAGCTAGGCTCTTGATGTCAATTGTTAGAAAACTATATGCACAGCGGAAGCATATCTTGGATCTTTACTACTTACATGAATAATAGATAACCAATACCGTTTATGCTAGAACACATAAACTTGCTAGAATTTAATGCAATAAATACCTCTTGAAGCGTGAACATCTCCTTCAATCAAATCCCCAAGTTAGACATACCTTCAAGTGAATCTACAAGATAGTTATGGTCTTCTACAGTGATCCCAAGTTCACATCTGAACTCTCTCAATACTTGGGTGGGCAAGTATTGAATAGAAAACTAATCATTTTTCTAGGGTTAGAAGAATCTCTAATTATAGAGATTTCTTCCCAATCCAAGAGGAGAATAAAATTCATATTATTTTTCTTCCACTTAAAATTTACACGTTAGTTTTCTTATATAAGAAAACTCACGCCCATCTCCCCTTTTCACTTTAGAAATAGGATTATGAGTTCTAGTTAAATCTGAGTAATATAGGAACCACAAAATTAATTACCGAGGCTTTCTATAATAGAAATAATTCAAATAATTAATTTGAATTATTCTTACCATAATAAATTACAAATAATTCAACTAGAAATTCGTAATTGCACTCCTCTATTTATATTTCGTAATTCCCCATTAAACACTTATGTAATTCCCCATGTTAAGATTTCAGATACTAATCAATAAATTAAATATTTAACGAATTTAACTTAATGATTAATTTTCTTTAGAGCACTACTTAACTTATTATGAGTCGGATTCATGAATTCACTCGCAAAATTTGACACGATGAAAACTTATAAGTTTCTCAGAAAACCATATCAATCAATCTCTATTACGAGACATGGATTCTATCAACTAACTTATTATTTCATCAATATATATTATTATCATCCAACATACCAGACATATTGACCCATCTCAGAATCTCACCTTTTAATAAATCAAGACGATAATTAATATATACATATCATAATAGTTTTATCAAGATTAAGAATATAAGTACATTTAATAGTTTAGAGCATATGTTTTTGTCAGTCAGTTTAAAACAACTATCTCTACTCGGTCCAGTTTAATACATACAAAATGCACTAGCACAAGAAGTTGGAACTATACCGTTCCCATAATCAAGATAAATTACATTTAATCTTGTGCTACAATCGTAGCAGATGACATGTCCAATTTCCATCCTAGATTGTGAACCAAAAAACTTTATACTTATAAGAACCGATGATTTAATCCTCTATGTATAAACTAAAACTCTACACACTAAATCATCTACTATATATATAAATAGATACTATAACGAATATATGATCTATTAGAATTGAGCAAATATTTGTTCTCTAATAAATATTATTTCTTAACACATGATTAATAATATATATCCCAGCATGCATGACTATTATGTGCGTCGGAATAAAAAGTAGTTGATCCTATAACATTTGTTATCATAACCTCAACTTTTGGATCATGACAATATCAACTCTAAATTGCTGGGCTGAGGGGTATATCATATCCATATCCCTTCATATCATTGTGTACAGATTGAAATAGTACCTAATGATAACGTCGTAAAATGTGTTAAGCAAAAACACTTCATATGTAATGGTTATGTAATCAATGATAGTATTGAAATTAAACTTTTTTATTAGATTAACCAATTAATTTTTCACTACTCACTTAGAAGATAACCATATTAAGTATAACTAATTATCTTTAAATAAAGAAAGCATTCTACTATAATAGGTTAAATATATTAACACTTCAAAAAGTAAGTTTTTCCTACAATAAATAAATGTTTTTTTTTTGGTAATAACAATAAATAAATGTTACAATGCTACCTGATAATACAAATTCTTTAGACAATGATTTAATTCTTCATAGTAATATATATTGCATAAGCATGTGAAATTAAACCTTAAAATTGAGTTAGATGTTCATCATCACACACATCTTCTGTAGGTTATCAAGAAAAGATATATCAAACAAAAGGGGGAAGAGAAATTGTACACTTCCAATCCAATATTTTGTAAGCTTGGATTTGATTGTGTTATGGCTTTTATAATACAGATTTTGTAGAAATTAGGTCTTAGGCCTAACTCACACCCCAAAAGCTAGCTCAAAGGGAGGAGGATTGCTCAAGCCTTATAAGGAGTCCACCCATTTCATTAACCACTGATGTGGGACTTTTGTCATTCTTAACATCCCACCTCACGCCCAGTGCTTAGCATCTGGTGCGTGGGCAATTTTTGATTTTTGGAGGCCCCAAGATCGGGTGAGGCGGACCTACTCTGTTACCATGTAGAAATTAGGTCTTAGGCCTAACTCACACCCCAAAAGCTAGCTCAAAGGGAGGAGGATTGTCCAAGCCTTATAAGGAGTACCCATCTCATTAACCACCGATGTGGGACTTTTGTCATTCTTTAACAGATTTGATAATCAATTAATCTATTTTAAAGGAAAATTACGTAGCACATTAGACAAAACTCACAAATTTCACCTTCATTTCTTCATTAATTTGTCTCTGGAGATTTTCAGNGTGTAATCATGTTCCAAATTTAACATAAATATAAATTACATGAAGAATGATCTTATCATATTCAAATCAAAGTTTTAATCCGATAAACTACCTAAACCCATCTAGACGATTTTCGTTGGAACCATCAAATTTCAAGTCAATTAGATATCATAAAATTCATGATCATCTTAACTATGACCAAATTTGAAAAATTAATCGTTTCAGGCATAGTTAGGGATTAAAATAACTCGATCAACATTTTTTTTCTCCTTTAATAATTATCTCATGAGCATAAGGCATACTTGTGTCCTATCTTTCAGATAAGACACATAGCTAACCTCTTTACAACATTTTGTTCTCTCAATTAATACACTTGAGAATTAAAGATATTATATTTCTCACTTTAAACTAGTGAAAATCTTTAATATCTCTTCTCATGAATTAATTTAAGTGTTACTAGTATCAAAAGGTTAATCTCTTCCGGGTAAACAAACCTTTACTATTATACATTTATGTAGAACAATACATACATGATACATTGAGGATATTCTAACGACTCAAATAAATAGACCACTTTCGTAGATCCTATTTATTTATCATAATTCGTAATTCATATATTGTAATCTCACATATATACAATATTAAGAATCATATATCTATATGAAAGAGAATACTAGGTCCTCCTACGTAAACCTTTCCGATGAGGCACAATAAATATTTGTTCAAACTACCATTTGTTTTCAATAAATAGAGAACATCCTCTCATTAAAACAACGAAATTCTGAACCTCTTTTTCTTCTTCTTCTTCACAATTAAATATTTGTGTACTCTGCTCATGTTGAGTGGTTCAGTGACCCCATTGCTTATGTTAGAGATCTTGGTATGTATCTTTCCGTCATTAATTTATGCTTATGTTATTAAGGTTAAATGATAAGATGTAATAATATTCATTTTTATTTATATTATTAATATTTTATGTAAGATGATATAGTGTTTTAGTTTTAGTGACCGATAGATTTTTAGTATTATTAAATTCCTGCGCGAAGCATGGGTAATTTTATGTTGATTCTTTAGGTAAATTTCCACAATGTTCTTTCTCTATGTAATTTACATAGACTTTTTCCTTTACTTATATGTCAAAGTCTCATATGTTTTCAAAAAGAAAAATGAATGTACAATCAAAATCTAAATTTTATTCTTTTACTCAATAAAAAACCTACTATCTTATCTATTTTTCTTTACAACTGTTATTCTGGGTAGCAGGGATCTTCACCCTTCATCAATTGAGTAGTTTTTATTTTTAGTAAGTAAAATCACTTTTTCGTGAGCGGAATTTAGGGATGCAGTGACTCAGTCTCCAAATAATTGTTGTTGCAATGAAAATGTATGCAGGTTTTAATAAACTTTTACAATTATGACTCATCTACAAAGTGGTTTATATTTTCCTATCCTCTACTTTCAATTTATAATGTACCCTATAAACTCACAACTATTCCACAATATTATAATAGTATTTTAAAATCGAAGAGCAAACTAGAGTTCATTACACAAATTGATAGCATGATTTGCTTTTGGTCTGGTTAAATTTACGTAATTTTCATTTTTAGTATATAATATGTTGATAATAATCAGCCTCAGCGAGAGGGAATCTCAACTTTTAGAACAAGTATTTCAGAATGTATGTCATATAACCATCATGGGTAAACTTAATAAGGATCATTACAAAGTCTGTAAAGAGCCATATGTAGTGAAAGAAGGATATTTGGAGTTTCTCTGTTTGCTTACTCTTGTATAATTTTTGCTCTGTCTGAATTTTGACCGTTGATGCCTCATTGAATTGTGAAGGCAGATTGTTTTGGTTGACAAATGATTTTGCAGGCCGTAGTTAGAGACTTGGAAAATCATGGGATCGTTGTGGTCAGCTGTAATTTGAGACAACCAAGCAAGATAACAAGCCATAAGAAATGAAGGGCAAGGAAATAGTGGTTGACATTTAGCTGACATATTCAAGGAATTTGAAGCAGTGCACTTGAACTTTAAAAATTTGAAGGCATAGCCACATTGCATGAAGCTTGGAAATTTTACTATCATTGAGTGAGGTATTGACTATTTACTTTGCATAACCTTTTACAATTGTAAGACAAGTAAAATTATATGTTTGTTCTTCTTTGTCCAGCGTTGAAATGATGAAGGGTAGTTGGAATTTCTCTGTTTGTTTGCTCTTTTGTAGTCTTTGTTAAAATTGAAGTTACAATGTTCGAATCTCATTAATTTGTGAGGGAAGATTGTTCGGATAATAGGTGAATTCACATGTCATAGGTTGCTACTTTTTATAAAACTAATTAATAATTGTTTAGTTTTGTTTTCATGTTTTTTTTCCTATTTATGTTGCAAGTTCAAATAAAGTCGTAGTTATTCAGTAAATCTCGCTTCTCAAAGAAGTTAAATCAAACAGACTAAGGATGTAACATATTGGCTAAATTTGGTAAATTAGAGATGTTTCATCCAGTAGAGTTGTATTTATTATTTTTACGTCTGGAACCACACACAAGCATTTGCGTAGTAAAATATTTGCATTGTCAAAGTATTAATTGAAATATTTCTTGCAAATGGTCTTTTTGGTTATATTTGAAAAGATTTAAGATAGCCAGTGTTTTACTACATTTTAAAAGATTTCGTTGCTACTTAATAAAAAAAATATACATTACAAGAGTATCATTTTACAAGTGGAAGATTTTAATTAACATGGAGGAGATGAATTAATGCATTTAGATATAGAAACTTGAAATCAGAGTATTTATTAATTTAACATTTTAAGTCAAGCTTAAGTGTATGTCTATATATTACCCACACAAAAAAATGACAGCAGTGTGATAATATTATCATATTCTATCAAATAAAGGTCACTAACATAATGCAGATTATATTGCTGTAAAAATGTCTATATTCATGGATCCAAATTAGTCAGAACCAACATAAATAAACATGTCTTTTTATGTTAGATTGAAAATCACAAAGCTTTACATGTTGTCAATGTACTGCTCGAAACCAAACAAATAAAAATGTCTTTTGACAATGCAAATTAGTACCATCAACAATTTTGAAGGACTTGCTGAGACGTCAATTCAAATGGTCATACGTTATTTCATTAAACTCAAAAGATATGTAGGTTAATCGAGGTAGTTTACCACCGTGCGAATCGAGGTTAGTTTACCTAGTTTCTAATAATTCAAATAAACAAACCATTTAATGCTAACCATTTATTAGTTATATGAAATTCTTAATATAAACATGTTAATATATTCACGTGAGAAAACTTTTTTATGCTCATTAACAAATAAATTCCTTTTCTATTCAAAATCAATCGAATTACACTTTTACTCGTTCTAGTAATCACTGCCCTTTCGTGATAATGAGAAAGCATAAATATTAAGTTACTTCCTGTAATTTATGATCAAAAATAAAGCAAAGAATATTTGAAGAGAAAACTAAATTACAAAGGAAATACATTGAAAACCCACAACTTTTATCCTCTATACACATCTAATTGATTTTTGTATTTTTTTTTATTAAACAAAAACACGATGTGTGCTATCAATTCAAGGTGCATAGCCGCCATATGATATTAGCATTACCTCAACTTCCTTTTCATTGTTTTCTTTATACAAACAAATAAAATTGGGTAGAATCATTAAAACTCCACACCATGTCCACCGCCATTAACAAGTACAATGTTCAATTCCTTCTTGATTTACTGATCACAAAAATACTATTTTCTACAAAGAATTCTTTCAACCAAACAAACAAGGAATCTCATGTCCAGTAATTCAATGAATTAATACGGCACACAGTCTGACTAGAGGATTCAATTCTGAAAACACGTAGTGGAATCATACATAATCACAAGTACATTATCTTTTTAAGTTATCTATTTAGATGTAAGCTAGGCTATTGATGTCAATTGTTAGAAAACTATATGTACAGCGGAAACATATCTTGGATCTTTACTACTTACATGAATAATAGATAACCAATACCGTTTATGCTAGAACACATAAATTTGCTAGAATTTAATGTAATAAATACCTCTTGAAGCGTGAACATCTCCTTCAATCAAATCCCCAAGTTTGACAGACCTTCAAGTGAATCTACAAGATAGTTATGGTCTTCTACAGTGATCCCAAGTTCACATCTGAACTCTCTCAATACTTGGGTGGGCAAGTATTGAATAGAAAACTAATCATTTTTCTAGGGTTAGAAGAATCTCTAATTATAGAGATTTCTTCCCAATACAAGAGGAGAATAAAATTCATATTATTTTTCTTCCACTTAAAATTTACACGTTAGTTTTCTTATATAAGAAAACTCACGCCCATCTCCCCTTTTCACTTTAGAAATAGGATTATGAGTTCTAGTTAAATCTGAGTAATATAGGAACCACAAAATTAATTACCGAGGCTTTCTATAATAGAAATAATTCTAAATAATTAATTTGAATTATTCTTACCATAATAAATTACAAATAATTCAACTAGAAATTCGTAATTGCACTCCTCTATTTATATTTTGTAATTCCCCATTAAACACTTATGTAATTCCCCATGTTAAGATTTCAGATACTAATCAATAAATTAAATATTTAACGAATTTAACTTAATGATTAATTTTCTTTAGAGCACTACTTAACTTATTATGAGTCGGATTCATGAATTCACTCGCAAAATTTGACACGATGAAAACTTATAAGTTTCTCAGAAAACCATATCAATCAATCTCTATTACGAGACATGAATTCTATCAACTAACTTATTATTTCATCAATATATATTATTATCATCCAACATATCAGACATATTGACCCATCTCAGAATCTCACCTTTTAATAAATCAAGACGATAATTAATATATATATATGATAATAGTTTTATCAAGATTAAGAATATAAGTACATTTAATAGTTTAGAGCATATGTTTTTGTCAGTCAGTTTAAAACAACTATCTCTACTCGGTCCAGTTTAATACATACAAAATGCACTAGCACAAGAAGTTGGAACTATACCGTTCCCGATAAATTACATTTAATCTTGTGGTACAATCGTACCAGATGACATGTCCAATTTCCATCCTAGATTGTGAACCAAAAAACTTTATACTTATAAGAACCGATGATTTAATCCTCTATGTATAAACTAAAACTCTACACACTAAATCATCTACTATATATATAAATAGATACTATAACGAATATATGATCTATTAGAATTGAGAAAATATTTATTCTCTAATAAATATTATTTCTTAACACATGATTAATAATATATATCCCAGCATGCATGACTATTATGTGCGTCGGAATAAAAAACAATTGATCCTATAACATTTGTTATCATAACCTCAATTTTGGATCATGACAATATCAACTCTAAATTGCTGGGCTGAGGGGTATATCATATCCATATCCCTTCATATCATTGTGTACAGATTGAAATAGTACCTAATGATAACGTCGTAAAATGTGTTAAGCAAAAACACTTCATATGTAATGGTTATGTAATCAATGATAGTATTGAAATTAAACTTTTGTATTAGATTAACCAATTAATTTTTCACTACTCACTTAGAAGATAACCATATTAAGTATAACTAATTATCTTTAAATAAAGAAAGCATTCTACTATAATAGGTTAAATATATTAAAATTTCAAAAAGTAAGTTTTTCCTACAATAAATAAATGTTTTTTTTTTTGTTAATAACAATAAATAAATGTTACAATGCTACATGATAATACAAATTCTTTAGACAATTATTTAATTCTTCATAGTAATATATATTGCATAAGCATGTGAAATTAAACCTTAAAATTGAGTTAGATGTTCATAATCACACACATCTTCTGTAGGTTATCAAGAAAAGATATATCAAACAAAAGGGGGAAGAGAAATTGTACACTTCCAATCCAATATTTGTAAGCTTGGATTTGATTGTGTTATGGCTTTTATAATACAGATTTTGTAGAAATTAGGTCTTAGGCCTAACTCACACCCCAAAAGCTAGCTCAAAGGGAGGAGGATTGCTCAAGCCTTATAAGGAGTCCACCCATTTCATTAACCACTGATGTGGGACTTTTGTCATTCTTTAACATCCCACCTCACGCCCAGTGCTTAGCATCTGGTGCGTGGGCAATTTTTGATTTTTGGAGGCCCCAAGATCGGGTGAGGCGGACCCTACTCTGTTACCATGTAGAAATTAGGTCTTAGGCCTAACTCACACCCCAAAAGCTAGCTCAAAGGGAGGAGGATTGTCCAAGCCTTATAAGGAGTACCCATCTCATTAACCACCGATGTGGGACTTTTGTCATTCTTTAACAGATTTGATAATCAATTAATCTATTTTAAAGGAAAATTACGTAGCACATTAGACAAAACTCACAAATTTCACCTTCATTTCTTCATTAATTTGTCTCTGGAGATTTTCAGTTTATCGTTTCAAATAGAATCGTAGATTATATGTTGCATCCGTCAATAGGTGTTGTTGCTAATTACTAGCACTCTGCATTTTTTACATTTTAAAATATGCTATATATCTATATACGAGATCTTATTCATTAGTGCTTGTCCATGGAATTTCATGTTTTAGATGAGAATTGATATATTTAATAAAATTCTCCCGTATAGGATATGAAATTACGCTGCATGATTGAAGTAGGCAACAATACATAGACTTTAAGATTGCCAAATCATGATAATAATCGAACTCACCTTTTTCTTTCAATTCCTTGTTCAAGATTGGAATATTTAAATTAAACACAGTAATGAGTTTCAATTCATATGATTCCTACATGGAACTCTTTTTCTTCTTCAATTTTTGGAAATACATGCTTCAATTCATACTTTTTAGATGTTTGGACTTTTCCTTTACCTATATATTGGCTATTTTGGTCCTTTATTTAGTCTACAATTCTATCTTTTGCTGGTTCTGAGATGATTGGTTCTTCATTTGTATATCATTCTTGAATTGATTTTTGGAGGAGAGGAGATGGGTGATAAAACTGCATCAAATTCATAATCTTATTTTTCTTGTTTTCTATTCATCACTTCTTCTTTAAGGTAGCATTTTGGACATGATGATTCTTTGTGAAAATGCTGAAGTACATTAAGAAAGGTTCGAAAGAGAAGTAAGTGTAAAAAGCCAAGATGGAAAACGTAAATGTGAGAAATGTTAAAAAATTATATATACTTACCGAATAATTTACCTAAATTATTACTACATAAAACCTATCGTTAATACATAAAATAAACCTAGTTCTCTGAAAATTAATGTACTTAAGATACATAAAAGCATCTTTCTTTCTCAATGTTTTTAATCACTAGACAGTGTCTCTAGAGGCTTTTTATCAACGGAGAAGGGCCTGAAATGACGCTCAACTATTTTAATTGGTCCAAAATTATCCTTTGTCCACCTTTCTACCTCAAATACCCCTCACTTCAATATTTTGGCTAACAAAATACCCTTGTTTCTATTGACTTGCACTCACAAGGTGCAAGGAGGGTAATATTGTATAAAATTTTCATTAAAATAAGTACAAATTATAGGAATCACAAATTATAAATACTAAATAACATCCTATCCCTTCTAGTTTTCTATTTACCAAAAATTTCTTAAAAATTTAGTTTGCGGGATACATGTTGAGTAGTACGGGATACATAGGTTTTGATACATTCCAGTTGATAGTTGTTGCGTTTAAGAAGGAAATAATAACGTAAATTTATTTTTAATAACTATAAATTTCGTTATTCACGCTCGACAGCTTGTAAACTTTCAATTTCATTGCGTAACTGATTGAAAAATTTAAATTTCAAATTAGAGATCCTTCATCAAACAAAATTTTTCCTGATAAAGTTGATCTACATTCTAAGAACTCGAAAAAATAGCTTTAGAAGATGAATATCTCAATTTGGTTACGGCATTCTGAAATTTGGGGAAGCGATGTTAATTACGAAGGTTACAAGGTTGATGAAATTGTCGTTCGACAATCAATTTCATTTATGAATCTGAAAGCTTTGATTTTAGCAGAGTTGGAGATTGACGGTGTTACAAAAGATATTGAAATTCGATACATTGTAGAGGGAAACTCATGTCCATTGAAAATCAAGAATGACATGGATGTGAAACTTTATTTGGAAGTAAAAAGGAATGAGTCTGGAATCAACATGTATCTGTTATGTATTGATACAACTGAGAAAACGGTTGGGGAGATACATAATTTTGATTGTTCATCCGGAGAAATCGTATGCATAGAAGGGTACAGAAAGAGATACGAAAGTTGTTGCTCTGGTCGAATCGAGAACTTGGGACTTTGATTATATTCCATAATTAAATGCTACAAATTACATAACTGATTTCAATAGTACTGATGTGAAGAGGTGCCGTTGTATAAGGATAAAGGAACACTCATCGCTATAATGTCTAAAATAAAGAAAAACTTCAATTTCCGAGTGAAAAGATCGGATAAAAAAGGTATTGGAATGTTTTTTCTCTAATTTGATTTTTTTTTCTTCAGATTTTACATATAATTAGTACAATTCTAGTTGTTATTGTGTTTGATACATAAGTCTATTTAGTGTACATATCGTAATAATAAATTTGTTAGTGTTTGATGATATAAACAAATTGATAAGTATTATGATTATTAGTATTGACAATTGATTTAGGTGTGTGTTGATAAACTTTATTATGTGATACATAGAAATTATGTAAAAAAAATGGTTGTGTTCTTTAGTATGGCATATACATTAGTTATGAAAAACTGTAACATTTCTTTTGTTATATGAATTAATCCGATGAAAAAATTTGGACAACTATGTGTTAGTTTTCTTCGGTGATCAATGTGGATGGACTTTAAAGTCTTCTTGCTGAAAGAAATCTGATGTATTCAAAGTGAGATACTTCAATAGTGAACATACATGTCCGATTCGGGATAGGATACTGACAATAGTACAAGCAACAATTGGATTTATTAGTGGTGTGACTGCCCCTAAATTGGTAAATCATAAACGAACTCATACCCCTTAAGATGTAACTGAAGATATTCGAGCATTATATGGGGTTGAGATATCATACCAGCAAGCATGGCGTGCTAGGGAACGTGCTCTAGAAATGCTCAAGGGTGAGCCAGCAGAAGGATATAAGCAGATGCTGAGATACATATGGATGCGAAATAAAGTGTATCCAAATTCATATATAAGGATGCAAAAGACGGAAAAATAATCAATTTATGTATCTTTTCATAGCCCTGAGACCGTGGGTAAGAGGGTTCGACTATTGCAGGCTTGTAGTTATACTGGATGATGCACATCTTGGCGGGGCTTACAAAGGTACTTTTGTATCAGCGAGCACACTCGATGGTGCTGGTATGACTGTTGTAATATTGATGTAATGTAAAACATGTTTTATATGTATACTTAATGTATCTAGTGTAAATGTTATCTGTCATGAAGTTAAATATGTGTTGCTTTGTAATTAGGTTGCATATTGTCATTGGCATATGGTGTTGTAGACACTGAAAATGATTGTTCGTGGACATGGTTCTTCGAACAGTTCAAAAATGCATTTGGCGAGCGTGAAAACATGTGTATTGTATTTGACAGAAATGAAAGTATTATGAAGAGTGTAAGCATTGTGTTCCCAAATGTACCTCATTGTGCATGCATATGACATCTTTGGAAGAATGTATGTTCAAGCTTCAAAAGGAGTAAAAACACACTAAGTGATATATTTTTCTCAATGGCAAAGGCATACAGAAAGGACGATTTTGATAAATTAATGGCTAAGGTGATGAAAGTTAATCATAAGGTGAAGGATTACCTTTAGGATGTTGCGTATGAGAAGTGGTCAAGAGTTTATTCAATCGTAAACAGAGGTAGAATGATGAATTCGAACATCGCAGAGTGTATCAATGGCTACCTTGTTGATGCACGTAGGTTAACTATAATAGACTTTTTGGAGGAAGCTAGACTTCTATTTGGTAGTTGGAACGGTAAAAATAGAGAAATAACGTCATATACAAAGGACACATTGGGGCGAAGATTTGAGGAGATGTGGATTGTAAACGCATCTAAAAGTTCAAAGATGAAGATATTTATCAATATCCCTAACTTTATGTTTTATTTACCAGAAACTCAGATGATTTTCACTAATAAGCATTGCTTGGAAAATGATATAAAATGGCATATTATGTAATGTATCGCTACTTTTTATTATTTTTAGGTTGTTCATCGTCTGAATAATTTCTCAGTTTATGAAGTCGGGAGAAGATACATTGTATGCCTTGAGCGGAAAACATATACGTGTGGAAGGTTTCAACATGATGAGATACCTTGCGCACACGCAATTGCAGTTTTGAAGCACAAGAATGTTACAGATATGCACTCATATTGCTCTGATTACTACAAGCCTCATGCATTAGAAAAAACGTACGAGGTTGCGATGGTTCAATGCCAGATAAGGAGGATTAGACCATTCCAGACTATGTTTTAGATGAAATTGTCCTGCCACCTAAGTATAGAAGGTTGGCTAGACGACCAAGGAAGCGAAGAAAGAAAAATGCGGATGAGAAGATAACAGTAAACAAGAATTCTTGTGGGCAATGTGGACAAGAAGGACACAACAGGAGAACTTGTATTTTCTTCCTGAAAGATAATTGAAATAATGTTTTAAAATAGGACATTCGTGTTCATGATTAATAAACTCCACTTATATGTATTTTTCACTTTAGTATTTGGATTAAATAAAGTGTATTGGTTACACAATTTATTTTGTTGTTCAACTAAATGCATTTGTTGAGAATTGTGTTCCAAGCTTATATTAAATATAAAATTATTCTTATACTGTTAATAAATAAATAAATCTGAATGTATAAACTGTGAAAAATAATTATTGTGTAAATGAGTGAAATATTGATTCAATACCATATTCATGATTTAAACAAATTTAATTGTCCCAAACTTGACTTTTTCAAGTATGTACTATATATATCATATACAGTGCATTATGTTGTATCATATACAATATAGAATAGTAATGAATCACACATTAAAACTATTAAAACTATGTTAGATACAGTTATAATTTTGAAATATTTTTCCTTAGCAGTATTGTCTTTCAATTTAATACTATGTTGTGATTTGTTTGTTGATGTATATGATGTATCATATACATTCATATGATTCAAATGTCTTATACATAAATGTAATTGGTATTGAATAAAATTCAATTACACTATACATTAAAACTTATGAATCATATGCATCATTTCGTAAGTAAACTATAAAAATACTTAAACTCAAACAATGATGATTGTGGAGCTTAACGTTATAAACCAAAAATGTATCTAAAACAATATATTGAAAACACATAATATTAAAAATAAAAAGAGACTGTAATACAACTAAGTTTTTAGAGAAACACATAAAAAAATGAAATTGTCTTCAAAACAAAACAACATGAAAAACAGTTCATGATATCCCTACTAAGTACTAATCTATGTTAACAAAATCTTGTTCAGTTGGTGTTGTGAATTGACTCTTACGCTTTGGTGGATCTTCATTCTCACTTATGTATCCACCCTTGACCTTGTCGCTGTATCTCCATAAGAATGGTGCATATCTATTGCGTAGATAATTTGCAAGATGACCATCAATATCAGGTGGTATAACAAGTTGGTCACTCAAATACTCTGCAAATGTAGCTACATATAATCATCGCAGTGTAACATCTCGTATTCTAGATAAACTAAGGTTAATCTAAGAAAAACAAAAAGAATCAAATTTGAAAATAAGTAAGGAAATATGGAAAATTTCCAGATTTCAAAAATGAATTTTGTTCATTTTCAAATGGCCATAATTCCCAGATCAAGAGGAGTTTAGGTGAGTTCTTTATATGGATGGAAAGATCTTCGGAATATATTTCCAACTATGCAAAGTTTGTGAATTTCTGAGGTCGTATGAGGGAGATATAACTTTCAAAAATTGGGCTGTTGAGCAGCGAAAGTTCCAAATCTGGATTGGTTAACGGTGTTTTGGTCTTTTCCTAAGTTAATTATTAAATTCATTTTTGGGGTAATATGTTGGGGTCTAAACTGATCCCATTCAGTTTTCACACTTAGAAAATAAGCTAGGGCTTTGAGAGAAAGGAGAAAAGAGGAGAACGGAGATGAAGACGCAAGAACGCCAAGAATTTGTTCGTGAATTTCGTCGGAGGTGATTCCTAACAAGCTATGTGAGATCATTTGGTGTTGGATTCTTTCACCCACCCTCCAATTTGATTCATTACTGAATTTTATAGTTAATTGAAAGGAAATCTTGAAGTTCTTGATGAAAAGTTTGAAGTTCTTGTTGGTTGAATTATTTTTAATATCTGTTAGTGTTAATCCATATTTTCGGACTGTTTTTGGGTCTAAACTATTGTTTAATTAGTTATTTAGGGATCCTAAGTGTTTGGGGTGGGATCCATGGGAGTTTGGGAAGGTTTAGATATGAAAAACGAAGAAGAAAGTCAGAAAACCCATTAGAGAGATGCTGGGGCGCCGCGTCTACAAAGCGCCTCAGGATAGAGTTTGTCCATCAAGATCTGGCGTGTCGCGCCTCTCAGAGCGCCAGGACCCCCTTGAGACCCCGTTCTTTCCCTATCTTTTCGTACTAGTTCCTAGGTGATGTACCCTTCGTTCTTAGTTCATTTCAACATTCTAGAGTACATCTAAACATCATGAAATCATCCATAAACAGGAGATCATGATCCTTGAATCCATAATCCAATTCAAAAAAAGTTAAGATCAAAGTCAAGGAAGTTAAGAGCCAAGTCTAGGAGTTAAGAAGCAAGTCAAAGTAAAGTTATCAAGTTTTCTAAAGTCTTTCACAAAGGTTTTCACTTTGTTTTAAAGACTTAAAGTTCAAGTCAAGAAAGAGTAAAGAGTTGAGTTCATTTCTCAAAAGCTATGAGGGAACTAAATATTCCTTAAGAGTTAAAGTTTCAACTAAGCAAAGAGTATCAAGTTGAGTTCACTTCTCAAGAGTTATAAGGTAACTAAGTAGTCCCTAAGGATTTAAACAAAATGTTTTCAAACTTTTGAGAAGGAAGGGAAGCTAGACTTCCACAGAGCCTATGGCTAGCTTTAATAGAAGAAGGAGTAAAGTATGACTTCCAAGAGAGCTTTTTAAAAAGCTAAGTTTTGAGCACTAATCTCAAACCACAGAATCAGTATGTTTTTTAAACATAAGAGCCAGTATATTTTTGGGAGTAGTATCGAGCACCGATATGGGGGAGAGTTCAGATAATTCACAGCCCCCATAAACCATGTTAGCCACCATGGTAGAAAAGGGTCATACTTTTTAGATGATTCCTTTTCACAGTTTACTAGTGGATCCATTAGGCAGTTCAGGTCTTATACCTTTGGCCGGGTATAGGATGCGCTGGCAGCGTGCGTAGACGTGTATCATCATTGTAGCTCTTAAGTGATGGTTGTCGTTAGAGAATCTCCTCAGAAAATTGTATTTTTATACACAAGTATTTTATTTTCATAATACATCAGTATTGTATTTTATTTACATCTCAGACATTATGTGTACTTGTGTATATATGCTCAGAGGTTTAAGCATGTTTTCAGTCAGCATTTCTTTATATTGCATTTATTTTAATTGTGTATATTGAATAAGAGTTAGTAGATCATGAGTTGAACAAGCCAAGGTAAGTATTCATTCTTACTCCCTTTCAAGCCTAAGTTTTGTTTAGCTTTCCAACTCGCTACTCGTAGATTCAATGTACTGATGCAGTTGGCCTGCACCATTTTAT
>CM040618.1:19623044-19646542 GCA_022817965.1 Solanum lycopersicoides | reverse complement strand
AAATGGTGTGGTAAATAATCATAAGACTGTCTAATACCTCCAACAAAATGACTTCTAATAGTCCTTATCTTTAAGTTCAATATAAAAGACATTTATTCTTTTAGGCATGTAAGCAAGAATGTAGATAAAGTTCAAACGTGAACAATATAAATTGCATTCAAGACTTTAACCCAGCAAACCTCAAGGAAAACACACCATTGATATAGAAAATATTAGATATCAAAGCTAGCGATTTTCAGTTTTGAGCAATGAAAAGGACAACTCAGAATAAGATTAGCATAGTCGACTAAAGAGAAAGTGAGAGGCGAAAATAAATGACCTTAGAAGTGCCACCGCATAGTGAACCCAAGAATCCCAAACAGGGGAATATGGTTGTCGATGTTATAAAGCACATCCCAAACAGCCAGTGACCCCTTTCAATACTAAAGATACGGTCTCCAAGATGTATTTTTCAACAATTTTATCCTAAAGGTTCATCAACAGAAAAAGATGCATTACTGTACATGATAAAATCGACTCATATGACCAGCACTATAAAAAAATGTGAGTTACATGCAGGGATTTTCCTAGGGAATTAGTATGAAAATTCACTTGAAACTTATTTTCTGCAAAATTTTTATACTAATTTCCAGAAAAATCCCCATGTATTTACAATTTTCTTGTAGTGCAGCAATACATGAATTCTTCCACTCCAAATGAAATCCTTACCTTGCAATCCCGTCAATTTCGAAGAAACAAACGAACGAAATGTTGAAGTTGTGTACTTCACACTACAAATCTGGGTCGGTTTATATAGATGTTGACATGTGCTCTTTGTAAGGAAAAACCCAAGGAATTTATCTCAATCACAGGATTAATTTAGGGAGTTCTTGATTGAGGCGATTTCGTTGATCTGCATCATGTATTAAATCGTTTCTTCTGCTTTCCTTTGTGGTTTGATCTTTTCCTTGTATGATTAGCAGACTTCTTATCTTGTTGCTTGATTCATGACTCTTCCTTTCTTGATGATTCGCTGTGATCTCTGCCAAGTGTGCCAGTATTCCTTGTATGATCTGCTTCTTTAGACTTTCCTTTCTGTGCTGATCAACCATATATTCCTTTCCTTCTTTGTTCTTAGATTGAGGCTTTCCTTTCCAATGCTTCTCTGCAGCTTAAGCAAATATTTTTTTCCTTCTTGAAGTCGTTTGCACTGATGATTTCCTTTTTGAATTAGTGACCTACGAAAATTGAGATCAACACGTTAAGTGTCTATTTTCAAATCAACTAACTCTAAGGAGTTAACAATTCGAGAGAATAACGCAAAATCACTATTATATGTTGAGAAACAATTGTAGTAACTAAAGGATCATGGTCGATAGAGAATAACACGACAGGATTATAGTGGGCAGATTATTAGTTTATTTCGACAATCGGTGAAATCATCACCCTATATTGTTTTCCTTTTGAAGAAAAATCATAAGTACATTACTAATCTGTTCAATTATTTCCATTATTTTAGTTCTTGTTTAAATTCTTAATGAAAAGAATCAACTGGAGAAATTGATCATTAAAATATTCTTAGCAATACAAAAGAAAGCTTTGATAGTTCTTTGTGGGATCGACTCCGGTCATAAACAAAGCCGAATTATATTTGTAACGATCACTTGTTCTTTTAAGGATAAGTTGTGATCAACAAACATTCTGAAAACAACTTATGAGATCGAAAATTTATGTGCTATGTTCACTGAATGCAACATAGATGAAAAATCGATAGATTGATGGTTAGATTTCGGAGTCGCTCGATATGTTTGTGCGGTCAAATAAGAGTTATTCAGGAAAATACTGCAATATTAAAGGTTGAAGGAAGTGAAAAAATATTCCTAAAGATGACTTCCTACAAGATGTCAACTCTCAACAACGTTTTTCATGTTCCTACTATTAGGAAAAACTTAGTTTCTAATCACTTGTTAAAAATGAATTTAAGTATATATATATTTCAGGAATAAAATATAATTAGTAATAATTAAATGCTTGTAGCGAAGTCTACCTCAAGGAGGGCCTTTTTAAACTCAGTAATTATCGATAATATCAATAATAGATCAGTTTCTTCTTACTTACTGAAGTCCAATAATTTGTGACATGATTGTTAGGACATGGCAATTATAAGATCATGTAAAAATTGATTTGTTTAGAGGTTTATCCTACCTTTGAGTGCAATAAATAAAAATGTCAAACATGTCTGAAATTTAAGTATGCTAAGCATTCTTAAAATTCTATTGAAATAACAAATTTCAATCTCATATAATCTCAACTTTATATGTATCTCTTTTTCTTATCAACTTCTAATGTGAGACTTTATTCATAACCCAATCGACATAACATCGAGGCATTCCGTCGCAGTTATCATATGCAGCTCATACCTCCAAAAACAAATTTCTACTTTATCAATTCCAAAGTTGTGGGAATCTGAATCTGTAAAAGTAACATTAAACAGGTTCAGGTTAATTATTTTGTTCACTTTCAGTGTTATCTGGATACAAATTAATAATTTTATTTGTTGTTAAAAGTTGAATTTGTAGGTGTAATCACAGTAGAAATGCTCACCTTTTTAAAATTATGCGTTCTTCGTATTCGGAGTGATTTCGGGGTTCGATTCGGATCTAACAATTTTGACCTCAAATTAAGATTGTGAATTCGCCCAACAATCTGCTTCTTGTAAAAATTACATAGAAAGTGCAATACTCTGTTTTTCGGGAAAATGCATAAGAACCTCCTAAACTATGCCCGAAATCTCAAAGATACACTTATACTATATTATTGTTCTATTACCCCATGAACTTATAAATAATTTTCTAGCCCTTTTCGACTTACATGGCAATATCTTCTGGCCCAGCGTGTGTTGACAATTTTTTTCAATGATAGTGCCAGGTAGGCCGGAAATGGGTAGAAAATTATTTATAAAATAAGTTTGAGGGGGTAATAGGACCTTAGTAAAGTACAAGTGTGTCTCTGAGATTTCTGGCATAGATTGGGGGTACTCGTGCATTTCCCTGTTTTAAAGGTATAAAGAGGTATTTTAAGTTCATATTGTGGGGTTCCATCCCCATTTTTTTTTTCAAAGTCTTAATTTGGTACAACAACATACCAACTAAATCTTATCAAGATAACTACTTAAGTTGCAAAGTTTGAAACTTAAGTATTTTCATCATGTCATTGGTGACATCATTAGTTGTAAATTTCTTCTATAAATAGAGCATTCTTGCTCATTTGTAGGACACACCAAGTTAGAGAGAAAAAAATATTTTGAACGCAAATTGAGGTATTCCATAGACTATAGAAGAAAATAGTTTGGGAAGAAAAATAGAGTGTGAGCGATATTTTAGTAAGGTGGAAACCAAAAGAGTGTCGTTTCTTTTGAGTGTGTAGTGGTCACTTTGAGGATTGTATTCGTGACTACACAGTGTAAAATTCCTTACTATAGTGATATCAATTGCTCCTCTTGGCCCATGATTTTCCCCTTATTTAGAAGGGTTTTCACGTAAAATTCTTGGTGTCATTATTTTCCCATTTAATTACCATTATTTTTACCATATATATTTTTGTATTTATCGCATTTTCCCAACAAACTGGTATCAGAGCCAAGGTTTTATCTGAGTATGCTCTGTGGTTGCAGCACAATCTGAACTTCTACATCAGAAAAGATTTACTTTGATTTGCGATGACTATATTTTTTGGGGAAAATGATGGAAGCTAACATAAGTAGAATGGTTATTTTGAATGTTGTTAATTATGCCATTTGAAAGGGGAAAATGGAAGAGCAGATGAAGAGTGGAATCTGTTGCACAGACAGGTTTGTGGATTCATTAGGAAATGGGTTAACGATAACGTGTTGAACCATATTTCTGGGGAGACACATGCTCGAACCCTATGGGAGCATCCTGAAACTTTGTATGCTCGAAAGACTGGCAACAATAAAATGTTCTTAATAAAACAGATGTTGAGTTTAAAGTATCATGATGATTCTCCGTTGACAGACCATCTGAAAATAGGGAATCATAAACCAATTATCAGCTATGGGCATCAAATTTGATGAAAAAATTCAAAGCTTGCTTCTACTTGGTTCCCTACCAGACTCTTGGGAAACATTTAGAACTTCATTGTCAAATTCTTCTTCGGATGGTGTGATCTCTATGGATTTCGCCAAGAGTAGTGTCTTGAACGAAGAGATGAGAAGAAAAACTCAAGGTTCTTCTTCGTCAGATGTCCTGATAACTGGCCCTAGGGGGACAAACAAAACTCGTGATTCGCAGTATAGAGAACAAAATAGGAGCAAATCCAGAGGCAGACTTAAGGATATTGAGTGCCATCATTGTGGCATGAAAAGGCACACAAAGAAGTTATGCAGAAAGTTGAAGAGGGAAAACAAAAACAAAGAGGAAACTAAAGAAGATGACAATGAAAATTGTCTAGCCACCATTACCACCAAAGATCTTGTTACTGTCCTTGATGCGGATATGATAAATATTGCTTGTGATGAGTCAAGCTGGGTTGTGGACACTGGTGCCGCATCTCATGTGACATCAAGGAAGGATTTTTTCTCTTCCTATACTCCTGGTGATTTTGGAACCTTGAGTATGGGTAATGAGACTGTTTCTAGGGTGGTTGGTATTGGTACAATTTGTTTGGAAACTAGTGTTGGAACTAAACTAGTTTTGGACAATGTGAAACATGCTCCTGATGTTTGTCTGCACCTAATTTCTGTTGGTGTTTTAGATGATGAAGGATATTGTTAGTACCAACGGTGATGGAAAATGAAAGCTCATTAGGGGCTCCTTGGTTGTGGCTCGTGGTAACAAACGTCGTGGTCTATACTGGACTACGACCTCTACTTGTGTTGATATGGTGAATGCGGTTGAGAGATAACTCTTCAACGTTATGGCACAAGAGACTTAGCCACATCAGGTAGAAAGGACTTAATGTTCTAGACAAGAAGAAATTATTATCAAACTTCAAAAGTGCTAAATTAGAAAAGTGTGAGCACTGCTTGGCTGGTAAATAAAATAGAGTTTTCTTTTAGTCCTACCCTGCTTCGAGAAAGACAGAGTTGCTTTAGTTGGTGCACTCTAATTTATGTGGTCCAATGAAGACAAAGACATTGGGTGGTGCACTCTACTTTGTCACTTTCATTGATGATTTCTCGAGAAAACTTTAGGTCTATGTCTTCAAGAATAAAGACCAAGTGTTAGGTTTCTTCAAGCAGTTTCAGGCTTCAGTTGAAAGAGAAACTGGAAAGAAACTGAAATGTATTTGTACTGATAATGGTGATAAATATTATGGACCATTTGACGAATACTGCAAGCATCAATGTATTAGACACCAGAAGACTCCTCCCAAGACTCCTCAACTTAATGGTTTGGCTGAGAGGATGAATAGGACCTTGATGGAAAGAGTTAGATGTTTTCTTTCTAAAGCAAAGTTGCCGAACTCATTTTGGGTTGAGTCTTTATTGACCGCTGCACATGTTATTAATCTATCTCCTGTTGTTGCTTTGCAAAGTGATGTACCAAATAGTGTTTGGTATGGAAAGGATGTTTCCTATGACCATTTGAGAGTATTTGGTTGCAAAGTTTTTGTACATGTGTCAAAAGATGAGAGGTCAAAGTTAGATACCAAGACAAGGCAGTGCATCTTCATTGGATATGGCCTTGATGAATTCGGTTACAGGCTATATGATCCAATCGAAAAGAAACTTGTGAGAAGCCGTGATATTATTTTCATGGAGAATCAAACAATTGAAGATATGGACAAAGAGGAGAAGCTAGAATCTTCAAGTTTTGATGGTATTGTTCATCATGATAAAGTTCCTCACACAAGTGTGCATGATGTTGTTGAGCTTGATAATCATGGTGACGCGCAGAATCATGTATCGAATGAACATGTTGATGTTGATAATAACAATGATATTGTTATTGATGATCCTGCTGCTCATGAAGTTGTGGACGAATCAAATATTCCGCTTCTAAGGTCCACAAGACAGCAGTTTCCTTCTTCCCGTTATTCAACCAATGAGTATGTGTTACTCACTGACGGGGGAGAACCTGAATGTTATGAGGAGGCCATGGAAGATGAGCAAAAATATTAATGGATTGAAGCAATACAAGATGAGATGAAGTCTCTGCATGAGAATCACACTTATGAGTTGGTAAAATTGCCTAAGGGCATGAGAGCTTGAACAAGTGGGTGTTCAAAGTTAAAGGTGAAAGAACACAACTTGAAGCCCAGGTACAAAGTTAGATTGGTTGTTAAGGGATTTGGTCAAAGGAAGGGTATTGACTTTGACGAAATATTTTCTCCTGTTGTGTAAGTGTCCTCGATTCGCACAGTTATAGGTTTGGCTGCTAGTACAAATTTAGAGATTGAGCAGATGAATATGAAAATGGCTTTCCTTCACGGTGACCTAGAAGAAGATATTTATATGGAACAACCTGCGGGCTTCAAAGTATATGGTAAAGAAAATTTTGTGCGCAAACTCAAAAAGAGTCTATATGGATTAAAGCAAGCTTCTAGACAGTGGTACAAGAAGTTTGAATCTGTTATGGGGGAGCAAGGCTATAAGAAGACTTCTTCAGATCATTGCGTACTTGTACAAAAATTTTCTTACACTGATTTTATCGTTCTCTTGCTGTATGTGGATGATATGTTGATTGTGGGTAAGAATACTTCCAAGATTGACGAGTTGAAGAAAGAGCTGTGTAGGTCTTTTTCTATGAAAGACTTCGGTCATGCCAAGAAAATTTTGGGCATGATAATTACTCTTATTAGAGATGAAAGGAAGATTTATTTGTCCCAGAAGAAGTACATTGAAAGTGTACTAAAGCGCTTCAATATCAAGAATTCTAAGCCTGTTAGTACACCTCTTGCTGGTCATATGAAGTTGAGCAAGAAGATGTGCCCTACAACTAGGGAGTAAAAAGGGAGAATGGCCAAATTTCCATATTCCTCCGTCGTTGGAAGTCTAATGTATTCAATGGTGTGCACTAGACCTGGTATTGCTCACGCAGTTGGCGTTGTCAGCAGATTTCTCGAAAATTAGGGAAAAGAGCATTGGAAAGATGTGAAGTGGATACTCAGGTATCTTAGAGAAAGCTCAGATGAATGCTTATGTTTTGGAGCATCAAATCCAATCTTGAAAGGCTACACAGATTCTGATATGGCAGGTGACTTTGATAACAAAACATCTACTACTGGATATTTGGTTACTTTTTCAAGGGGAGCTATATCATGGCAGTCAAAGTTGCAAAAGTGTGTTGCACTATCTACAACTGAAGCTGAGTATATTGCGGCTACTGAAGTCGGCAGGAGATGATATGGCTCAAGCGATTTCTTCAAGTGCTTGGTTTGAATCAGTTGAAGTATATTGTCTACTCTGACAGCCAGAGTGCAATAGACTTGAGTAAGAACTCCATGTACCATGCAAGAACAAAACACATTGACGTCAAATATCATTGGATTCGTGAGGAAGTGGGGAGTGAATCATTTCACGTCAAAAAGATTCACACAAGTTAAAATCCTGCAGATATGCTGACCAAGACGATACCAAAAGACAAGTTCGAGTTATGCAAAGAACTTGTGGGTATGAGCTCTCTCTAAAGAAGTTGGAGATACCTCCTTCCAGTGAATGAGACTGGAGGGGGAGATTTGTGGGGTTCCAGCCCCATATTTTTTTTCAAAGTTTTAATGTTGTACAACAACATACCAACTAGATCTTATCAAGATAACTACTTAAGTTGCAAAGGTTGAAACTTAAGTGTTTTCATGATGTCATTGGTGACATCATTAGTTGTAAATTTCTTCTATAAATAGAGCATTCTTGCTCATTTGTAGGACACACCAAGTTAGAGAGAAAAACCATTTTGAGAGCAAAGTGAGATATTTCATAGACTATACAAGAAAATAGTCTGTGAAGAAAAATAGAGTGTGAGCGATATTTTAGTAAGATGGAAACCAAAAGAATGTTTTCCTTTTGAGTGTGTATTGGTCACTTTGAGTATTGTATTTGTGACTACACAGTGTAAAATTCCTTACTATAGTGATATCAGTTGCTCCTCTTGGCCCGTGGGTTTCCACGTAAAATTCTTGGTGTCATTATTTTTCCATTTTATTCCCATTACTTTTACCACATATATTTTGTGTTTATCCGTGTTTTCCCAACACATATGACAAGTGGAATTCTCTCGTTTACGAATCCGAGTTTACGGATATCCATACAAGTCACCCTATGACCCGTCCACGTGGAGCAAAATTCTTTTTGGACGGAATGGAATTTTATTACGCTGCTGATCAGCAAAAGGAAGATGAAAATCTTCTGCTTTCCGCAGTACTAGACACCAATACTGGTAAAGTTATTTTATTGTTCCTCTGTTTTATAAAGAAAAAGCAAAGTATAAATGTTTATGTAGCCATCCAATTTATTATTTTTAAAAGATAAAACAAATAAATTATACAATATAGTTGCAAAAAATAGTTTTAATTTCTTTTTTACTTTTTTATTCTTTTCCATGCACATTTTTTTTTATTCTCATATTTTTACACTAAAAATGGAAGGAAAAAATTAAATAAGAATAAGAGATTCAAATAATGGTAAGTAAATAAATCTATAACAACGACATCAAATAACGCATTGAATCAATGAAATTAAAAAAAAATCATGTGTGAAAAAGATCAAGTATACCCTGAATTTTTTGCTGAAAGGATCATACATAGTATAAATGAATTCTCTTTTTTTAATAATATAATAATAATTTAACATTAATATTTTCACTGCCATTAGAAAAAGAAATATTTGTGCATATGACCAAACCAACTTGGATTTTTTACTTGAAAGTCAAAGGTCTTGTACAACAACCAACACTCATATTCTAATCAAATTGGAAAATGTTTTGGTCAAGGTCTATGCACCAACAATTTTTTTCATTGAAATATCACCAAAGACTCTGACTATACAACTAAGCCCCTAAATATTTATCAGAAGAAGCTCAATAAAGATAGACTTACGACAATCGGAAATTAATAGAAAATTGTCATTTACTATGTGTTATATAAACCTCGTCAAAATTATTGAATACAGACATAGAGCAAGAATTGGAAAACTTACTTAGTAATTTTGGTATATATATTTTGAGGCTTAAAAATGGGCATTGGAAAACTTGCATTATTTCTCCTATACGCGTTTCTTTGTGAACTTGTTTTCTCCTCTTCTTTACCTCATTTGTGCCAAAATGATCAAGCCCTTGCTCTTCTTCAATTCAACAACACGTTTACTATAAATCTTGATTCTTCTTATATTGGTTATTATCCTAAAACAATTAAATGGAATAAGAGCACAGATTGTTGTTCATGGGATGGAGTTAAGTATGACGAGATGACAGGACAAGTGATTAGTCAACTTCGAGGCGAGTTTCATTCCAACAGTAGCCTCTTTATGCTCTCCAATCTCAAATGGCTTGATTTGTCTGGAAATAATGTTTTTGTATCGCTCATTTCACCTAAATTTGGTGAGCTTTCTAGTTTGATGCATCTTGATTTGTCTTATTCAAGTATTACAGGTATAATCCCATAAAAAATCTCTCGTCTTTCTAAATTACACGTTCTTCGTATCGAGAGTGATCCATATGAGCTTAGATTAACCTCACAATTTTGAACTGCTCCTTAAGAACTTGACCTGATTAAGAGAGCTCCACCTTAGCTATGTAAACATCTCTTCTGCTATTCCTCTGAATTTCTCTTCTTATTTAACTACTCTTGACCTTGTGAATACACAGTTATACGGGATATTGCCTTAAAGAGTTTTCCACCTTTCCAACTTTAAATCGCTTGGATTATTAGACTATGCCCAACTCACTATTAGGTTTCCCACAACCAAACCAAATAGCAGTGCATCAGTCATGAGTTATATCTTAGAGGAGTGAATGCTACTGGTAGGATACCTGAATCATTTGGACATCTAACTTCACTACGTACATTGCACATAACTTTATGTAATCTCTCGGTTTATTCCTAAACCTCTATTGAATCTCACCAACATAGAGGATTTGTACCTTTCTTATAACCATCTTGAAGGACCGATTTCTGATTTCATTAAATTTGGAAAGCTCAGATCGTTATCACTTAGAAATAACAACTTTGATGGCCAGATTGAGTTCTTATCCTTTAACAGAGGGATGCAACTTGAACGACTAGATTTTTCATTCAATTTCCTGACAGGTCCAACTTCTTCTAATGTAAGTGGTATGAAAAAACTAGATTCACTCTTCTTGTCATAATATCACTTGAATGAGACTATACCTTCCTGGATATTCTCCCTCCCTTCACTAGGGATTTTAGACTTGAATGATAACCATTTCAATTGAAACATTCATGAGTTAAGTCTAAAACATTGTATTTTGTTTTTCTAAAACAAAATAAGCTGCAAGGTCTTATTCTGAAGTCACTCCTAGACCAGCAGTTCCTACAACGTCTTCTCCTTTCACACAATAATATCAGTGGACATATTATATCAATCATCTGCAATCTGACAACACTGGATGTACTAGATTTGGGAAGCAATAATTTGGAGGGAACAATCCCACTATGTTTGGTGAGATGAGTTGACTTTGGGTTTTGGATTTAAGCAAAAATAGTATTAGCGGGACAATTAATACAACTTTTAGCATAGAAAACCAAATTATACTCATTAAATTTGACGGGAATAAGCTAGAGGGAAAAGTTCCATGATCTTTGATCAATTGCGAAGATTTGGAAGTCCTTGATTTAGGTAACAATGAGTTGAATGACACATTTCCTAAATGGTTGAGAGCTCTACTGAATCTGAAGATTCTAAGACTGAGATCAAATAAGTTCTTCGGCCCTATAAAAGATTCACCGACTTACAAGTTTGCTCAAATTCGAATAATAGATCTCTCATCCAATTGATTCAATGGAGATTTACCATTGAGCCTTTTTGAGAATTTTGAAGCTATGAATATAAATGGTGAGAACAGTAGGGCAGACGACCTTGGCCCACTGCCCCAAGCTCCATTTATTGGGGTTTGATTGAGCGTACTGTTGGTGCACCACCTCAACCTCCATTTACTGAGGGTCAAATTAGGCACACTGTTGGTATGCCGCACCAGCCTCCATTTACTGGAGGTTTAATTGGGCGCACTAATGGCGTGTTGCGCCAAACATCCATTTACTGGGGTTTTGATTTGGCGCACCGCTGGCGCGCCGCCCTTCCCCCTAAACGACCTGATGAATTTTCTCAACTCGTTTTCTGATCCTAAATCACTTTTAATGTATTTATTTCCTCAAAATTTCCTTAGATTCAATTATCCAATACAAGTACAAAATAATCTACTCAGAAACAACTCTTAAACTCAATGTGATTACCTCAAGAACTCATCAAACTCATCCTAATTCAAGAACGGAAACAAGACTTCAAGAACACTTATCAAGAACTCAAATCCTTAAGCTTTTGAGAACTAAATTATGCTTAAATAACATGATTTGCGTGTGGGTGAACGAACCCAACACTATGAGAACTCACATACATCTTAGGGATCAAACTTTTGGCGAAACAACCTTCGATTTGCAAGAAACTTGAAGAACACCTTGGTTTTCTCCTTTTCTCCTCTTCTTGAACCCTTCTCAAAACCCTAAGTGTATTTTGATATGTGCAAACTGAACTAAATCACACTTGAGCCCAAACATAATATTAAATTCGTTTTAATCAGATTTGGTAAGGAAAAGACCAATATATCCCTCACTAATTCGGGTAATTTTGCTTAACTAGTCAAGAAGATTTCAAATGATCATATGTCCTTCATACGAGCTCAAAACTCTTAACTTAGACATAACTTGAAAAATTTCAAGGGCCACCTAATGCATCCTTTATTAAAAGTTATGGTCGTTTGAAGTTGATCAAAAACTGTCAACTTAGGCATAACTTAAATTTTTTTTCAGATTTTGCTATTTCCAATTTAGCGCTTTCTATATATAGCTCTTTCCGAGGAGAGATGTTATAATATCTTCCTGTTGGGAACATTCTTCCTCAAATGAGATTACTCCTAGTAGAACTAAGGGTGTTAACATTGAACATTCATCTCAAACTCCTCTATCACATTAAGTATATCAATTAAAGAGTACTAAGAAGAGAATTAGTACCTTGATCTGGAATTTCTACAAACTCAAAGATATGTGGGTATCTCTTCTTCATATCCTCCTCAGCATCCCAAGTATCTTCTTCAACAAACTGATTCCTCCATAAGACGTTGACTGATGCTACCTCTTATTTCCTCAACTTGCCAACATAACGATCTATATTTGGATGTAAATCTCCTCATAATAAAGGTTGTCCTTAATACCAATATACTCAGTAGGTATAAAAAGTGAAGGATCGCCCATACACTTTTACAACATAGAAATGTGAAACACCCCATGAACTTTTGTGTTTTCTGACTCTTTTCTTTTTTTAGTAAAAATCAATTGTTTATTAAAACTCATAAAATCCACTAACTTATATTTAATGCATGTCCCTAATGATATAATGTGTTAAATAAATGATCACTTTAGCCCACTAACTATCGATTAGGTCATTTATCTACAATCACCCAACAATCAATTAATTCACGTTAAACGAATAATTCAATTTCCAAAAATGACCTTCTGGGTCATTACACTCCTTTTCGCTGAACATATCGCCTCACCGCTTCTATAACTATTCACTCGGTCAAAAAACCAAAAACATTTTACATAAAGATAAAAATTTCAATAAAATACTATAAGAGAACAAAGAAAGGAGAAGTGATCGAAAAAGCTGAGTATTAATTTTGTGACGCCGATATAAAAATTGATTATACGAAAAATTCATTGGGAGAGAGAGAAGAGATGAGTGAACCGAGAGGAAGATACACAGATGATATTTTTATAGAGAAAAATCACATGAGGAAGAAAGCAGATTTAAGAGATCTGGTCTTGGGGGGGGGGGTATTACACAAAGCATATAAGTAAGGGGTAATTATTTGTTTCTATTTAGTACATGAATGGATCCATTGTTACATATATTTACATAGCTAGAAATGGGGAAAACGTCTAATATATCCTTCAATTATTGCGATTAAGAAATGATATATCTCTAGTTAAATAAAGTGACAAACATATATCTTTTTATTACACGGGTGACCCAGATATACTTTTTTTGGCGAATAGAAATGAAAAAAAAAATGATTTTGCTCTATTCTTGACTTGTTTTATTAAACTAAAATCCATAAAAAGTAAATATGATCCTTTTAGCAAAGTCCAGGGATATATTTGATCCTTCTCACGTATGAACTTTTTCTGCCTTTATTAATTTAGTCACTAATTTGCATTTATTATTCTTTATGATCACATTTATAATTTTTTTACTAGTCTCTGGACACGTGTGTTTCATATGATTTTTATTGATGCGTTAAAACAATTAAAATTTTATGCAAATCGTATAAAGTGAGTAATATTTTTTAATGTGCGTCAAGAAACACCAAATGAGGGGCACATGGTAATGTTTAAAATCAATTCCTTTGAAACTACCATCGGTAAAACAATTATGTTGAAGTTATTATAAGTAATTTGTTTAGTATTTAACACACTTTCAATAAAGACACATGAATAATTTGAGCCAAATAACAGTACAGACTTACGATAATGATAAAACAATTCATACAAATTATATATATACACACACACTAAAATTGTGAACAAAAAAAAGTCAAAAGTTAAATTATCAAATTTATCCTTTATAGGTTTAACGGTCATTTAAATATTTAATTAAACACTAATCCTTTAATTATTGGTATTAAAAAGTAAATTTACCTATCTATTAATAATATTTCATTAAAATGAAACAATAGAAAATAAATACATTCTCACTCGTTAGTTCAATCAATTCAATTTGTGGAATTGCTTTCATATTCAAAAATTATACTACCTTTAGAATTTCTTTTTAATATTTTAGATTTGTAAAATTTTCGATAATAAATATAAACTTTAAACTAATATTGTTTAGGAAGTTCAAGTGACGAGCATATCTCTGTAGTCAAAAAAATCATTTAACATTTTCTTGCTCATTTTGAATTTTCAATTATTTTAATATTTATATCCTATGTACCATTCATAAGGAGTGACACACTTGGATCATTATTAAGACTTTTGAATTTTAATTGGTTATGGGAGAAGGTATCATCAAGAACTCTACTCCTTATATATATATATATATATATATATATATATATATATATATATATATATATATATATATATATATATATATATTGCTAGAATTAAAGTCCGATTTATACTTCTTTAATTTAATCTTCTACGAAATTATGAATGTATAAGTCTATTTTTATTAGTGCTGAAATTACTAATATATGACTTTTATATTCGTTTTTAAATGTACTTTTATAATATATCTTTCTTTTATCCTTTCCTAACTAATATGGTTTCTTTAAGTAGCTATATATTTGTGTATTTACTAATACGGGAGTGTAATGAGAGATTATTAAGGATTAGTCATATAGATATATTCATATTATTAGAGGATATAGTATCTTAATTAGTTTTCCATATTTCTTGCTTGATGGTCGATGTATCACTCGATTATTATGAATTTTATTTAATGAATAAAATATAAATTGGTAAAACTAATATTTTTAATTTCAACATTTTCGATATAATAATTTAACTTTATAATAATTTTATGGGACAAACGTGCAACACATGTTACCAAGAACTAGTATATATAAAATTCATGAAGAGTACTTAATTAACAAATTCCAACCTTTTCAAAGCTAATTAACTCATTATCAAAACTCACTTTTTTTACCAATAAAATTATCTATACAGACGAGTCTACACAAGCTTATAAGTTTACATAAATTGTTCATCATCTAAATAAATTATAATGTACTCTAGCAAACATATAGATGAATATTAATAAGAATACCATTAGTCCAATTTAAAAAGTACATAACAACATTTCATGATAAGTTGATGACAAAATCAACAACATGCATTTAACACAAACACATTATATCGTACAAACACACAAAGAAGGAGTATATATATTAAATTTACTATATATATATATGGTTAAAAAAAACCTTCAACGCAGCCAGGGTAACATTCACACGCAATTTCGAGTTCACCAAAATTGAAAATCTAGTCTAGCACCAACATCGCCATGTCTACGGCTGGTGAATCCACACACAATCTCCACTTATTCATCTCCTCTCTGCAACATGCTCATATCGCGTAACTCCTCTTCGCTGAACATATCGCCTCACCGCTTCTGTTACTATTCACACAGTCAAAAATCAAAACATATTTTAAATAAAGATCAATTTTTTAATAAATTCCTTTAAGAGAACAAAAATAGGGAGAAGTGATCGGATAAGGTGAGTTTTAAATTTGTGATGCCGATATATAGAATTGATTATACGGGAAATTCATTGCGAGAGAGAATAGATAAGAAAACCGAGAGGAAGATGGACAAATAAGGAATTTTTATAGAGAAAAATCACCTGAGGCAGAATGTAGATTTAAGAGATATGGGGTTGGTGTTGGGGTGAGGGTGGGTGGGAGGCGTATTACACAAAGCATGTAGGTAAGGGGGAATATTTTTTTTTAAATTTAGTACATGAATGGATCCATTGTTACATATATTTACATATCTAGAAATGGGAAAAAAGTCTGATCCGTCCTTCAATTTTCGCGATTCAGAAATGATATATCTCTAGTTAATGAAGTGACTAACATATACCATTTTATTACACGGATGACCTAAATATACCCTTTTCGACGAATAGAAGTGAAAAAATGATTTTGATCTATTCTTGACCTATTTTATTAAACTAAAAACCATAAAAATTATATGTGATCCTTTTAGCAAAGTCCAGGGGTATATTTAATCCTTTTTCACATATGAACTTTTTCTACCTTCATTAACTTAGTGACTATTTGCATTTATTATTCTTTATGATCACATTTATTTGTTTATTAGTTTCTGAACACATGTGTTGCACGTGTGTTTCATGTGAACTTTTATTGATGCGATAAAACAATTATATTTAATGTAAATCGTGTGAAGTGAGTAATATTTTCTAATGTGCGTCAAGAAACACCAAATGAGGGGCACATTGTAATGTTTAAAATCAATTCCTTTGAAGCTACCATCGGTAAAACAATTCCGTTGAAGTTAATATCTGTAATTTTTAACTTTGTTTAGTATTTAACACATTTGCAATTAAGTCACATGACTAATTTGAGCCATATAACAATACATACTTACTATAATGATAAAAAAATTCATAAAAATTATATATACACGCACACTAAAATTGGGAACAAAAAAAGTTAAAAGTTGAATGATCAAATTTATCCTTTATAGGTTAAACAATCATTTAAGTATTTAAGTAAGCACTAATCCTTTAATTATTGGTATTAAAAAGTAAATTTACCTATCTATTAATAATATTTTATTAAAATAAAACAATAGAAAATAAATACATTCTCATTCCTTAGTTCATTCATTTAAATGTGATGGAATTGCTTTCATATTCCACAATTATTCTACCTTTAGAATTTCTTTTTAGTATTTTAGATTTGTAAAATTTTCGGTAATAAATATAAACTTTAAACTAATACTATGTAGGAAGTCCTACAAGAAATATTAGTTTTAACGACAACTTCTTAAGGAGGGGATATGAGTCCCGTCGTTATAAATATAGTTATAACGTAAAATAAAATTTCGGTCGTTAAAACACATTATTATTAGCTTAATATTAATCGAGGGATAATATTTTTCTGCTCAAAAGAATGATACCCTGTTGTCAAAAAATAGTTGATCTAAAAATTAATTAATTATTAATCCTTCCGTTTATAAAAGGATGACATAGTTTGACTTGGAACGGAGTTTAAGAAAAGAAAGATGACTTTTTAATTTTGTGGTTTTAAATTAAAGTTATGTAAAATGTACCAAAATGTCATTTAATTTTGTGGTCTTAAATATGCCACGTCGAAAGTTAAAGTTAAAGTGTTGCCAAAAAAAAAAATGAATCATTATTTTGTAAACAGACTAAAAAGGAAATGAAGATATTTTTTTTAAACAGAGGAAATAATAAAAATACCGCAAGGTTTCCTCTTTTCCTTTACACCAAAAACTTAGGGTTTCAATCTGCATCAGGAGAATTTCCAACAATGAAACTTCCTTCTCACAAGAATTGGTGATACAGATCCGAATGTGACCGAGATTTTTACTTACCGTATCCAATCGTAGATGAGGCAAAACATGCCCATTACTCACTGTATTCGCATGAGATAACCAACAGGTAATATAAGCGCAACTGATAGCGAAGGATAGGGTAAGTGTAGAAGACCTGTGTTTTTATTTTCTCGAAATATGTTCTTTTTTTAGATCAACAAGAGCTTAGGTAAGAATTAATAAGTTTCTGGGGGAAGAAACAATCGTTTGTCACCTCTATCAGCATCAACTGCCCGTTTCGTTCAAGGTGACATTTGAATTTTTACTTTTTACCCTTTTATATGTTAATTTTACTTCAGATTAGGGTTATGATCACACTTGTTTACAAGTATATGGACGATAACATTATCGATTTCAATTATACAAATTTGAGCTTAAGAAAAAAAAACTTGTGGTATGGTCGATTTCAATATGCAATCTACATCATATCTATCTATTCCAATGCCCTCGACTTGTGTTATTCTTGTTGAGTTTTAAAAAACCAGTCTTTCTCCAAGTTTGCATAAAAACATAGCTTGTTATTTCGTGTTGATCGCCTCATTATTGCATGTTGTGAATAAGGTTAATCCATTCTTCTCTCATATGACAGTACCAGGTTAATTGCTGCCATGATCTATCAATCCTGGAGTGTCTATGTTGTTTCACGAAATATCTGTTGCATGTATCTGCCTGGCTACATTCAATTTTCTTAGCCCATCAGTTTTCTTGTTTGAAGGCATTTGATTTTGGTTTGTATTTACCAACATCACATGCAAAGCAGAATAAGGATTCTATCTTGCAGCATTATTACTTTAAGTCTTTAATTGACCCAACGGCTCAAATTAGTCAATGGTGGACCGAATGTTCTAACCATTAATTATATTTCCTCTCTGTATCTGCCGCAGATGTCTTCAACTAAGTCTAGCTCTGTAAAAATCATGATCCTCAGTAGGGATGCTGTTTGATATTATGTGTTGATGTCTTAACTGATTTGAATGGAAACTACTTGACTCAAGAGGCTTTGGCGATTGCTCTGCTGAAATATTTGATATTTTGATTGATGGAATAGTTTATCCCAGATACAGTGATCTTGATGCACCTTTAAGTTCTTGATTATATTGAGCAATCACTAGCTGTAGTGAGCCAAGTTCATCATTGGTGATAGCTCCTTCTTTCTTCTTATTGGGACTAGGTATATCTACTTGTGGAATAACGTTAGTTATTGGTTTTAATTATGTTCAGTTGTATGTGTATCAGCAAGACAAGGTCCTCAACATCCATCTGGAAAGATGAAATGTGCAATTTGAGTTTTTTAGATGATCATGGTTCTGATCAGGTACCTATCTTATCAGGCAAGAAAAGTTATGCACGGATTGTCTAACACCCTAGCAGGTCTGTCTACACCACTTGATATGCAATGGAGATCAAGCACTTCTTTCGGCTCTGTCCTTTCAATGCTTACTGATAGAAATGTTTGTTGTTGAGTATCCCTAGAAAAATTGTCGAATATACTATTGTGTTGTTCTTGCAACACCACCACTTATGTAGAATGTGAAGCTTCTATTCGAGAAGACTCAGTCTTTATACAAGTAACAAATGTATTTTCAAATCTTGGGCACCAACAAATTCTGCAAAACTTTCTTTTCTTTCTAGTTTCACTTGCAGTAAAGCTAAATTTTAGATGTTATCTGCTAGCTGTGTGAGTATTGGCATGATAAGTTCATGCTTTTCTTTTGATAAAGTGGAATCCATGAAAATTGTGTCTTTGTCACAACTTTGAATAATAGCTGAAGATTTTGTTATGTCTAATAAAGCAAGAGCACGTTGCTTCACTCTGTCAACTAGATGCTGAGGTTGAGGTAAGTTGTGGACATGCGCCTCATGTGCTATGATCTATAGAAATTAGAATGCCATGATGAGTCTAATAATAGAGATCTTACAATAAAGGTTTTTGTAGGTAAGCAGAGAAATTTTCCACCACTGATTACTTTGAAAGGCTAGTTCTTTGGAACAAGAGATAAAATGAACAAGACAAGTATCTCAGAATGAGCCTTAAGAAAATTATTAGTTGTTGAAGTGAGTAAATTCTTTGACATGACTCGTGCTTCATGGTCCAACTGTTTAACAAAATCTTCTACGTGTAGGATTCCACTTAGTAAGGGTTGCGTTTCCATTTATGAATCTTCTTTGAACAGGTACATCATCCTTGTCTTTCACCTCATCTTTAAACTTCTCTTCTTGCACAGTCTTTTTAAATTGTGGATGCAAACTCTTACATTCACTTTCATATGTGACAGTATTTGGGGAGAATATCATATTGGATCCTTATTTTTTGCACTTTTATTGCATTTGTCTACTATTCACCACCTCTAACTCCACATAGTCAGGTAATTAGCACTCAAATTTACTTGCACCTTAACCCTCACACAACTAGGTCATGTTTTGTTGATAGTAGCCATATCAAGATGAATTGGCTTACCTGTATTTGGCCTTAGCTAATTTTGCCCAGATTTAGGTCCTAATGCGCGTCTTTAAACTAGAGTTATACTAAATGTTAGTTTCAGTAATCTTAAAAATTTTCTACTTATGCCTGCTTTATTATATGAATTAGGAATAAATGATTGATTGTTTTGCACACGGAGTTTGATACATAATCTAATTATTTCAGTTTTGAAATGTACTATCTGTATTGAAACAAGTAGTTTGATGCATGGAGCTCATCTAGTGGCCAAAGATTAGGTAGGCTTTGTATTTTGAAGTTTTCCACGACGTGTGAAGTTGATATATGAATGTTTTTTGAATACTTGGATATGAGTTTGTTTTTTAGGATAAGTATGGAGTCAAATATTTCTTTGAAGGATAATTGGTAACTCATTTTGGTGAGAGTGCAAAAGCGGTTAATGTTTTCTCTGTATTGTTCGAGGTATAACCATTAAGTAATATTTCTTCACTTTAACTACACCACCTTTAGGCTACTACTTTTTATTATTTTTCTTCTCTAGATATGCATACTTACAATTAATAATTAGATAATAGATCAGTCTCAGTGTCTCATATTGTCCTTTTATATGAATTGGTATTCCTTGTATATGTTCCTCATTCATATTTACCTTCCACTCAATAAAGAAAAAGGAAGTTAAGTATTGCAATATATGACTTTTCCTACGTGTTTTAGCTCTTCACCTCAGGTTCTGCTTGACAATTGTTTTGGTCATGCATTTAAATTATATACAATTGCTATATTAAGTGACATATGATACATTTGTGTTGAGTTGTCTTAGGAGTCAGAGTCAAAACTAATGAAGGAGTTTCATGAAAAAATTGAAACTAAAGTTGAAACTTGTTAAATTAAGTTATTGTATATTAAGTATAACAGCATAATTATAGGCTCACATTAATCATTATAATAAATAAAGATTCTAACATAAGCCTTCCCATTTGATTATTTGATTATAAGCATGAGTACTTTAATGTTCCTTAAGTGAGCTATTTGATTTGATTGTCATAATGCTTGCTTAAATATTGAGCATGTACAATTTATCTTCTTGTGTATTCTTTATGAAATTTTAGGATCTGCTTGTTAAATCACTTAGTTTATCTTCTTATGTATATGACCTCACATGAAGTTTGTACAGGGATTAATAACATGTGATTAACATCATTACAATGCCACACCTCTAAGGTGGCGCAAACATTCTACTCAACTATCTTCTTTTTGGCGAGGTACCTTATGTTGGAGCTCCCTAGTACACAGTCCGAGAAGGACGAAGATTTTATCTTTTTCTTTATTATTCACACATGAGGTATATCAAACTTACAAGATAGTAATATTTTATGTTGGTTTCTATAGTGCAGGCTAGACATCTCTGTTTTGCCTATTTATATTTTTCGTATTATTTTTTACTTGCTTTTCTTATGCCTTAAATTTGTACGTAGTATATTAATGATAACTATTTGTACTATGTTTTAAAAAATTTAGATTGTAATTAATATTTATTTGGCCACATAGGCTGTAACATGTAGTAACACTGGACATTTGTTTGAGCACCCAGGAACTTGACGAGTGACTTCTTTGCTAATTAATGTTTGGGTATATATTAATTCATTCTACGGATTTTCGTTGGCAAATCAATTTCGCATCTCAATTTCGGGCTGATGTCTGCATATTGAAAGTTCAATACTTTTATTAACTCTTTTTGTATATGAATGACATGTAACTTCTTTGATAATTGCTTTTACTTTCTTTTACTAACATTAGGTAGCATTTGTTCTTGTTTCTGTAGAAGGACAAAACATGCAAGATACAGTGGATGGGTGTACCTTGTTTGTCACTTGTTAAAGATGGAGGTAATTGAAATTAGTAGGCAGTGTGTTCTTGTTAGAGGGATGTTTGAAGTCTACATTTGTACAATCTACAATAGAATTACGAACTGACAAACTGGGATGCTTTATTTCCTTTATAATAATTAACAATCAAGTTTATACGAAAATTGATTATTTTTATTAATATATTATATGTGAATGACTGAATGTATTTGATAAGATGAGTCAGCATTTGGTTCCTACATTAATGTATGGAGCTTTAATAATGACATTGCCAAAATAGTTAAATGGAAATTTGCGAAGAGAATTGACAATTTGCAAAGGGAAAATTTGTCGCTAAAAGGAAATGTAACGACTGTATTTTTTTGTCGTCGCTAAAGGATATTTAATGACCGGACAGCAAATACGATCGTTAACTTTTAACGACAAGGCTTTTAACGATCGGTGACAACCAGATTTTTTTCCGGTCGTTATAGACTTTTAATGACTGGATTTGAACTTTTAGCAACTGAATTTCCTTTCTCTCGATTATTATGAATTTTATTTAATGAATAAAATATAAATTGGTAAAACTAATATTTTTAATTTCAACATTTTCTATATAATAATTGAACTTTAGAATAATTGTATGGAACAAACGTGCAACACATGTTTCTAGGAACTAGTATATATAAATTCATGAAGAGTACTTAATTAACAGATTCCAACCTCTTCAAAGCTAATTAACTCATCATCAAAACTCACTTTTTTTACCAATAAATTTATCTATAGACAAGAGTCTACACAAGCTTATACGTTCACTAAAATTGTTCAAACATCTAAGTAAATTATAATGTACTCTAGCAGACATACATATGAATATTAATAAGGATATCATTAGTCAAATTAGAAAAACACATAACAACATTTCAAGATACGTCGACGATAAAATCAACATGCGTTTAACACAAACACATTATATTGTACAAACGCACAAAGAATGAATCTATATATTAAATTGACGGTTATAATATATATTATATATATATATATATATATATATATATATATTATATATATATATATATATATATATATATATATATATATATATATATATAGGGTAACATTCACAAACAATTTAAGTCTAGCACCAGCATCGCCATCTCTACGACTGGTGCATCCACACACAACCTCCATGTAGTCATCTCCTCTCTGCAACACACTCATATCGCGTAAATCCTCTTCGCTGAACTCGCCTCACCGCTTTAGTTACTATTCACTCAGTCAAAAACAAAAAATATTTATATAAAGATTAAATTTGTAATAAAATCCGATAAGAGAACAAAAAAAAAGGAGAAGCGATCGAAAAAGGTGAGCATTAATTTTGTGATGCCGATATATAGAATTAATTATATGGGGAATTCATTGAGAGAGAGAGAAGAGATGAGAAAACCGAGAGGAAGATTGACAAATGAGGTATTTCTATAGAGAAAAGTCACCTGAGGTAGAAAGCAGATTTAAGAGATCTGGTGTTGGGGGTAGTGGGTGGATGGGGGGCGTATTACACAAAGCATGAAAGTAATGGGGAATTTTTTATTTCAATTTATTACATGAATGGATCCATTGTTAAATATATTTACATATCTAGAAATGGGAAAAAAGCCTGATACGTGCTTTAGTTTTTGCGATTCCGAAATGATATATCTCTAGTTTATAAAAGGACTAACATATACCTTTTTATTAGACAGATACCCAAATATACCCTTTTCGACAAATAGAAGTTAAAAAAAAAAAGATTTTGATCTATTCTTGACTTGTTTTATTAAACTAAACCCATAAAAAGCATATGTGATCCCTTTAACAAAATTCAGGGGTATATTTAATCTTTCTCACATATGAA
>CM040618.1:19573569-19622044 GCA_022817965.1 Solanum lycopersicoides | reverse complement strand
TAGCTCATTAGATGATTTCTCATATCATCATTAGTATTAAGTATGCATTAACTTCAATACTTTCAATAGAGTGTTCATAGAGACTGGTCTCTTCATTAAATTTACACTCGCATAGGTGAGTACATTTTGGTAACATTTATTTAGGCTCATTTGAGATTGCTCTCATCTTTCACATTAGCCTCTTATTATATTGTCACCTCATTCATTAACTTTAACACATTTGCTTTTCATAATTACTCACCCCTTCACGTGAATGTTCATTTCATCTCATGCCAATGCACTTGGTCATTTAGTGTGTTTCACACTCTTAATTAACCCTTCTAGCGTTACATCATTTTATCACATACATCTTAGGCTCGCTTACTCTTAAACGTATGCTAGACTTATGAGTCCACACATACAAGCCATGAGGCTTCATTCATAGTTTGTTTAAGTTATTCATGTTTACCCAAGATTATGTAGTACAAGACCTATGCATCTTGTAGATATGCCAAGATATTGATTTCGATCTTTAGAGGCAGCATTCATTAAATATTTACTTACATATGACTTATGTGTCAATACGGAATTGGGCAAGGGAACCCGATTTCGAATCCCTTGGACAACACTTAATCTTATTTTAAACATGATAATTGCATTTTTTTCAGATTTGGGGGACCCTAGTTCGATCCCCATCAACCCCATAATATTTCCTTTCTTTTCTCCTCTCCTTTTTCGTTTAAGTCAAGGAGGTTGTGGGTTCGATACCCCACAAGCTCATTATTTTTCCTTTAATTTATCTCTTAACTTTCTCACCTATCAAAGAGGTTGTGGGTTCAATCCCCACTCTCCACATTTATATTCTCCTTTACTTTTCTCCTAACTCTCTCATCCATTCAAGAGGTTGTGGGTTCAATTCCCACTCACCACATCTATTTTTCCTTGCATTTTTCTCACGAAATTTTTATGAAATTTTCATTTAGTGAGGTCATGAGTTCAATCCCCAATGACCTCACATTTTAAAAAAAAATTAAACGAAGTTCATTGTTTAAAAAAGTTGGCCAAGACTACAATTTCCAACAGGATGGAAATTTAGTCTCTTCCAATCCATTTTTGTCTTAATCTTTTGTTGATTTTTTTTGTAGCTTTCATGTAATGATGTCTTGGGTTCAATCCTTAGTGATTTCACTTATTTTACATTCATTTTTCATTGCATTTTGTACCACTTTGTTTGGCCGAACCCAACCTACCAAATGCTGGAAATTTTTTCACGATTTTCAGCTTCTTTTTATCATCATTCATGCGTTAATTCTTAAGGCATTTCGTGGATCATTTGGTGCATCTTTAAGTGTAATCTTTTTATTATTATATTCAACCAAGAATTACCATTACATCCAGAAACATTACACCACTTTTACACCTCATGATTTACACAAACATTCGCACATAAAATTCAACCATAAAAACATATCATTTTTCACATACTTTCGGTTGACATAACTTAACATGCTTACAATTTCAAACACATAGTCATGCACACATTATCAGGAAAATCACACTTCATACTTAAACTACCACCAAACATACCAAAAACATGATCTCTAACCTATTTCACATTGAAATCAAAGGGCTACTAGGGACAAGGAGTTCGACAAGAACGGGGACAACCCTAGTTTCAAGATTCGTTGAATTCATGGGAAAGAAAATTCTCTTGGAGAAAGCAGTCCAGGAGAGAAACCCATACCTCATTTCAATGTTGTTCAACCCACGACTTTCTGCCCAGAAACCTTCTCAAAACTCACGTCCAAATCCCGAAACTCCAACACAAACCCGACGGAACTTTGCTTTACATTTTTGGTTAGCTTGTTTGTTTATATTTTTCGTGTAAGTTCTTCAAGTGTGAAGAACTTTTGTAGCTTTTCTGTTCTTGTGTTTTGGTTAGGCAGAGAGAACGTGAAAGAAAGTGTTGAAGAGAGGGAGAAATAGACCTGAAAGAGAGAGAGATGTGAGATAGTGTTCTCTTAGAACTAGGACTTGTTGGCAAGACTTAGTCAAATTAATTAATAATTAATAATTAATAAATAAATAAAATCTGATTTTCCCTTTTTTTTAAAATCAACCATTAATTATTAATTTATTAAATTAATCTACTAATTTAAATAAAACAAATTAAATCATTGCTCCCACCTAGGTTCAAATCCGGGTGGAGCAAGATTTTGCTAAAAGGGCAATTTCTTCCTTTTCTACCCAAAATGCCCCTCCACCTTATTAATTAAATAATTAATTACATATTTAGGATAATTACGATACTAGCCTTAGCCTAGAAAAAGATCATTTTACCCCTAGACCCTCCAAACTTAAGATTTGCCCTTTTTAAGTCTCGTAAAGACTCATCCGAGTAAATCTTCATATTCAGGAGCCATACATGGCTGGACCCAACCTTTCCTAGCTCAAATAACTCCCCAAGTTAGTTGGCTTGGCTGTCGCAGGGGTTCAGAGGTCTGGTTCTACGCGCATCAATCTGTGTGAACCCGGTCTAATCGTAGGCATTCTAGACACATTAAGCATTACTTAGCATATCCATTTTTAGGGTTGTTACATTATCCCCCGCCCCCGCCCCCCCCTTAGGAACATTAGTCCCCGAATGACACTTCTTATAATCTAGCACAACGTCAGTCATATCATAACATAACCACCATGCACAGTCAAGCTGTAGCAACAAAGAATGGAGAGATAAGGAAACTTCGACTTAAGAGTAGGGAATCTAACCTCAAGGATTGAAAAGATGGGGATAGTGGGAACTCATATCGGCCTCTGCCTCCCACGTAGCACCCTCAACAAGATGGTTCCTCCACAATACCTTCACTATCGAAATCTCCTTGTTTCTCAGTCGTTTGACCTGTCTGTCTAAGATCTCAACATGTACCTCCTCATAGGACAAGTATTCATCAACCCCCAAACCTTCCACAGGTAGAATCGATGCTGGATCACCTAGTCACTTCTTTAACATGGATACATGAAAGACTGGATGGACAGAAACTAGATCCACAGGCAATGACAACTCATAGGCCACCTCACCCACACACTGTAAGATCTCATATGGACCAACATACCTCGGACTCAACTTCCCCTTCCTGCCAAACCTCATCACCCCTTTCATAGCTGATATCTTCAAATAGACACGGTCACCAACATCAAACTCTAATGGTCATTTCCTGTTATCTGCATATGACTTCTGCCGACTGTAAGCAGTAGACAACCTGTCCCTAATCACCCTGACCTTCTCTAAGGCCTCATGAATGATCTCGGAACCAAAATGGATGACTCTCCAACCTCGAACCACCCAATGGGAGACCTACACCTCCTACCATATAGTGCCTCGAACGGTGCCATCCCAATGCTGGAGTGATAGTTGTTATTATACGAGAACTCTATCAAAGGCATATGGTCGTACCAACTACCCCTGAAGTCAATCACACACGCCCTCAACATGTCCTCCAATGTCTGAATAAACAAGGAATCTCATGTCCAGTACTTCAATGAATTAATATGGCACACAGTCTGACTAGAGAATTCAATTCTGAAAACACGTAGTGGAATCATACATAATCACAAGTACATTATCTTTTTAAGTTATCTATTTAGATGTAAGCTAGGATCTTGATGTCAATTGTTAGAAAACTATATGCACAGCGAAAGCATATCTTGGATCTTTACTACTTACATGAATAATAGAAAATCAATACCGTTTATGCTAGAACACATAAACTTGCTAGAATTTAATGCAATAAATACCTCTTGAAGCGTGAACATCTCCTTCGATCGAATCCCCAAGTTAGACAAACCTTCAAGTGAATCTACAAGAAAGCTATGGTCTTCTACATGATCCCAAGTTCACATCTGAACTCTCTCAATACTTGAGTGGGCAAGTATTGAATAGAAAATTAATCATATTTCTAGGGTTATAAGAATCTCTAATTATAGAGATTTCTTCCCGATCCAAGAGGAGAATAAAATTCATATTATTTTTCTTCCACTTAAAATTTACACGTTAGTTTTCTTATATAAGAAAACTCACGCTCATCTCCCCTTTTCACTTTAGAAATAGGATTCTGAGTTCTAGATAAATATGAGCACTATAGGAACCACAAAATTAATTACCGAGGCTTCCTATTATGGAAATAATTCCAAATAATTAATTTGTATTATTCTTACCATAAAAAATTACAAATCATTCCACTAAAAATTCGTAATTGCACTCCTCTATTTATATTTCATAATTCCCCATTAAACACTTATGTATTTTCCCATGTTAAGATTTCAGATACTAATCAATAAATTAAATATTTAACGAATTTAACTTAATAATTTATTTCCTTTAGAGCACTACTTAACTTATTTCCAGTACAAAAAAACAGTGTTTAGCGACTGATACAATCCGTTACTATATGATGAAAATTCGTCACTAATCACGATTAGTGACGGATTAGCAACAGAGTATTGACTTTTGCTATTACGCTCGTTAGTAAGCTCTTAGTGACGAAAAATAAGTTCCGTCACAAGTTTAGCGACGTCATAGTGACGAATCATTTCTGTCGCGATATGTTAGCGACGGACTTAGTCGTCATTATATTAATATAATTTTGTTGCTAATTTCATAATTCTATGACGAAAAATGGTGTTTCCTCACAAGCTTAGCGACGTCATAGTGACGAAACATTTCTGTCTCCACATGTTAGCGACAGACTGATTCGTCATTATATTTATGTAGTTTTGTTGCTAATTTCATAATTCATGTTATTTTGGATAAATTTGCAACGAAATTTCCATCGCAACATATTTTGTTTCAACATATTAGGCCTTTAATAATTCGTCGCTGATCCGTCACCAATATTTTTTTCATAGCAATGACCAAATAGTCGCTAAATTTGTTGCTAAAAATTGTTCCTCTAAAATTATTTGATTTGGTTACTCTAAATATGCACTGCTGAAATAAATTAAATTAAAATTACTAAATAGTATGCTCAGTCATGCTCTGCCACAAAGTCTGTTCAGTCCTGCTCTGCCACAAAGGTTACTATACCTTCAAGATGTTACTCTTTTTTATACCATGCTTAAGGAATAGTTTCTTTGCTCCAACAAGAAGAGTACTTCTAAAACTGTATTGACCAGTTCAAAACCTGGACTACCCATACCTCACCATTGGGGTGTTGAGACAACACCACCAACCCTTAAAGAATTCCAAGTCATAATCACTAGCATCTTATGCGGACAACCTGTGGAATAGGATACATGAAGAGAAAAAGTGCATGAGGACTCCACATCATTTGAACATGAAAAACATAAAGTTATCATATAGTAGACTTGTGGAGCATCTTTGACATCCTTCTAGGTCAATGGCCATACTACTAAGATGTCAGCATGGAAAAGCATCCACAAGAAATGACTAGTTTTAACTCCAGACTGTAAAACAAAACATTTGACGTACAGCATATCAATCAGCAACAAATATCATACAGGAGAGAAAGTTAATCCTTCTATAGACCCTGCAATTATATGGCAATCCAAAAGATCAATATCACCGGCCAGAGTAGCTAGAGCAGTCAAGGGAGAGAAAAAACATATTTACATGAGTTACAAGCAGTTAAATACCTAAAATGAGTAATAAGTTTGATGAGAACTAGTCATCCAGATACCACTTAATATTGAATCCTTTTAGATCATTTTGGTTACGAATCTACGACTCTGGAAAAGAAGCTATAATAGCAAAATAAAATTCAAGGCTCCTACAGAAAAAACTTTGATTCCCGAGGCACATTATCAATCATATAGAGGTTAACATACTTACCCTTCACTGACAAGATGTAGTGCCAAATTCACCAACACTGTTTCAGAGAGCCCTAATTTTTCAAGGGTGGATGTAAGAGATTCATATGGATGTTGGACAGTAAGTTCAGAATTTAGAGTGGTCAATATCATCTGTTCAGCCTCACTAATGCGTTCACGGTACTACTCAAACCAGTCCTGCAGAAAAACATCATTTAAATGTATTAGAAGTATGCTTAGAGCTTCACAATCTTGCCAAATGAAGAATATTTGGATGATCAATAATGCAGAAATACAAAGCATAATTCCTAACCACGGGTAGAAAATATGAAAGAACTGCAAGATCCTGCTTGTGGAAAATTTCACATGAGGCCTTCAGAACATTGTTGAGAGGTCGTGCAGTCTCTTCTGACTTCCCCGCAAGAAAGATAGCAGCAGTAGCAATCAACTGCATACATAGAAAAAATACTAACAATTAGCCGAGCATTGAACATAATGAAGCGGAAAGTTTAGAAGACCAAAAAATAGCAGATTTTAGCACATAAAACAATGCACTTACAAATATGTCATGACATGCATGTGATCGCCTCACAAAGAAGCGGTGACCATCACCATGGCAGTTCCTGTAGTGTTCTGTGGCCTGCAAGCAGGTACAAACAAAAATTAGCTCCATCGGATAATAAATTCGTAGGAACAAGTAACTTATGCTAGCAATCCTCTTGAGAAAAATAGTAGAAGACAAGTCCCAAAAGCTTAAGATCCTGTTTGAAGTAAAGTTTTCAAACTTGTGTAATATACAATGAATTTAAGCCCCAAATGGAATCTTACAGGTCCAAGCGAATTCCAAGGTTCTGAAGAAAAGCACAATATGAGTATCGCAAATGTGCTTCATGCATTGCATCAATACCATCTTTCCTGGATGGAGAGCATTTCTCAATTTCCTCTTTGGAGATAAAGATATTATCAGTTTCAGTATCTTCAAGCCATGAGCGGTCACGCTTAGAACATGTGGGTGCGCTTGCATCAGAACGAGGTTTAGAAGTAGTGGTAGTAGTGGCAAAATTATTGTTACGGATTGGATAGGCATCATCATACGCTTTGAAATTCCTTAAAGGAACGTTATAGCATGTGGTTTGTCGCTTTGAAGGAACATCTTTACTTGCATTGGGTGCTTGAGAGTAGCTGTCACTTCTTTCCCAACAGTGTTATCAACAGTGTTATAGTTTTTGTAAGCAAAGGAATGGATCATCCCTCTACTCTGGTTGCTGCCATAAAAAGACCTGGAGTCTCCACGAAAAGGGTCACCTTGTGAATAGTAGGTCTGGGCGAGAGACATGGTTCCTGTTCAGTTCAAAAACAAATATCAGTACAAACTAAATTGCATCAATTTCTCCAAAGAATGAAACATATATTCAATCTGATATTCTCAACGCACTAACATGAAGTCCTACTCTCTTAAAGCATAAACAATACAAGAGAGACTGAAACTTTCTTAATAAAATTACAGTTTTTTCAAACAAAATCAAATAGAGCAAAAAAATTAAGTCCTTTCCACAGAGCCAATTCCATCTACAATCCATTAACTGACACAGCAAGTTCATCAACGCTAAAACATTATAGCTGAATCTTTTGTATCCTAACTAAAACTAGACTCAAATAGAACTACAATATGAGTAAGCTCAAATTAATATTCATAAATACCATGAAACTAACAACAATAATTATTATTTTTATAATCTCATGAGACAACAATCTTATCTGAATTGATTTGCAGGAGAAAAAAACCTCACTCCACATGGTTCCTTTCAGGTGGAAGCTTTTTAACTATTTTTTTTTTTGCTCTTTACTTTTTTCTCTTTTCTTTTATTTGTAGTGGTTTTTGTTCATCCTGTCATTTCCTTTTCTTCCAACACTGATATGAGATGGTTGAACCAACATTTTCCATTTCTAACTTCAACAGAAAATCTTTTTATAACAGTGGAAAGAAGAAGAAGAAGAAGAAGAAGGGGAAATAGAACACTTAGCGGATGTCTATGTCTTTCTTAGAGCTTCACATACACCACATGGTTTACCTTCAAAACAAAGGCGAATTAAAGGAAATAGATGAAGGAGACAGAAAGCTGAGGCACCGAAAAAATTCAATCGAAACTGCAATTTTAAACCCCAATTCACCTAAATCAGTATATTCAACATCAAAATGCTCAAACTAAATTAAGTTGTACAAATAACCACACAACACTAACCAACTCCAGCATGTCAGGTAAGACAAAAAATAATTCCTAATTTCATTGAATCAAATAATTTCGAGGTGATTTTTTAAGCATAAAACGTATTCAAACACATAAATAAAACAAACAGTCTCAGAAAATCATGGTAACAATTTAAAAAGCTAAAAGGAACTCCTACTTATCAAAGAAAACATATGAAGAATAGAGAAATTACCACAAAGTAGAGAAGCAAGGTCTGCAGGGTGAAAGACTTGTCCCGTGAGAATTGCACAAGAATATTAGTAGTTGTATTATCAAATGAAAGTATACAAAATTTCATACATCTAAAATGCTTAACTGATGCAACAATGCTAAATTAATGTTCACTAAAGCTAAAATGCTCTTCAAGCCATTTTGCCGAAAAAGAAGTTACTCTATTGTATACTTAATAGCGTAGTAACTATTAAGTATAATAAATAAATAAGAGATGAGTTTAAGGAACGAAAGGATAACAAGTAGCTATCAAATAAAATTTTGGCAGATGGAAACATGAATTCAATTCGTAGAATGATCAGGGAATTTGAAAACAAGCTACTCTACATCAACAAAAAAAAAGAACACAAACAACCTTCACCTTAGTTAGCTTCAAGATTCTATCCTTATTTTGAAAAGAAAGATTATTAACAGTAGAAAAACTGAATGTAAAACATAGGCTTACAGACATTGAAAACGAAGAACAGAGATTCTACGACATAGCGAAGAGCAGTCACCGAAAACGGATTCAAACAAAAATGAACAAATAAGCGACAATACTAAATACTAAACGATAAAATCCAAGCTTCACATTAATACGAATCAAGGAAATCCATTAACAACACATGTATAGCAAATTAAAGTCATCAGTTTTCATCTACTAACAACAGTGATACAACAACAGACTAGCGATACATATCATGAATAGTAGAAGACGATGAGAAGATTATGGATGAAACATTACCTTTCTGCGGGCAGTGACCCGGCAAATAAGGGAAAGGTTTTTTTTTTCAAATCCAAGTTTGACTCTGATTAGATGTGAAAATCTTGGAGACTTCTTGTCACTGTTAGTTTGAGACATCGAGAATTTCATCAAGCAAAGCAGAAGCAAGCAAGGTTAGAGACTAAAAAAAAATCTAAAAATTTTCAAAATCAGTAATTAGAGCAAAGTAGAAGCAAGCAACACTAATGAAAGAAAGTAAAATATTAAACACAATAGTTAACTCAATCCTTTCAACATTAAAAGAAAAGACACAGGGAAAACACATACATTTCAACGAGATCGTGATAAAAGTTTATAGCTATCACATAACACCTTTAGAAAAAATGTAGCAAACAACTAGTGTTGAAGCTTCTACTAACAATTTCATACATAAGAAGAGACTAAGAACAATATAAAATTTGTTCTTTTGCTAATGATCGTAGAAGCTAATTTAAGCCATTGAAACGCCTCATTGTCATCTCATTGTAAATGCTAAAGTAGATAAACAACACACTCTTTTCTTAAAACATCATTGAGATATGTACTCATCATTAAAATCTAATTGTTGAATCATGTCAATACCTATTTATCTTTTTTGGATTTTCTTTTTCTATCAACTTTTAGCAAGTTATAGCTATAAGATTTGCTAAGCTAGCTGCAATGCTTAAAGAGAACATACAATAAATAAGTACAAGAATATCATAATGTGTACATCAATAGCAAGTAATATTTAATCAAGTAAAAGCCATAATTGTAGCTTAACATCACGTATCCAAGCAAGTTTCCAGAAGACTAATGGTCTTCCCTGATAACCCCATCCCGTTCCCCCAGTTATTTTTCACCAAATAGAAGTCAACACCCTCCTCTTCACCACACTAGAAGCTCACCGAACAAATGAAAAAAGAAAAATTACCAAAGGCAGAAACTCACCTTTCACCTGAGGATGAAGGAGACAGGAGCAATTTCACCTTTCGCCTGAGATGGGAGCAATTTCACCTGAGACGGGAGCAATCGAAAGGAGAAGGAGACGGGAGCAATCGAAAGGAGAAGGATATGGGAGCAATCGAATTTTTACCTAATAGACGGGAGCTCTCACTGAGCTGCTGCTGCTGTTGGGAGCTTTCACCGAGAGAAAACCCTATTTTTTAGGGATTGTAATTTTTTGTTTCCTTTTTGTGTTTTCAATGGACTGATGACTTAGTTAAAAAAAAATTGCAACAAACTTAGCAACGGATTATGACTTCTATCGCTAAAAAATAAATATAATTATTTACATTAAATTTTAGCGACGGATATTTCTGTCACTACCTAATTTAAATTCCATTTAAATATATTTAGAATTCTAGCAACGCTTGTCCGTCACTACTTCCGCCGCAATATATTATTAAATTTGTGACACCTACTTTGTTTCCTGCTATTATTTAGAGATTCCCGCTATTATTTAGCGACAAAAAACATATTCCTTCGTCAATCCATTGCTATATTATAACTCAAAAAACTATTTGTAATTTTTACAACGAAATGGCTACTTCGTTGCTAATCCGTTGTTATATAGCGATGGAATTGATTACGTCGCTAAACACTTTTTTTTTGTAGTGTTAATGTGTCGGATTCATGAATCCACTTGCAAGATTTGGCACGATGAAAACTTATAAGTTTCTCAGAAAGCCATGTCAATCAATCTCTATTACGAGACATGGATTCCATCAACTAACTTATTATTTCACCAATATATATTATTATCATCCAACTTACCACACATATTGATCCATCTCAGAATCTCACCTTTTAATAAATCAAAACGATAATTAATATATACCGATCATAATAGTTTTATCAAGATTAAGAATATAAGTACATTTAATAGTTTAGAGCATATGTTTTTGTCAGTCAGTTTAAAATAACTATCTCTACTCGGTCCCGTTCAATACATACAAAATGCACTAGCACAAGAAGTTGAAACTATACCGTTCCCATAATCAAGATAAATTACATTTAATCTTGTGCTACAATCATACCAGATGGCATGTCCAATTTCATCCTAGATTGTGAACCAAAAATATTTTATACTTATAGGAACCGATGATTTAATCCTCAATGTATAAGCTAAAACTCTACACACTAAATCATCTACTATATAAATAAATAGATACTATAAACGAATATATGATCTATTAAAATTGAGCAAATATTTATTTTCTAATAAATATTATTTCTTAACACATGATTAATAGTATATATCCCAGCATGCATGACTATTATGTGCGTCGGAATAAAAAGTAGTTGATCCTATAACATTTGTCATCATAACCTCAACTTTTGGATCATGACAATATCAACTCTAAATTGCTGGGTTGAGGGGTATATCATATCCATATCCCTTCATATCATTGTGTACAGATTGAAATAGTACCTAATGATAACGTCGTAAAATGTGTTGAGCAAAAACACTTCATATGTAATGGTTATGTAATCAATGATAGTATTTGAAATTAAACTTTTGTATTAGATTAACCAATTAAATTTTCACTACTCACTTAGAAGATAACCATATTAAGTATAACTAATTATCTTTAATAAAGAAAGTATTCTACTATAATAGGTTAAATATATTAATACTTCAAAATAATTTACCTAAGTTTTTCCTACAATAAATAAATGTTTTTTTTGGTAATAACAATAAATAAATGTTACAATGCTACCTGATAATACAAATTCTTTAGACAATAATTTAATTCTTCATAGTAATATATATTGCATAAGCATGTGAAATTAAACCTGAAAATTGAGTTAGATGTTCATCATCACACACATCTTCTGTAGGTTATCAAGAAAAGATATTTCAAACAAAAGGGGGAAGATAAATTGTACACTTCCAATCCAATATTTTGTAAGCTTAGATTAGATTGTGTTATGGCTTTTATAATACAGATTTGATAATCAATTAATCTATTTTAAAGGAAAATTACGTAGCACATTAGACAAAACTCACAAATTTCACCTTCATTTCTACCTTAATTTGTCTCTGGAGATTTTCAGTTTATCGTTTCAGATAGACTCGTAGATTATATGTTGCATCCGTCAATAGGTGTTGTTGCTAATTACTAGCACTATGCATTTTTACATTTTAAAATATGCTATATATCTATATCCGAGATCTTATTCATTAGTGCTTGTCCATGGAATTTCATGTTGTAGATGAGAATTGATATATTTAATAAAATTCTCCCGTATAGGATATGAAATTACGCTGCATGATTGAAGTAGGCAACAATACATAGACTTTAAGATTGCCAAATCATGATCATAATCGAACTCACCTTTTTCTTTCAATTCCTTGTTCAAGATTGGAATATTTAAATTAAACACAGTAATGAGTTTCAATTCATATGATTCCTACATGGAACTCTTTTTCTTCTTCAATTTTTGGAAATACATGCTCCAATTCATACTTTTTAGATGTTTGGACTTTTCCTTTACCTATATATTGGCTATTTTGGTCCTTTGTTTAGTCTACAATTCTATCTTTTGCTGGTTCTGAGATGATTGGTTCTTCATTTGTAAATCATTCTTGTATTGATTTTTGGAGGAGAGGAGATGGGTGATAAAACTGCATCAAATTCATAATCTTATTTTTCTTGTTTTCTATTCATCACTTCTTCTTTAAGGTAGCATTTTGGACATGATGATTCTTTGTGAAAATGCTGAAATACATTAAGAAAGGTTCGAAAGAGAAGTAAGTGTAAAAAGCCAAGATGAAGAACGTAAATGTGAGAAATGTTATAAAATTATATATACTTACCGAATATTTTACCTAAATCATTACTACATAAAATCTATCGTTAATACATAAAATTACCTAGTTCTCCGAAAATTAATCTACTTAAGATGCATAAAAGAATATTTCTTTCTCAATGTTTTTAATCACTAGACAGTGTCTCTAGTGTCTCTAGAGGCTTTTTATCAACGGAGAAGGCCTGAAATGACGCTCAACTATTTTAATTGGTCCAAAATTATTCTTTGTCCACCTTTCGGCCTCAAATACCCCTCAATTCAATATTTTGGCTAACAAAATACCCTTATTTCTATTGACTTGCACTCATAAGGTGCAAGGAGGGTAATATTGTATAAAATTTTCATTAAAATAAGTACAAATTATAGGAATCACATATTATAAATACTAAATAACATCCTATCCCTTCTAGTTTTCTATTTACCAAAAATTCCTTAAAAGTTTAGTTTGCGGGATACATGTTGAGTAGTATGGGATACATAAGCTTTGATACATTTCAGTTGATAGTTGTTGCGTTTAAGAAGGAAATAATAACGTAAATTTATTTTTAATAACTAAAAATCCCGTAATTCACGCTCGACTGCTTGTAAAATTTTAATTCCATTGCGTAACTGATTGATAAATTCAAATTTCAAATTAGAGCTCCTTCATCAAACAATTTTTTTCCTGATAAAGTTGATCTACATTCTAAGAACTCGAAAAAACAACTTTAGAAGATGAATATCTCAATTTTGTTACGGCACTCTGAAATTTGGGTAAGCCATGTTAATTACGAAGGTTACAAGGTTGATGAAATTGTCGTTGGACAATCAATTTCATTTATGAATCTGAAATATTTGATTTTAGCAGAGTTGCAGATCGACGGTGTTAAAAAAGATATTGAAATTCGATACATCGTAGAGGGAAACTCAATGTCCATTGAAAATCAAGAATGACATGGATGTGAAACTTTGTTTGGAAGTAAAAAGGAATGAGCCTGGAATCAGCATGTATCAGTTATGTATTGATACAACTGAGAAAATGGTTGGGGAGATATATAATTTTGATTGTTCATCCGGGGAAATCGTATGCATGGAAGGTACAGAAAGAGATACGAAATCTCTTGCTCAGGTCGAATCGAGAATTTGTTACTTTGATTATATTCCATAATTAAATGCTACAAATTACATAACTGATTCCTATAGTACTGATGTGAAGAAAGGGCAATTGTATAAGGATAAATGAACACTCATTGCTATAATGGCTAAATATAACATAAAGAACAACTTCAATTTCCGAGTGAAAGATCGAATAAAGAAAGGTATTGGAATGCTTTTTCTCTAATTTGATTTTTTTTTCTTCAGATTTTGCATATAATTAGTACAATTCTAGTTGTTATTGTGTTTGATACATAAGTCTAATTAGTATACGTATCGTAATGATAAGTTTGTCAGTGTTTGATGATATAAACAAATTGATAAGTATTATGATTATTAGTATTGACAATTGATTTAGGTGTGTATTGATAAACTTTATTATGTGATACATAGAAATTATGTAAAAAAATGTTGTGTTCTTTAGTATGGCAGATACATTAGTTGTGAAAAACTGTAACATTGCTTTTGTTATATGAATTCATCCGATGAAGAAATTTGGACAACTATGTGTTAGTTTGCTTCGGTGATCAATGTGGATGGACTTTAAAGTCTTCTTGCAGAAAGAAATCCGATGTATTCAAAGTGAGATACTTCAATAGTGAACATATATGTCCGATGCGGGATATGATACTAACAAAAGTACAAGCAACAATTGGATTTATTAGTGGTGTGACTGCCCCTAAATTGGTAATCATAAATGAACTCATACGCCTTAAGATGTAACTGAAGATATTCGAGCATTATATGGGGTTGAGATATCATACCAGCAAGCATGGCGTGCTAGGGAACGTGCACTAGAAATGCTCAAGGTTAAGCCAGCAGAAGGATATAAGCAGATGTTGAGATACATATGGATGCGAAATAAAGTGTATCCAAATTCATATATAAGGATGCAAAAGACGGAAAATAATCAATTTATGTATCTTTTCATAGCCCTGAGACCGTTGGTAAGAGGGTTCGACGACTGCAGGCTTGTAGTTATACTGGACGTTGCACATCTTGGCGGGTCTTACAAAGGTACTTTTGTATCAGCGAGCACACTCGATGGTGCTGGTATGACTGTTGTAATATTGATGTAATGTAAAACTTGTTTTATATGTATACTTAATGTATCTTAGTGTAAATGTTATGTGTCATGAAGTTAAATATGTGTTGCTTTGTAATTAGGTTGCATATTGTCATTGGCATATGGTGTTGTAGACACTGAAAATGACTGTTCGTGATTCGAACAGTTCAAAAAATGCATTTGGCGAGCGTGAAAACATGTGTATTGTATCAGACAAAAATAAAAGTATTATGAAGAGTGTAAGCATTGTGTTCCCAAATGTACCTCATTGTGCATGCATATGGCATCTTTGGAAGAATGTATGTTCAAGCTTCAAAAGGAGTAAAAACACACTAAGTGATATATTTTCCTCAATGGCAAAGGCATACATAAAGGAAGATTTTGATAAATTAATGGCTAAGGTGGTGAAAGTTACTCATAAGGTGAAGGATTACCTTGAGGATGTTGGGTATGAGAAGTGGTCAAGAGTTTATTCAATCGTAAACAGAGGTAGAATGATGACTTCGAACATCGCAGAGTGTATCAATGGTTACCTTGTTGATGCACGTAGGTTAACTATAATAGACTTTTTGGAGGAAGTTAGACTTATATTTGGTAGTTGGAACTGTAAAAATAGAGAAATAACGTCATATACAAAGGACAAATTGGGCCGAAGATTTGAGAAGATATGGATTGTAAACGCATCTAAAAGTTCAAAGATGAAGGTATTTATAAATATCCCTAACTTTATGTTTTATGTACCAGAAACTCAGATGATTTTCACTGATAAGCATTGCTTGGAAAATGATATATAAATGGCATATTATGTAATGTATCGCTACTTTTTATTATTTTCAACTTGTTCATCGTCTGACTATATTTTCTCAGTTTATGAAGTCGGGAGAAGATACATTGTATGTCTTGAGCGGAAAACATGTACGTGTGGAAGGTTTCAACATGATGATATACCTTGCACATGCAATTGCAATTTTGAAGCACTAGAATGTTACAGATATGCACTCATATTTCTCTGACTACTACAAGCTTGATGCATTAGAAAAAAACGTACGAGGTTGCAATGGTTTCAATACCAGATGAGGATTGGACCATTTCAGACTATATTTTAGATGAAATTATCCTGCCACCTGTTTTACGAAAAATATATAAGTAAAGTAAAAAATGACTAAGCTTCGAAAAATTAATTAATCTTATGATTTAAGAAAAATCGACCTTCCAAATTAACAAAGTCGCCATTTGATTTTTTAGTAAAAATCAAGAAAACTAAAAATTATTTTTTCAAAAGATTTAAAACAGATAAAAATCAGTTGAAAAGGGTTCGAAGTCCAAATGTACATTCCGAGAAGGTGTTACGCCCTCGGAATGCCTGCTAACTTGCGATTGACCGGCGATTTGACTAAAAATGACTTTTATTTAATTCCTAAACTTGTAATTAAATAAAGAAATTTATTTGTTTATTTATACATATATTGCTATTTCTCTTTTTTTTTATATTATTATCATTTAGTTATCTCTTTAAAGGAAAAGTAACTAAGGGGGGCTTAAAGGGATAAACTAAGTGTTGACAAAAACGGATAAGTAAAATAATAAATAAAAAAACAAATAAGATTATATAGATATATAGATATTTCAAAAATATATAAAATAGAAGAAATGGCTATCATAGGAGGATAATTAAACCAAACCAAAATCACATAAATAGTTATTCAAGTATCATGATAAATAAATAAGAAGGGGAAGGAATATTAAATTTGGGCCCTAGGCCCAAATTCTGTTGCTGCACATTGTTATGGCCTTGGTCCTGTTTTCCTTCAAAAAAATGTGTGTATACACATTATGTATACCGTGGTATATAGACCATTTCCGACCCATTTTTGAACCTTTCAAGCCTGAATTTCGTTGACCTTTATGTCATGTAATTTCTCCACCGTTTTCACGCCCTTTGCACCTGTATATTGCTGTTTCACCACGTATATCACTGTATATGGCTGTATATAAGCCATATTTTCAGCTTGTTTTCAAATTTCCAGGACATGAAACTTATTTTCTGTCCGGATTTTTCGATTTTCCACCTTTACACCTGCTCTCTAATTTACCCCGATAGCTGACTCGATGGAGGGGGTCGACTCAATGATATGCAAGGAGGGGAGTCCACAAGACTCGGGTAGAGTTGCTTATTCCGGGTGGCGAAGTGAGACAGCAACGAGCAAGATGAATTCTTCCACCACTCGAACACAGGCACTAACTCAAACACGACAAACAAATCGAATGATGGATGGAACCTTTATCCAGACGAGCTTATGCTATTTTTAAGTTATTCTCTTAGTATTCGTAGAATGAAGATTAGTATTTGGTTTTTCTCGCCGCACTTCTTAAAAAAGTTTTTCTCCCGTCTCCACAGTAACTCAAAGAGAGTATATATATCCCAAAATTAGGGTTCGGTTGGAGGGAAAACAGGGTAGAAAACGTATGGGGACAAGGACCATCCCCAATTCAAACTTCAAAAATCTTTCATCCTTTTGGCGAAACAGACTTTTCTGGGATTTTTAACTCATTCCGAAAGGGGAAAGGGGAGGGGACGGTCGTGATTGATCGATTTTCCTTGGGGCAAGACGTGGAGCAATCTCGCGCAGGCAAGGACAACTCGCCACTTGCAAGATTAAAAAGCCGAATGATGTACGTTCTGGGTCGTTCAGCTGAGTGTGAAGATGGCGTGAGTGAGCTTTGTTACGTGCGTGGCTTCGATTTTCGTTCTTTCAGGGAGTTGGGTTTCAACGTATTTTTGGGGATGAGCTTCTGGGTCTCTTCTGTTGGAGGGGGAAAGGAGAGTGGGCCGGGTCGTAGAAAAAAAAGGGGTCGGCTTTTTGGGGCTGGGAATTAAGAAAAAAATGGGTTGGTTGAAATCTGAAAATTGCAAAGGACTTTGGGCTGAGTCAATTATTCAGAGGAAGAAAATGAAATGGGCCTGGGAGGTTTGGATTTGGCTGGGAAAAGGATAGCTGAAAAATATTTCAAGGGCCCAAAACTCTTGATAGAAAATTCATGAATTGGTAATTTGATTTAGAACGTAACTTCATTGAATTTTTGATTAGCACATTCGTTCTAAATATAAGTAAAATTGAATCGACATTAATTAATTAACGAGCTTCTTAAACTTAACGAGATAAATTAATTAGCTTAATCAAAATATAAATAATTAAGTAATTAAACTAATTAACAAAGTATTTAATTAATTAAAACAAAATATTTTTCCGACGATTTTCAAATATTTATAAGATAAGCTAATTATATAAAGGACATATACACTTATTTAAGATTATAAAAGCTACTAAAATTACTTTGAAATGACTGGAAGAACCTTTTGAGTTTTATAAAGCTAATTATTTTAACTCGTTCAAAATTTAAGAAACTCGTGAATTAATTTGACGGGGAGGATCAAAATTGGGCGTCAACACCACCTAGGTATAGAAGGTTGGCTAGACGACCAAGAAAGCGAAGAAAGAAATATGCGGATGAGAAGATAACAGTAAACAAGAATTCTTGTGGGCAATGTGGACAAGAAGGACACAACAGAAAAACTTGTATTTTCTTCCTCAAAGATAATTGAAATAATGTTTTAAAATAGGACATTCGCGTTCATGGTTAATAAACTCCACTTATATGTATTTTTTACTTTAGTATTTGGATTAAATAAAGTGTATTGGTTACACAATATATTTTGTTGTTCAACTAAATGCATTTGTTGAGAATTGTGTTCCAAGCTTATATTACATATAAAATTATTCTTATCCTGTTAATAAATAAATAAATCTGAATGTATAAACTGTGAAATATAATTATTGTGTAAATGAGTGAAATATTGATTCAATATCATATTCATGATTTAAACAAATTTAATTGTCTTAAACTTGACCTTTTCAAGTGTGTACTATATGTATCATATACAGTGCATTATGTTGTATCATATATAATATAGAATAGTAATGAATCACACATTAAAACTATTAAAACTATATTAGATACAGTTATAATTTTGAAATATTTTTCCTTAGCAGTATTGTCTTTCAATTTAATACTATGTTGTGATTTGTTTGTTTATGTATATGATGAATCATATACATTCATATGATTCAAATGTCATACATAAATGCAATTGGTATATGTGAATAACATTCAATTACACTATACGTTAAAACTTATGAATCATATACATCATTTCGTAAGTAAACTATAAAAATATTTAATCTCAAACAATGATGATTGTGGAGCTTAACGTTATAAAGCAACAAATGTATCTAAAACAATATATTGAAAACACATAATATAAAAAATAAAAAGACTGTAATACAACTAAGTTTTTAGAGAAACACATAAAAAAAAATGAAATTGTCTTCAAAATAAAACAACATGAAAAACAGTTCATGCTATCCCTACTAAGTACTAATCTATGTTAACAAAATCTTGTTCGGTTGGTGTTGTGAATTTACTCTTAGGCTTTGGTGGATCGTCATTCTTACTTGTGTATCCACCCTTGACCTTGTCGCTGTCGTATCTCCATAACAATGTTGCATATCTATTGCGTAGATAATTTGCAAGAAGGCTATCAGTATCAGGTGGTATAACAAGTTGGTCATACAAATACTCTGCAAATGTAGATACATATAACCATCCGCAGTGTAACATCTCGTATTCTAGATAAACTAAGGTTAATCTAATAAAAACAAAAAGAATCAAATTTGAAAATAAGTAAGGAAATCTGGAAAATTTCCAGATTTCAAAAGTGAATTTTGGTCATTTTCAAATGGCCATAATTCCCAGAGCAAGAGGAGTTTGGATGTGTTCTTTATATGGATGGATATCTCGTCGGAATATATTTCCAACTATGTCAAGTTTGCGAATTTCTGAGGTCGTATAAGGGAGATATAACTTTCGGAAATTGGGCTGTTGAGCAGCGAAAGTTCCAAATCCGGATTGGTTAACGGTGTTTTGGTCTTTTCCTAAGTTAATTATTAAATTCAGTTTTGGGGTAATATTTTGGGGTCTAAACTGATCCCATTAAGTTTTCACACTTAGAAAATAAGCTAGGGCTTTGAGAGAAAGGAGAAAAGAGGAGAACGGAGATGAAGACACAAGAACACCAAGAATTCGTTCGTGAATTTCTTCGGGGGTGATCCGTAACAAGGTATGTGAGATCATTCGGTGTTGGGTTCTTTTACCCACCCTCCAATTTGATTCATTACTGAAATTTATAGTTAATTGGAAGGAAATCTTAAAGATCTTGATGAAAAGTTTGAAGTTCTTGTTGGTAGAATTGTTTTTGATCTTTTTTAGTTTTAATCCATGTTTCCGAACTGTTTTTGGGTCTAAACTATTGTGTAATAAGTTATTTAGGGATCCTAAGTGTTTGGGGTGGGATCCATGGGAGTTTGGTAAGGTTTAGATATGAAAAACGAAGAAGAAAGTCGAAAAACCCATTGGAGAGATGATGAGGCGCCGCGCCTCCAAAGCGCCTCAGGACAGACTCTGTCCGTCAGGCTCTGGCGGGCCACGCCTCTCAGAGCGCCTAGAGCGCCTGAGGACAGCCTCTGTCCTTCAGGATATGGCGCTCCGTGCCTCTCAAAGCACCAGGACCCCCTGGAGACCCCGTTCTTTACCTATCTTTTCGTACTAGTTCCTAGGTGATGTACCCTTCGTTCTTAGTTGATTTCAACACTCTAGAGTACATTTAAACATCATGAAATCATCCATAAACAGGAGATCAAGATCCTTGAATCCATAATCCAATTCAAGGAAAGTTAAGATCAAAGTCAAGGAAGTTAAGAGTCAAGTCTAGGAGTTAAGAAGTAAGTCAAAGTAAAGTTATCAAGTTTTCTAAAGTCTTTCACAAAGGTTTTCACTTTGTTTTAAAGACTTAAATTTCAAGTCAAGAAAGAGTAAAGAGTTGAGTTCATTTCTCAAAAGCTATGAGGGAACTAAGTATTCCCTAAGAGTTAAAGTTTCAAGTAAGCAAAGAGTATCAAGTTGAGTTCACTTCTCAAGAGTTATAAGGGAACTAAGTAGTCCCTAAGGATTTAAACAAAATATTTTCAGACTCTTGAGAAGGAAGTTCCACAGAACTAATCTCAAACTACAGAATCAATATGTTTTTTACACATAAGAGCCAGTATATTTTTGGGAGTAGTATTGAGCACCGATATGGAGAGAGTTCAGATAATTCACAGCCCCCATAAACCATGTTAGCCACCATTGTAGAAAAGGGTCATACTTTTTAAATGATTCCTTTCACAGTTTACTAGTGGATCCATTAGGCAGTTCAGGTCTTATACCTTTGGCCGGGTATAGAATGCGCTGGCAGCGTGCGGTAGACCGTTGTATCATCATTGTAGTTCTTAAGTGATGGTTGTCGGTTAGAGAATCTCCCTCAGGTAAATTGTATTTTTATACACATCAGTATTTTATTTTCATAATACATCAGTATTGTATTTTATATACATCTCAGACATTATTGTGTACTTGTATATATATACTCAGAGGTTTAAGCACATTTTCAGTCAGCATTTCTTTATATTGCATTTATTTTAACAGTGTATATTGAATAAGAGTTAGTAGATCATGAGTTGAACAGAGCCAAGGTAAGTATTCATTCTTACTCCCTTTCAAGCCTAAGTTTTGTTTAGCTTTTCAACTCGCATACTCATACATTCAATGTACTGATGCCAGTTGGCCTGCACCATTTTATGATGCAGACGCAGGTAACCAGGATCAGTACACGGCGTTTCGTTGATCCAGATTGAGCTCCAGAGTCAGTGGTGAGCCTCCTTGCATTCCGTAGGACATCCATTTATTTTGTTTTTAGTAGTTTAGTTTTAGGATTTTGTGGGGTATGTCCCAACATCCCTCTTCAGTCAGTTTAAAGGCTTCGTAGACGCTAGTACTTCAGTTTAGAATTTATTGTTGCTTGTTGAGACTGAAGCGCCATCACGGACAGATATTATATGAAGTACTTTCCTTTAAACATGTCTTATTTCTTGTTTAAAATGAGTTTAGTCTTCCGCTGAGTTAAGTAAGACAGGCCAAGTGCTCGCTCGAGGGCCAGCAATGGCCTTCGAGTGCCAGTCCCGCCCAGAGTGTAGGCTCGGGGCGTGACACGCAGTCCCTACAACAAAATGCAAAATATAAATTTGTAAAAAAAATAAAACTTACACATATTATTGTAGTCCAGAATTTAAATAATTACATGTTATCGTCTTTTTGTTGCAATGCCTTCAGCGTATTCAATGTTGGATTATATGACTCTAAAAGTGTACCAGTTTGTTTGTCCTTATATGCATCAAACTCTGGCCAGTTTGTCTGCTCAGTTTTTTCAAGAAACCACTATCAAGGAGGTAAGAAAGTAGAATCCTTGACAATTTTTGTATATCCTCAGAATATACTCATTTCATTGTGCCTAAAGAAGAGTCATACACGTGTATCAAGCTCTAATTCAGTTCAACAACAGCTAACACCCAATGAAAATTTCCATCATAATTAATCGGAATTTAAATATCGTCCACAAGATGTCATGGTAATTCAGCTGGTATTGAAAATCATTTCATGACGTTGGTTATTGACCTCTAATGTACTTATACAACTCCCGCACGATCTTGTGTTCTTGGGTACTAATATCATCATCAGCCTCATTGTTATAATACCTTTCATGGATATTGTTGATACGTGTACTGAACAAACAATTGACTGTTGTGTATCTGTATTGATTTATGCTGCGAAGTTTTGATTTTTTACGAAGATAGTAAAAAACAACATTCATGTGCTACAAAAGAATTATAAACATAATTATATATTTAAAAAGAAAAATAATGAAAATAAAATGTTAGATACTGAAAGTGGTATATGGTATTGATATGTATATATCACCTATTAACTGAATGTATCATATACATTAAGAAACTTATATATGATAAATTTTGCAGAAGCATGAAATTCACATATACATGTCAAAATTACTGATCAGTCCAGTAGTTTTTGGGCTGGGACATGACATAAAATCAATTTTTATTGGACGGATATGCAACAACATAATCCATCATTTCAAAACCCAATGAAGAGGCTCTTTCTTTATACTTATCCTCTGATGGTTTCCTGTATTATTAAGTGTAAAGAAAATATGTTATTTAAAAGTGGAACAAGAGTTGTAATTTTAAAATTGAACATATCCATTGAAAAATATAAAACTTACTTTTTAGCATGAGTTTTGAGAAGACCTGTAGTAACCCACTCAACAAACTCATCAATTAGATATGAAGGGGATCAATTTGTGATCTCACAACCTTCAAATGAAAAATTTGGAATAATTACATCCTCTATGACCTCTTTATCTTTTTCACTTGACCCAAATAAAATTAAATAAGGAGATTTGCAGTTTTTTTAAGGCATCCTGATACGTGCATGAGGAGTATTTGTATCGCTTCGGATAACAATCTTTATGATTGGAATATCAGTGGGTAATTGACTGTCCGAAAGCAAACTTTGACTGTTGGTTAACTCCTGTGAATTTGCAGCACTAACTGGTTTAACATGACTAGGCAATCTTCCTAGATCAGCAATAAGTGTATTCATGGATTCTCGAGTATTAGATGATATTGTACCAGATGTTGCAGAATCATATATGATTTAAATTGATAGTTAAATAAGGTTTGATAAATCATATGATATTTAAATGATACATGGAACATAAATTACTGATGTATCAAATATAAAAGTATTTGTCCCAGACTGATTGGTGTTGTGTTGAACATTATATGAAGCATCGTCGTTCATTGTTCCTTCGAAGAAATTATGAGGCATTTGTGTTGATGGATCATCTTGAATAACAACGTACTGATTAATTTAGGATACATTAAATAACAAAGAATCATATACAAAGGACTGTTAATGTATCAATGACATATTACATCAAACTACGAATTACATATAGTAGACAAACAATTTTAATTAGTCACACATGGTGTATCTTGCAATGGAATGTATCATATACACACATAATTAAAATGTAAAGTAGCATACACACCAAAGTGAATAACAATACTGATGTGAACATTAAAAATATGTATCAGAATTATACAAGTACACTGCAATGTATCAAAACATACAAGTAAACTGCAATGTATCACAATGGGACAGTTTGATGTATCACTACAAAGTTAATGTATACTAATAGTCAATTTATAATGATAAATTACCTTCTTATGCTTAGTTGTTTCTGCATTATGATAAATAATTGCATTTGAGGATTGAAGTTCTGAAACGTCCTTCATTTCTTGATGATTCTTCAATGTATCTTCAGTCTGTAGTTTTTAAACATTTTTTTTTCAATCAAAATAAGTTACTGATAAATTATATAATTTGATATACGCAATGAATAAAGTAAAATAAATTTGATCTTCAACATCAAAATCAGATACACCAATATTTTGATCATTATTGGCAAAATCATTTGTATCAAACTTAAAGGTACTTTTTTGATGTCCATCATTGCCTTCTTCACCGGAAACTTCAACCATGTACGGCATAGACTTGCCGCCCATCTCCTTCATGAAATAAATTTATAACATAATGACATATTAAAGTTAAAACACAAAACAAAACACATATACAATACAGTACCTTTGGTTGTTGGTCGTCCTCCCTATTCCTAGAATTCATCACCTCAGAGTGATTTGCCTTTATCAAATTCACAAGATACTCAAATTTATTGTCAACCTATAAAAAAAATTAACATTCAGTTTTATATTTCTAAATGAACATAAAAAAATTGATATCATTACTTACGTATTCCTTCATATGTTGTTTCAGTTCTTCAATATCGGGATATACAGACTTATCTCTTTAGACTAATTGTGAAGAGACATGGACAAAAGATACATTAGCAGGCGGGGTAGGTGCTTCATCTGGCATTGAGAATGACTTTTTAATGGCGGCCTTAACTGCTCTGATGATTTAGGTTCCGAACCCTTTGTTTTAGGTGTATCAATTTTGTTTCTCCTTTTGGGTGGTGGTGGAGATGATGTACCAGACACACGTGATGATTTTCTCAATAAATGACCAGGAGGGCTTGTTGAGAAATTCTCAAAACCTGACTTATCTTTTGTTTGCACTTTGTTTGCATGAACTGATGATGTTGTGGATGATTCAGGATTATGAGCATCTTGAATATCAGGTAAGTCAAGGACTTACACTTCATCTGGTGTTAGTACAATGTTTGAACATGCATTCTGCATTTTAAATGGTTGAATGTTATGAAAATTATGTATCGTACAAAAAATACTATCTACAACAAAAATTAGAAAGCTTATTGAAAAACTGTTATTTGCAAATTTAAAAGTAATGTTACCTCAGAGAAAATGCTGAACAAGAACTTTTCATATTTTGGCTTTATAGCCACGATCGTCCAATTACAAATCTGGGAATATCATTCGCTACTTTAACAACAAACTCTAGATTTAGACTAGATCACTTTCATAAGTCTATACGTTGAGTGCATAAGTCATACCAAATAAGCGATACATATGTTTGCTTTGGTTGAAGTCTTGCCTGAGTGATGTAATTAGCTTATCGAATGCAATCTGACCCCAAGGATACAATTCATACCTACCATCTTCGACCATTAGAAATTCTTCGATCCGTATGAAGGTCTAACCAAGATGGCATAACATGAAAGAATTGATGAAGTATAATATTGTCATCTGAACAGAATCCTGTGTGGTCTCCCAATTCCCCATTGCAAAACTTTGTATCAAACCACTCTTGGTTATACCTGCAGTCAAATCACGGAAATATCTTTGTAATAATCGGCTCGGAGTGGATTTCAGATATGAAAAATCCTTAACATTTCCTTTGCATTTAAGGCCAATTATAATGGTGAATTCCTTTATACTAAACTGCAATACAGTACCATTAGCATGACGAGCATGCAATACATCTTTGTTCTCCTGTTCCACCTCCAACAACAATAAACACTTAGTAATCTGACCCCGAAATTACATTTTGGAATGTTCAAATATGGTTCAAAATTTGTATTCTTGAACATTTCAACGCCTTCATCCTTTATGGACTTTTTGATTTCATTCACAAAATCACAATTGAACGTTGCTCCGAACCTCAATGGATGTGCTGGTATTTTTTTTATAACATTATTCATGCCTTGTTTATACAAAAAATAAAATATAAAATTGTACTTGTCTAATCTTCAAACATATGATGTAATGGAGAGTGCATTATACATTGAAGATAATCTGTAAATTCAGTAAATACATCATGATTTTATAATGACATCATATCAAACCCTTCGTGAAATGCATAAGATGCATGAGTAACTAACAATATATTGTACATGAATTTCATTCACATATACCAATTACATATATGTATAAGACACTTGAATTATATGAATGTATATGACACATCATATGCATTCATTCACATATACCAATTACATATATGTATAAGATACTTGAATTATATGAATGTATATGATACATCATATGCATTCATTCACATATACCAATTACATATATGTATAAGACACTTGAATTATATGAATGTATATGATACAACATATGAATTGACTTATTAAAACTGTACAAAACGTTACAACAACGAATGATACATTAATGGAGTAATATATGCATCTGCTACACCTTCAAAACTGTACAACACATGATGTTTTTACTGAATTTGAAATTAGTGAATCTGTCTTCATTGTTAAATGACTCTTAATTCAATTTCACAAACATATGCATAAATGTAAATTAGGGTTCTAATGTATCAGCAAAACACAAAATTAACCATTATAAATCGATATTGTTCTAATATACTATGAAAACATTGAATTGATAAGTAATGTATCTTCACTATTAATGTATTTAAACTTTCTGTCCAAACACAACCAACACCATAACCAAAACATAAAAATATAAAAGCTTTTTTAAACACATACCTTAGGAAGTGTGGTCAACAAACAACATATGTAACTTTTCTTCTCCCTTTTTGGGGGTTTCTCCAACCTTTTTCTTTGTCTTGACAACACTCTTGTGCTTCATCACTAATGGGTCGTGAAACCGCTTGGATCTGTTCTCGTCCCTCATTTCATCATTAGAATCATATGTACGATTAGCATTAGTATGACAAACACCAATACTATGCGATGGACCCTGTTCCATATGTATCAGTAAAAATCACGAAGAAGACAATAATGGAGATAAAATGCTTACCTATTAAAAACTTTGAAATTGAAAAACTTGAGGGAGACTCCTATTAAAAATCAAATGGATTTGAAATTTTGTAATTGCTAAAGAAGTGGAGAGATTTTAGGAATAAAATGGAAGAGTGTAATTGGTAATGGGAAACGTGTGTTGTCTAAAAAAAAGGAGTGCACTTTGTAATGGAAAACGTGGGTATTGGCTGTAAAAAAGGTGGAAAATCTTTATGTATCTTACATATTTTATTAGTTGGGGAAAAAAGGATTTTTAAAATTTTAAAATAAGTTGGGATAAATGGATATTAATGTAAGTAAAGGAGTGTAGTTAAGTAATTTGTCCTTAAAATAATTAGATTTTTTTAACATATGAGCTCATATGATTGACCTAAATTTGGGTTTTATAGTAAATTATGTAAGAGTTAGTGTTCTTCATCTTCACGTCTCATCCATGAATTCATGCTAGGGCTTCCAATCCAGGTACGTGAGATTTCATCAATGGATATCCTTTGGCATGTTCACCCATTGAGTCTAAAGAAAATCCAGTTTTTCAGTTATTATTTATATAAAATTCTGTGATTTTATGATTAGCATGAATTTTGAAGTAATTTTGTTCCTTTTCATTATCAGTCCATTAGTGTATGTTTTCTCGTGATTCTTAGTATGTTCATCAAATCATATATTTATAAACCTTCAAAATACAGTATGTCTTGAATTTTCATGTTTAAGACAAAGTATGTAATCATTTTCATGATCAGTTCATGTTTAATATTCTTAGAATTAATGCATAAGATGCTTTCATATCAAATGTCTATTATTTTAGTATCATGCATTTAGTATTTATGAGCTATTCACTTATCAGTATTATCAGACTATCAGTTTATTTCAATTTATTTATTACATTCAGTTGAGAGAGTTACTTAGCACCGAGTGGATTCTAGGGATGAAGGGTCATAACTAGCATCTACTGACTCCTTTAGTAGAAATTTTGAAGTCCTAGAACAAGGTGCGACTATAAATCAGTGTAGCCCTTGTAGGCACATATTTTAGCTTAATGGTATCACGTTAGATCAACCTCTATGCCTAGCAAGTATATTAGGTTCTTTTAGATAGGATATAGCATCAACTCCATATCTAGCTCACATAGTCATATTTTGGTTTTTAGTATCTCCCACAATCTAGTCTATCTTTGAGATATTGCATGATCATGTATTCAATTTATTTTGGTTCAGTATTTTCCAGTTGCATGTACTTGATCATTGCATCAGTTCATGTATTTACAATTCAACATCTCAAACTTATCATGTTTGTTTATAGTTTTATCATGCAAGTCTCGCATACACAATACATTCAAAGTATTGACAACATACTCTCTGAACTATATTATTTTATAGTATTGGTTCAGACGCTCAATATTTAGCTTGCGGTTAGTACAATCTCCAGCCAATATAACAATAGTCACCCCTCATGGATGACCCTTACATTATTGTCTTTTATTATTATTTCAATTTTCAGAGAGTTAGATTTAGCTAGGACTTGTCCTAACAACTCATTGTAGTAGAGACTTTGAGACAGTTAATCAGGTGTTACTTTTAAAGCTTTGAGTTATATTTGGATAAACTCATCTTCGTTATATAATTTAAATTGTTTAGACTCATTATACAGTTCAGTTTAGCTTCCGCATTATGTTATCTCCAGAAAATGGGTTAGCTTGGGGTCACTTGTGGCCATAAAAACTGTGTTACGACTAAGGGTAAGTCTCAGATCATGACACCTAGGCCTTAGATTCTTCATTTGTCTTTTTACCTTTTTTTCTTTACATGAATTACTTCAGTACCAAAAATCAAGTTCTTCGAATTTAGCTTTTGTTTCAAAGACTTTTGGTTTTTCTTTTTTTTTTTATTAGAAAAGGATGAAAAGAACTTAAATAAAGACTTTATTTGTAAGCACAAAAAAGCAGATAAAATAATGTCAGATAAAATCACACAAAAAAATAGTGAAACATAAATGCAGAAAAGAAGAAACTTTATTTTAAATCGAATTTAACCATTGGGTTAGGTGTTATTGTTTATGAATAAATTCAAACAAAAAAAAGAAAGAAACCTGACAAAAGAAAACAACATTTTCGAAACTCATTTCTGTATTGTCCTCTCTAAGTGAAGTTCTTCTATGATGATTTCAAGCCAAAAATAATGGCTAAAGTCATTTTTTCTAGCAGCTATCTAATGTCGGTCAACAATTTTCATTGGACGAACTTTCATTAAAAAAAAGGGTTTGGTTTCTTGAGCATTAACAAATTGATATTTTTTTAAACTGGTGATAATCACAAATAGTCAAATTTTGAGGTGAAAATTTTTTCCCGATAAAATGGTCATACATTTGAGAGAAAAAGGTGAACAGACTATAAAAGTTTGGTGTATAATCAAGATAAAACACATGTGAAATTTAAACTTTGCTTCATCATCAAGATTTAATTAGTCGGCCGCAATAAACTGATCAGTAAACAACTCCTCTTCCTGAAAATTCAACAGTAGAAAATAAAACTAATTTGATATTTTACTGATATCTACCTGTGGGGTTCGAAAAAATTAGTTAGTCATGTGCAAGCTTATAATTGAAAATCATGAAGGCGAATAAGATGACAAACAAAACTATTCTAACAAACATAATATTATAATATAAATCAGCCAACAGACCTACATATTATAAAACTAATAAAAAACATAAAAATTATAGAGGGATAATCTCCCGATAAATAAAAGGTTTTAAACGACTACATTGTATATTCTTTTGTGTTCTTGATATGAGAAGAGACGTTTTCAATTTGTAGAGTTCTAAATTTTTCCTCTTAAAAAGAATAAACCAAATATATAGAAGAAAATTATATTTTTTTCTTTCAGGAAAAGTCCAAGCATTTATGTGAATACTTTGACTTTTTCCTTAAGGAAAAAATAAAACTTAAAATAGGATAAGAAAATCAAAACAAAATTTACGAAGTTGTGAATATTGATTGAGTTATCCTTTGGGTTGTATATCATGTAAGCTTTTTTAAATATCAACAAAAATTAACCTTTTTTTGACATATGAAAGGATTGATAAAGTAAGCACTCCATAGGATGTAGGATACTATAATTGATAGTAAACATCTTCATCCAAGATTGTTTATCCTCCTACTCCTTCATACTCCACACATCCATGTGATTTGTTGGATTATTACAAATCATAGATAACTTAGTTCATACTCCCAGCACAAGAAATCCATCCCCACAGGGTCTCTCCACTTTTCTCCATTTCTCATCAGCCAAATCAAAACATGTTATGCCCCAAACTCTTTCCAAACCAGAACCAACATAAGTTGCCCAGTGAAGCTTCCCATTTACAAACTTACTCGGACTATTAATTGCCCCATATTCCAATTCCAAGGATTCTCAATTATCCGCCAAGAATTATTCTTTAAAATGTACATGTTGACATGTTGAAAGTTACCTTGACATCCAAATATAGTAAAAGTTCGCACTACCTTATAATTATTATGAATCTTATCATATCAAATACCATATATGAAATAACTAGCATCAAGGGTCGCTCGACATGATTGGAGGTCTAAAGCCAAGTTTCAGTTCGAGACATAAAACATAAACAAACTTCATGTACATATTTATTCAAAATTTATTTTTCTTACATTATTTAGATAAAAATTATTAGCATTTTGATATTGTTTTTTCAGTTATTAGTTTTAGGTAAGATTTTATCAACTCAACATTGAAAAACAGCCTTTCAGTGAGGCAATTATTATATAATTGGTAACATAATTCTATAAGTAATAAGTTGACAAATATTAAATAAAGATAAGAGTTAGAACCATATAATTTGACGCAAGAAGTTGATAACTTGATATATATATATATATATATATATATATATATATATATATATATATATATCGCATTTTAATATGCTTGTAGTAATGCTTGAAACTAAAATTTTAAAAGAAATAAAAAAAAAATTTGTAACTCACTTTGTTCAACACTTTTCACAATTAATTATTATTTTTATCAAAGTACAAAAATTATTAAAGTGAGTAAAATAATATATATTTTAAAATATTATATTATATAAAAAATTTAACGCATAATTTATTCAGATAAAAATTTGGGCCCCCCCAATTTTGGGGCCTAAGGCAAAAGCCTTACTCTCAAAGGCATAGAGCCGACACTGACTAGCATCACTCAATATATATCTAAAATTACGTAATTTCTTGTATACTTTTTTATTGCTGGGTTCCATAGAAATATTCGTCTACCTCATTAACAAGACAAAGCAATCCATTGATCGAACCCTCAGCAAAAAATGATATGCCCGAATTTATCGTTGATGTTTTTATTAAATGATAAACTCATATGAGACTTGACAAACTCAGGGCTAGAGATCAAAGCAAGCCAAGATTTTGAAACTGGCCTAATTTCAAAAGAGATTTCACTGGAAGTCTTGAGATGATTTCAGCAATAACTTCAGGTGGAAGAAAAGGTTTTGTAGTCCTGGTTCTTTATGGGTATTGATCAGATGCAATTCATAAGATATATGATTTTCTCCATTCACTTCTTCGGTGGATAACATTTTACTCTTAATTTGTGAAAATAGTTAAGCCAATAAAGTAAAAGAGCAAAGCATGAATTTTTTTATTTGACTAGATTGAAGTAAGAATGAGGAGACGACTCTTCCTATATTTATAATGTTAGTTGAATTAGGGTACATGTGTCACTAGAAGTGAAGTGAGAATGAGAAGACCACACTTCTTGATTCATTGCACTAAAATCATTGTGTACTCACTGGAAGTATAGAGTGAATTAAAGTGTTACTTTCATTTTTGCACCCAAAATGTGTGTTTTTGTTTGCACTTTGCATCCTATTCTTTTAGTGAATTGCACCTTAAATTGTATATTTCATTTCAAATGTTGGAGCTGATAAAGACATAAAGTAATTAATATTTATTAAAATGCTATATTATATCTCACTCCAGATTACTGGCCATAAAAATAATTCACATTTGGAAAGAAAATTATATCTTTTTATCATTTTCAAAATGGGATACGATTTTTCATTTACCGAAAGTACAAAATTGTATTTACACTATTGGATTATTTTTAAATGTCATTTTATGATGCGAGTAAGTCGAAGATGTAACTTAGTGGTTAAGAAAGTTTTGCTGAGCTATAGTGAGACCTAATGTTCAAGGTTGACCAAAGTCAACATTCTAGTAAGGTGACTTGGACTAGAAAATTTTTGACAATGTTGAAGGTTTGATAGGTGATTTTGGAGTTGGTTGGACTGTGGATTCTACTCCCAAGGCATTCAGATTAGATTCAGGTCATTGATTAGGATCTTGAAAATTTAGAAGTTAGAGTTGACCTCGGCTAATATGACCTCCATCCGGCATTTTGATTGTCCCACCAGGTTTGGAATACCATTTTTAGCCTTGTAGCATATTTGGTATGTCTTCACGGGTATCTGAATGAATCTCGAGTGTTCATTCTAGAATTTGTTACTTGATGATGCAAGTTTATTTTCTTCTTTGCAATCACCAAGGTATCACAACATCTGCAAAGGTTTATCAAGAAGAGTATCACAGTCATTGTGGAATGGTCGGGATTTTGTAAAATAAAAGAGTTCGGGTAAATTTTGTCCTTGTAATACTTTCGGTAATACTTGTACGATTGGATTGTTAAATTCTGCATGTTCATCCTGCAAATAAAAGATAAATATAATTATATTTTGATAAAGTCAACTATAAAATACACAAATATAAATTTAAAAGGCAGAGCGAATCACATAATATCAGAGTATATGTTTTAAGACTGATACGCCCAAAAATAACCAGTTTTTCCTAGGCCGTATTGAACCAAATAAAAGAAATAACAAGTAGAAGCCTAAGTATAGTGTTGTGCATCGACTCATTCCAACAAATTTAATTCCAAAACGGTAATTGCAGTAGGAGTTTAATGATCCAAGAAGTCTATCATCAAACTAAACTTTCAAATGACATTTATAATTTCTAGCTATTATTTTGACAAGTAGATGTCGTTCATATTTCTGCAATTAGCTATTTGTCTACACAATAAATATGATACATAGGCAATATATTGCCCTTAGTGAATGAACAAAGAAAACCTTAATCCTATATACCAGCTTATAATGAACAAGAGCGGCAAGTTTTTTTCCTTATGAAGTACTTAGGAAATACTAGTCATTATTGACACAATCTTAACCAGTACAATCTCTACAAATTTTACTTCACTCTCAAAGAATAAGACTGAAGTAACCACATGTTTACGTAAATATAAGCAAAAAAAATGATGTTTCTAAGTATTCAACTGTACATAGCTAAGCTGAGATATCAACACATTTATGGAATAAATGATAAAAGGAAATAGATAAATAATACTAAAGTTCTTTATCAAGTGCCCATATCAATTTTTAACAGAATTTAATTGGACTCACTTCAATTTCAAAAACATAAACTAGTTACACAAGGTCAAAAAGGAACCAAAATATCAACTCCTAGAATGCAATTAACTGTGAAGTTACTAGATTTCCAACAGTGGCGGGGCCAGGATTTTCAATAAAGGAGTTCAAAATTCGTAGAAATAGACACACGGAGTAGCCGAAGGGTGTTCGACATCTACTATATATACATAAAATATTATTTTAACCATGTATAAATGGTATAATTTTCCGTCGAAGGGGGTTCATCCAAGGTGGCTCTGCCCCTGATTTCCAAGACACCTATTTGATCTAATTTAACTTCTCTTGAAACTTCCTATATACATAATACATTGATCAATGACCATAATTATGCAAAAATGTTGATTTATAGCGTTGATAATAAACTACTATGCTATTATAGCAGACAATAGAATATTTTCAACATATACGATTGCATAAAAAGATCTCTTAAAGACATGATTTACCTGTTGATGCATTTATTTCATTAGTTCTCTTAAACTAGAGTTTTTGATCATCCCAACAAGCTCATCAATATAAGAATTAACCATCACAAAAATCACAGTGACTAGAAATATTATGTAATCTAGACAAAGATCGGATGCAAGAGTGGCTCTTAGCATATTATGTAATCTGGATAATCATAAAGCACAAAGTAGGAGGGACCAACTAATATTTAATTGCAAAAGAACAAAACAAGAAATAAATCTGACTAATTATTACATAGAACAATCGATTAATCTTAATAGAAAAAAATGGAAGTAATATGTGTTGACAGGCGCAATCCCATTCCAAGATAAAACTATCATAGCAAAAACTGCATTCAGTTTCTAACTAGGAGAGCAACGACTAATTTCATCAGAATCCATTCTCACTGTTTTAAACATAGCAACATTTACATAATGTTGTACAAGGCTCACTATGGTGATGCTTATACAATCAAAGATAAAACATGAAACTCATAAATCTCACCGTTGAAGACTCGGGATTAATCAACCATTTCATCGAATACAATGATCAACAATGTCAGTGTACTGGAGAGGAATGAGGAGCAAGAACACAAATGCAAATGGGTTAGGAGACTGCCAGAGATGACTCTTTATCTAGTAACCTTTTTGAATTTCACTATTATGTCCTATACAACTCATATTCACAATACAAAAAATTGTCAAGTTAACCATAAAAGAAATCACTAAATAACTCCAAAACCACAATGCACTTCTTAAAGATACACTTTCAAAAGATTACTGACCTTCTTGTTTATCGAAATAATGAATTTTTTTCAAAAGAAATCTTTAGATTTGATGACTATTAGAATACATTATTAGTAGCATGCAATTATTGCCTCCTGTTATTTTTCATGCCACAAGAATCCTATCAAAGCACTGGAATCTAAAACTTACTCAATACAAGTAATTCGTAATGACTAGGTTCGAAGGAACTTAAGTTCCATCATTTTTCGGTCAAACTTGGCTTTTAAAATATACTTATTTAAGTCTAAAATATGCTAGTTGTGAAAAGCCAAGGCAATCTTGGTTAGATATATGTTTAAGAGAAATGAGATTGTAGTACAATTTATGTAAGAGAACATTCGAATTATGAGAATCATAAAAAATGAGTCTTTTGAAATACAACACCTAAAAATTATTAGAATTGACTAACTACTTCAACACACAGATAGATTTATATACATTTGACTTCAGATATTATCTCCAAGCTTAGCTTTGCCTGAAAGAACTACCTAAACTACAATGCTCAAAATTATAATGCCGTAATCATTTAATTGGAAATAAGTTACCCCGAAATAAATTAACATAGATAAGTTATTATACCATGTATTTGGATAACGTATCTCATCTCAAAGCTATAAATGGTGTGGTAAGTAATCATAAGACTGTTTAATACCTCCAACAAAATGACTTCTAATAGTCCTTATCTTACAGTTCAATATAAAAGACATTTATTCTTTTTAGGCATGTAAGCAAGAATGTAGATAAAGTTCAAACGTGAACAATATAAATTGCATTCAAGACTTTAGCCCAGCAAAACCTCAAAGAAAACACATTGATAATAGAAAACTAGATATCAAAGCTAGCTGTAGACAATAAAATTCACGTCGAGAAAACAATAATCAAGAACGGAAGATTATAGCAACAATCATTTTATTATTTCAAGTGCGAGTGTTACAATCTCTATAATTCCTCTGAATTCGCCTTTTCAACTATAAATTCAAGGGCTTTAAAGCTTGTTCTTGAATCTCTAACGAACTTGAACTTGAACTTTATCTTGATCCTGACTTTTATTTGAATTCAAGGGCTTCGAGCTTGTTCTTGAATTCGATGGTCTTGATCTTGATCGTTCTTGAACTTGAATGCTTGAATTCTTAAACTTATAGCTTTATAGAGAATTAAATGGCGTTTGTACCACGGATTTTCTCTAGCTTCTTGTTCAGAATTTTCTTGGTCCTTTCTGAATTATGAGGACCCCTATTTATAGTTTTAGAATAGAGGAGTTGCGATTGGAATAGGATTCCATTCGGCCAATCAGATTTAAGTGACATGACATATGGGCTTTATGGAGCGGGCTTGTCATCTTTGACACATGTCGTGATTCTATTGGTTTCTTATTTGACTTGGCATGCCACATCATTTGCACACGTGGCGCCAAGATGGGCTTCTAGAATGAGGTGGAATTGGGCTCAACAAATTGTAGCCCAAATCAATTAATTTGGATTTTAATTAAGTCCATATTTGTTGGACTTAAATATTTAACTCAAGTATATCAATCCATAATATTTATTTGGATTAATAAATTTATGAATTTAATATAATCCGAATCATTTTATAAATTTATATTTAATAAATTTTAAATGATTACAAATGCCCCCTGCTTCAAGTCTTGTCGAAGTTCATGATTGAAGACAAGGTTTGAAGTATTTAGTAAGTTTATAACATATTTATTATTATTATTATTTTTTTTTTTATTTGCAGCTAAAACTGCCAAATTTTTTTTTCCACTTTTCACTTGGTAAGTGAATAATTTGGTTACAAGTAAATGTAATGACCATATGAACAAAATAAAATATTCCCTCTCCATTATAAATTGGCCAAGTGCATGTGATTTATTACATCGTGGGTCATACGTGGCATCATTGCTTCTATTTGTAAAATAGATTTTATCCCAAAAAATAATATTATGCCTTTTCCAAACTTTACTCTTCCTAATCCCCTCCAATTACGGAAGCTAGCCGCCATAACAGATTGTTTCTGTGTATTTTTCGAATTTAAATCCCACCCAAATTCAAATATATATATTAATTGAGTCCTAGAAAGATAGGAATTGCTGCCAGTTTAGGAGAAGGACTTCTTGCTACAATATCTATAAATAGATGTCTCCTCCTCATTCTTTCGAAATCAACATCAGCAACTTTGGAGACCGCTCTTTGCAAATTCTCTTGGAGTTCAACGCGCAAGCATCTAGGTATAAATCTTTTTTGTATTTTATTATTATTATTATTATTATGTATTATTTTATTTTTATTTTTGCAGATCAATGGAAGTAATATTATGTTTTATGGAGGCTACATAACCGCAAGATTTATCACATAAAAATGTGTTAAACGTCCCCGCCTAAAAAAAATACTCTCAAGGTGTTCCATGGCTCCGAATACTTAACCAACTTGAAACTTTACTAGAATACCGTGTAACGCTCCCGCCTTGAAATAAACTCAAGGTGTTACAAGGTCCCGAATATTTAATCAACTTGAAGCTTTACTTGAATACCGTGTAACGCTCCCGCCTTGAAAATAAACTCAAGGTGTTACAAGGTCCCGAATGCTTAACCAACTTGAAACTTTAATAGGATACCGTGTAACGCTGCCGCCTTGAAAATAAACTCAAGGTGTTACAAGGTCCCGAATGCTTGACCATGAAGCTTTACTAGAATACCGTGTAACACTCCCGCCTTGAAAATAAACTCAAGGTGTTACAAGGTCCCGAATGCTTAACCAACTTGAAGCTTTAATAGGATATCGTGTAATGCTCCCGCCTTGAAAATAAACTCAAGGTGTTACAAGGTCCCAAATGCTTAACCAACTTGACGCTTTAATAGGATACCTTGTAACGCTCCCGCCTTGAAAATAAACTCAAGGCGTTACAAGGTCCCGAATGCTTGAAATTATTCGCCCCTTCTTAACTACCCTCTTTTTCGAGGTTTATCTTCTTTCGTGCATTATTATAAATAAACATTAACACTTTTATTTATTTTTTATTTTCTACAGTTTGGACAATGGTTTTCTTCAAGGATTATGCTTGTCCATCTTCTAAACTCGAATATCTCATAGTTGGATCAGAGGGTAGTACGATGGAGACTAAGTTTTTGGTCCAGGAATCTTTTGTTGGTCGTTATGTTGATCCATGGCCACAATTGAGAAACACGCTTTGTATGAAAAGTTTGACATCCGAATATGATCATAAATCTGATAAAGCCTCCAAAGTATGGTATCTTGAGAAACCAATTCCTCATCGTACAAACGTTGCGAGAACATTTTTAAATTTAGGTCGCCGCATGATTCAAGAAGAACTACGTTGGGGAGGCAACATTGTGCTTGAAGGTGAATATCGCTGCATTCCGGGGTACTGGAATGGACAGAAGATGTCTTAAGCACAAATGGGCAAACTCTAAACAGTGCTTGTATTCGTGATGCTGTATTTTCTTCGCTTTTTACCTATGATCGGAACTCCAATATTATACAAGCCTTTTATGAGGCTTGGTGCCCTCAAAAAAATACATTACTTACATCTGCTGGGGAAACATCCATATCTCTTTGGGACTTGCACATTCTTGGTGGTTTACCAATTAACGGCTACCCTTACGAAGAAGTGATACCAAACTCCACTGAACTTACAGGATTTAATGATAAGAGGGAAAGATTTCTCCCTCGAACTTGGGAATATATGTTTGCTGCCTTTCATCACCTTAAAGAGGAAAATCATGGTAATATGGGAGTCTCTTTTAATGAATGGATACAATTTTGGTGCAAGAAAGATCTCAAATATGAGCTAGCTCCCCCAAGAAAAGAGAAGAAATCTCGACGTCTGTCGTCTACTCATAATCCTATAGGCGAAATACCTACTCAGATAAATACATGGTCAAGTACTCAAGAGATGGTATTTTGTAAGCTTGGAGCGAAACATCAAAAATATGAGACTTATCTGACGGCCTTTTTGTCATGTTGGTTATGTGCCTTTGTACTTCCGTCTGAAGAAGGAAATTTCATTCGACCTGAGACTTTCAAGATAGCGAGCTTAATGACGAGCGGTAAAAGGGTTAGCCTTGCGGTTCCAATTTTAACAAGCATATATCATGGCTTAAATAAAATTTCAAATTCTTCACAGTTGGACCATGTAAGAGTTTGTTTTCCCATTCATTATGTTTATGGTTGGCTTGCTTATTATCTCAAGACACATTATCCGCTTACTAGTGGACCTTCTCTACCACGAATGGTGGTATATTCTGGAGAAGGTGCTGCAAAGTATTTTGACAAAGATGAGGCAAGAAAGCGTGTTCATCGGGGGGAGAACATTGTGTGGAATGCAACCATGCTTAGTAGGCCTCACCCAACTTATTATATTGATGATGAAAAATCACCAGAGTTGGAGCAAGCTTATTTTATGAGCATTCGTTTTAATTATCTTCCATGGAGGAGGGGAGGTTCCTTTGTCATTGAGCCATATAGTCCGCACCGATTTAGTCGCCAATTCGGTTTCCATCAAGATAATCCTGGATATTTAGAAAATGATATTTGTGTTGAGTCACTTGATGAAGGCCTTAGATATTGGCGCATTTGCGTATCACGTGTGACTATGTCTAAAGCGACATTTCCTCCTGCGGTAACTTCCGCAAAGAAGCTTTATACCACCCAATATTTATCTTGGTGGGAGAGGTCCTATGGAATGTTTCTTGAGGCTAATTTGGATGTTATGGTGGAAAAAGCTGGGTCAGAATTTGTTACCCTTCTAGAAGAAAAAAGTCAAGATATCGAGAAGGCACTTTCAAAAGTCAAGACACCACTTGCTCCCCAACATCAAAGTAAGAAGCTTAACTTTTCTAAGGCATCTAAGAAAGAACTGGTTCATATGCCTATTTATAAAGAGAAATTCCCCCAATTTCTCTTCTCTAGTAAACGGTCCCTTCAAGAAACAAGCAAAACTAGCAAGGATCGATGTTGGAAAAGGCAAAGAATTGAACCATATGGGGCTGAAATTATAGAAGTCCGAAGTGTCGATAGTCCTTCTAGATCATTGACAATTCAGAGTGACAAGGTATATATATATATATTTCATTATATTTTATTTATATTTATTTATTTTTGAAAAAATAAAAATAAAAATAAAATGAAATGACCTTGCTAACCTGCCCCTTTCATTTGTAGGTTGATGCTGACGGACATCTACAAGGATCACCGCGTGAAAGGCCACAAGTTAGCGAAGAGTCTACCGCGATATTGAGACCTAAGGCAAAATCAATTTCAAATATCGAGAAAGATCAAAAGTCATCGTCTACTTCTCGTGGCCAAACTTTAAAACGGTTGGCTCCTAATTCAAATGAACTTTCCCGAGTTCTTCCCAAGATTAATGGTGCTATGTCTGTCTTCGAAGGAAGAGGTATTGTGTTTAATCACAAAAGGAAGTACATCTTGGGTCTTTGGGAAGAGATCTGTAGAAAACTTTCTAGAACTTCTCTAAACAATATTTCATCTTACAAAGATGATATTTATGAGATTTTCAAGGAGATGAGTGAGATGAATTTACTAGATCTTTCACCATTGAAGAGTTTGGTAGATTCTCTTTTTGATCATGCTACTTCTTATGATCAAGAACATTCTAATTTTGTTGACAAGACGCATGAAGATAGGAAGATGGAACTGCTTTCCAATGCCAAAGAGCGTCTCGAATTATTCAAAGTAGAGGAAGGTGAGAAGGCAAAACATGTTTCTTCTAACAAGAAATTGCTAAAGAAGGTTAAGCGGAAGCTAGCAACTTTACAAGGAGAACGAGAGGGTCTTGAAATTGTTTTAGAAGCTGCTAAGAAGAATGTCGAGGAGATTCAAGCCAAGATTTTAGCTACAGAAGATGAGATATCCTCGTTTGAGAATATGAGTTTATTAACGCCTGAAGATTCAATTCGTATGGAACAGAAAAGAGAGTGCTTGGAGTCTAGTCGTCAAGATTTGACCAACTACAAGTTACGCTTAGATTAGACTTCCTTTTTCTTTTTTTTTTTTTAAAAAAAAATTGCCTTTCCCATTTTTTTCTTTAGCTTTCGATTGATGTTTTAGACAATTTTATAGCAATGAAATTCTTTCCCTTTCCCTTTTTTTTTATCATGCATTATTTATTTTCAATTTGAATTTGGTCGTTAATTCTTGATTGCAAGCTTTTATAATTCAAAGTCATGTCGTATTTTCCATGCCAATAAGAATGAATATAGTGCAAGTTCCACATTTTTATTTAGTTTGCACATTCAAACTTGACTTATGAATTTTGTGGAATCCAATGTTTCAACTCGTAACAAGTTTTAGGACCTTAGCTTGTAAATTCAAAAAATAAAATAAAATTGAAGACATTGAATTGCAACTTTGTTGATGCAAACTTAGGGGATTTGGATACTTCAAATAATGAGCCCGAAGAATCTAAAGACTTCAATTTGCATACTTAGTCTAATTTAAAGACTTCCACCGTACTAATAAGAAACTCATATTTTATAAGGGTTTGCCCCTTTCGTAGACCCATCAATACTTCGTACAAGTCTAAAGTTTGATGAGACAAAAGATAAAATAAAATACATATCGCTTTGACTTTTATTTGAATTTAAGTGGAAACATTTTTTTTTGACACTCATGCAACTGAACTCAGAATATGATTCTAAGCGCCTATGTACCTCAATGAAGAGGATCAAGTCACAACGTAGTTCTGAAGATTTGAGTTTTTTTTTTTTTGGTTGTGCCGTACACAGTTTATACTCTTGCGAGCCAGGAGTGGTATGCAGTTTAGGCTCGTACCTTAAGGAGCATCATCTTACTTCAAGGATAGTACCTCTTTAGGAATTTGGCATTAATAGGACCGATCCTTAAGCCATCAGCATCAACAAGCTTGTAAGCACCATTTGAATATGCTTCTTGTACGACATATGGTCCATCCCACTTTGAGGTAAATTTGCCCCCAGACTTGTGCGAAGTAATGATGGGTCTTCTTACCGCGAGAACTTGGTCTCCAACTTGAAAGCACCTCAGGCGAACCTTCTTATTAAAAGCACGAGATAGACGAGCTTGATAACATTCAAGGTTTTGTTGGGCCTCTAGCCTCTTTTCATCAAGTGCTTCTAACTCAGCAAGACGCAATCGAGCATTTTCTTCCTCAGTGAGCCCTTCTTGAATAGCAAGTCTTAACGAGGGTATTTGACGCTCGAGGGCAGGACTGCTTCAACTCCAAAAGCAAGTGAATATGGTGTTGCTTGAGTTGGTGTGCGATATGTTGTCCTATATGCCCACAAAGCTTCTTCCATTCTTTCATGCCAATCCCGTTTGGATTTGGAGACAACTTTCTTGAGCAGGTTGCATAGAGTCTTATTGAATGCTTCAGCAAGACCATTAGCGGCAGCATGGTACATAGAAGATTTACGCTGCTTAAAGTCAAAAAGATCACAAATCTTGTTCATTAACTTGTTATCAAATGGTTTGCCATTGTCTGTTATTATATAGCGAGGGATGCCAAAGCGATAGATAATATTTACTCGGATAAAATTTGCAACATTCTCTTTCTTCACCTCTTTAAGAGCGACAACTTCAGCCCATTTTGAAAAGTAATCAGTTGCAGCCAAGATGTACAAGTGTCCACCAGAAGACTTTGGTAATGGTCCTACAACATCCAGTCCCCAAGCGTCAAATGGCCAAGATGCGATGGTTGGGTGCAATACTTCGGGTGGCTGATGAATGAAATTCGCATGAAATTGACAAGCATCGCACCTCCTGGCGTAATATAAGCAATCTTTCACCATGGTTGGCCAGTAATACCCCATCCTCTTTATGTGAAAGTGAAGTTTTGGTCCAGATTGATGTGATCCACATACTCCTGAGTGTGCTTCTTGCAGAGCTTGAATCGCTTCTTCCTCTCCCAAACATCGTAATAACACGCCCTCAAATGATCGCCTATACAATGTGTCCTTGTAGTAAAGGAAACGAGGTGCACGACGACGTATGTCAGTTCTTCTTCTTGGATTTTCTGGAAGTATCCCATAACACAGGTAGTCAATGATGGGTTGTCTCCAATCTTCCTTCGCGGCTTCAACAATGGCGACGATATGATCAAGCTCATTTTCAATATATTCTTCCTCATTTGACGGTGGTACTATCCATTTTTGACAGACAGTTACTTGCGTTTGATCAGGAAGGGTTAGCGTTGAAGCTAGAGTAGCCAATGCATCAGCTTTCTTATTCTCTGTTCTACGCACATGTTGAAGGGTTACATCTCCAAGCCATCCTATCAACTTTTGAGCATAATCATGATAAGGGCGCAATTCAGGCTTTTTTACCTCATAACTTCCCAAGAGTTGATTAATCACCAATTGAGAGTCACCAAAGACCTGTAAATGTAATTGTTTCATGTCAACGGCCATTTCAAGTCCAAGTATCAGTGCTTGGTATTCAGCGACATTATTGGAGCAACATTGTTTTAGAGTAAAAGAGAATGGTAGAATCTTTTCTTGTGAAGTGATGAACACCACGCCAGCACCAGCTCCGCCACGATGTGCAGCCCCGTCAAAGTACATTTTCCAAGGAGGTTGAACTTCAATTAACATCGCATCTTCATCAGGAAACTCATCAGTTAACTCCCAATCATTTGGTATAGGATGGTCTGCTAAGAAATCCGCTAGTGCTTGTCCCTTCACGGATTTTTGAGGAATGTACACAATCTCAAATTGTTGGAATTGGAGGTACCATCTTGCTAGTCGGTCACTAAGGACAGGTTTTGACATAACAAACTTGATGGGATTTGCTCTAGAAATAAGGCGGACAACATGAGCTTGAAAATAATGCTTCATCTTTTGAATTGAGAAGACCAGTACCAAGCATAACTTTTCAATTGGCGAATAATTTAGCTCATTTAGCGTCATCGTTCTACTTAAGTAATAAAGAGCATTTTCTTTGCCTTCACTATTCTCTTGAGCTAACAGGGCTCCTACAGACCTTTCTTGTGCTGCAATGTAGAGTATCAATGGTTTTCCAGGTATAAAGGCTGCCAAAACCGGAGGTTTCGCTAGATACGATTTGATACTTTTAAAGGCATCGCTACATGTTTGGTCCCAATTAAAAGGAGCACCTTTCTTCATGAGATGACTGAATGGTTGACATCTCCCCGCTAGATTTGAGATGAACCTTCTCAAGTAGGCTAACTTTCCTTGGAGACTTTTTAACTAATGAATATCTCGAGGTTCAGGCATCTTTGATATTGCATCGACTTTGGCTTGATCAATTTCAATTCCTCGATGTCTCACAATAAAGCCAAGGAAATTGCCGGAAGTAACTCCGAAGGCACATTTCAATGGATTCATCCTTAGTTGACATCTTCGGAGTAACTCAAACACCATCCTTAAGTATTTCAAATGATCACCCCTCTTCCTCGACTTTACTACCAAATCATCAACATAACATTCAACATTTTTATGGAGCAAATCATCAAAGATATTTTGCATAGCCCTTTGATATGTGGCACCAGCATTCTTTAAACCAAATGGCATAACTTTGTAGCAATAAATACCTTTTGGCGTGCGAAATGCAGTGAGTTCTTCATCTTTTGGTGACATGCAGATTTGATTATATCCAGAAGAACCATCCATGAACGACATTGCCTCATAACCAGTGGTGGCATCAATCATCAACTCTGGAATGGGAAGAGGAAACTCATCTTTAGGGCATGCATTATTGAGATCTCTAAAGTCAACGCAAACTCGAATTTGACCATTCTTCTTCCTCACAGGAACAATACTTGAAATCCATGTAGGATATTTGACCTCACGAATAAAGCCTGCCTCAATAGTTTGTTAACTTCATTTTCTATCAACGGAATCAAGTCTGGTCTAAAACGTCTTTGAGCTTGTTTAACAGGACGAGAACCATTTTTGACTGCCAATTGATGGACCGCTACTCTAGGATTCAATCCAGGCATTTCTTTATAACTCCAAGCAAAGACATCTCTATATTCTTTGAGTATATTCATGTAAGCGACTTCTTCATCAATTTCTAGAAACGCACTTAAGTAAGTTGGCTTTGGGTCTTCATCAGTGCCAAGGTTAACTTCCTTCAAAGGGTCTATTGTGATCTTTACTCCTTCTTCAAGTTCTGGTGGGCATCTTTAGCATCTTCCTCTTCCACAGGATCATTGTCATTGACAGATATATGACAACACGAGACAATATCTTCTACCTCTTCCTCAATCTTCTTTTGAGGCAAAGAATCGTACTCATTTTGGATTGTTACATGATTTGAGGAACCTACACTTTCTTCATCTTCCTCGCGCTCTTTGGTGTAAACCACAGTATGAACCTTTGCCTTGAGTTCCTCTTTACAGGAAACCACAAGTTCCACTCGTCGCCTCATCCTAGAAGGAATCAAACTTCTGAAATCCTTTCGAATCAAATGTGAAGTAGGCGTTGTAACTTTTAAATAACTTCTCAGGTTCTTGTTATTCTTCTTCAAAGGACCTAACCTCTCAAACACAGAAATTCTTGCAGTCGCTTACCAAGTCGATCAAAGACTGAAGGCCTTTTGTTGGGAGCAGTGACGTCATCTTCAAAAGTTATATGATTATTGCTGGCCCTTCTTATGGAAATGCGAATTGGCGGCGGTTGGCTATAACCTAGGCCTTCACGCGCTTTCCTAGTTGTATCTTCTGATGTGAGTTTCCCTAGCGCTGATGGCTCACTAGGGTTGTATCCTGCCTTCACAAATAACTTGTAAGCATTGGGATCAAAACCTTCTTTGTGCGTTTTGTAGGGAGAGTCATATCTCGCACTTGATCTTGAGCGACTGACTTTTCTGGCAACTTTAAAGACAAGTTTATTGCATCAATCCGTCTGATAGGAAGAGTTAGCCCTCTCAATGCATTTTCTTTAAGGCTAGATGGTTGATCTTGTTCTTTCTTCACTTTTGGAACATAGCAAAGCCTAGAAGTCAGCTTCTTCTTTGAAGACAGGATCTTCCCTTCATTAAGAATGGGACAAAGTCTTTAGTGTCAATTTTCACCTTTTCGATAGCCGCATTAATTCTTTTGCTTATGATCTTATCAATCTTGATTGATTTGACGTCATTGGATTTGACCCCTTTAACAACATAATTTCTCAAATAGAATTTCGCATCCGCAAAGTGTGTCTCAACTTCGGTGAAAGGATTATCATCTGCAACTATCTTTCTTTCAATTCCACCTTCAAGATATTTCAAACATTGATAGTACGAAGATGAGACAATTCTATTCTCATGTACCCAAGGCCTGCCAAGTAATATATTGTATGATGTCTTTGCGTCGATCACATGCATCCATGCGCTTGATCGCAAATCTTCCATGTGGATCTCTAATTTAATAGAGCCTATGGACCTCTGCCCGCCTTGATTAAATCCTTGTATCAACAGACGACTTTCACTAAGTTCCCAGTCGTGATGCCAAGTTCCTTCAATGTGTGGATAGGCAAAATGTTGACTCCAGATCCTTCATCTATTAAGATTCTATTTATCTTCTTCTCTAGCACATGACCCACCATATACAAAGGACGATTGTGTAGTGTTTCACCAAATAGAAGATCGTTATCTGTAAATGTGATTTTAGTATCACAGACATGTGCTTCTTGGGAAGAAAGTTCAACTAGATTTTTCAGAAGATGAAAGAGACATCATTTCTGAGATTTCCCTTCTATCTTTTTCTTCTTCCCTAGGAGACACTTTTGATGAGGATTCACTCGTTGTTCCTTCTTTTACAGTAGGAGCACCTTCATTGTTTCTTCTTTATCCGCATTGAAACATGATGCCTCGACATTGCCTTGAGTAGACTTTGTGTCGAACGAGCTTGGCAAGAATTCCTCTAGAGTCACAAGACGTCGAGGTTTTGGTAGTGATGCACTTCACCTTTGCCCTTTTGGGCGCTTGATTGATTTTTGCTTCTCTGATTTCTTCACCATTTTTCTTAACCGGTTGTCTCGGATAATTTTTTCGTAAGCTTGACTTGTTGCGTCTTCGCCTAGTTACAAGAATCCAACCCTCATCACCATCTATGTCAACGTCCTGGTCTACTGGCTTTTTCATGCTTTTCAGAGATATATATTTGGACCGGATCAAGTGACCCAAACGTGATAGAGATCTGGTTAGAACTAGCCTTCTCATCATCAAGGATAATTTTATTTTCGTTAACCAATCGAATCACTCTATCCTTAAAGACAAAACATTTTTCAAGAGGATGACTCACAAGTCTGTGATACTTGCAATAATTTGGGTCATCAGTTTTTCCAGCTTCATCGGGTCGCTTCATCTCTGGCAAGTAAATGAGCTTTAACTCAAGCAATTCATCAAAAATTTCAGAAACGTCAAAATCCAAGAAGGGATACTTTTTTCCTTGCATCTCCCTCAGCGTCGACTTTTGATTGTAACGTGCTTGGAAAGTCGTTCTCACATTTTGTTTTACGCCCTCATTCGTGGTGAACTTTGCGGGCGACACATTTACACTCATGGATTCTTTGTAGTCATTTCTGGGCAGAAACTTGCTCCATCTCTTGGGTTCCTGCTTGTCCCTTCCTTTGGGAGGATCATGGACAATAGTCATATCTTTTCCGGCAGATGACATGCTCAACTCCATATCATGAGCGCTAGTAGCTAAATCCTCGAAGGATTTTGGTTTATTCCTTGCAAGATGTAAATAAGCTCCTAGTGCATTCCTTGAATACACATTTCGATTGCAGAAGCTTCACTAAGCCTATCCTTGCAATTTAGGCTCGCGTTCCTCCATCGATTTATGAAATCTATAACCGGTTCATCCTTCCTTTGGTGAGTATTCGTGAGTTCTACCATTCTCACTGTACGCCTTGTGCTATCGAAGCGATTGAGAAACTCGTGCTCTAATTGCTCCCAACTGTCAATAGAGTTAGGTTCGAGATCCGTGTACCAATCAAAGGAATTTCCTTTTAGAGAGCGAACAAACTGTTTGACAAGATGGTCTCCATAGGTTCCGGCATTATTACATGTCTCCACGAAGTGCGCGACATGTTGTTTCGGATTTCCTTTTCCCTCAAATTGTTGAAATTTGGGAGGTTGATAACCAGTAGGCATTTTAAAGTTATCAATCCCAGCAGTGTATGGCTTAGCATACATATGAGAAGACTTGGTGGAGACTTCATACTTATCTTTGATAGTGCCTTCAATAAACTCCTTCAAGCGATCGAGTGGGATAATTCCTTCAGAAGAAACTGGCATCTCTTTAACAAACGGGCTTTCTGCAGGATCTTCGATTCTTGAACTTCGATACCCTTTCCAGGCGCATGACTAGCATCTCCATCTAAAAGTCCTTCCATTCTATCCATCAACTTATCAATTGAGACTCTTGGTTTTGTACATGCTTTGTCAATCCTTCAATCAACTTCGTCAGATTTGCGAGTTGTTCCTC
>CM040618.1:19548989-19572645 GCA_022817965.1 Solanum lycopersicoides | reverse complement strand
AATACCGGGTGCTATCTCTGCATCTCATGGTATCTTGGGCAAAAGATGGTGACTGCTAGGTTCCTCTCCTGAGCCCCAACACCATATCTCTTAAATCTGCTTTCTGCCTCAGGTGACTTTTCTCTATAGAAATACCTCATTTGTCAATCTTCCTTTCGGTTTTCTCATCTCTTCTCTCTCTCAATGAATTCCCCATATAATTAATTCTATATATCGGCATCACAAAATTAATGCTCACCTTTTTCGATCGCTTCTCCTTTTTTTGTTCTGTTATAGGATTTTATTAAAAATTTGATCTTTATATAAAACTTTTTTTTATTTTTGACTTAGTGAATAGTAACTAAAGCGGTGAGGCGAGTTCAGCGAAGAGGATTTACGCGATATGAGTGTGTTGCAGAGAGGAGATGACTACGTGGAGGTTGTGTTCGGATGCACCAGTCGTAGTGATGGCGATGCTGGTGCTAGACGTAGAATTTTAATTCTGGTGAACTCAAAATTGTTTGTGAATGTTACCCTATATATATATATATATAATATATATATATATATATATATATATATATATATTTCGATTTAATATATAGATTCATTCTTTGTGCATTTGTATAATATAATTTGTTTGTGTTAAACGCATGTTGTTGATTTTATCGTCAACGTATCATGAAATGTTGTTATGTGTTTTTCAAATTTGACTAATGATATCCTTATTAATATTCATATGTATGTTTGCTAGAGTACATTATAATTTATTTAGATGTTTGAACAATTTTAGTGAACGTATAAGCTTGTGTAGACTCTTGTCTATAGATAAATTTATTTGTAAAAAAAGTGAGTTTTGATAATGAATTAATTAGCTTTGAAGAGGTTGAAATTTGTTAATTAAGTACTCTTCATGAATTTTATATATACTAGTACCTAGGAACATGCGTTACACGTTTGTTCCATACAATTATTCTAAAGTTAAATTGTTATTTAGAAAATATTGAAATTAAAAATATTAGTTTTACCAATTTATATTTTATTCATTAAATAAAATTCACAATAATCGAGTGAAAGGAAATTCAGTCGCTAAAAGTTCAAATCCAGTCATTAAAAATCTATAACGACCGGAAAAAAAATCTGATTGTTACCGATCGTTAAAAGCCTTGTCGTTAAAAGTTAATGATCATATTTGCAGTCCAGTCATTAAATATCCTTTAGCGACGACAAAAAAATACGGTTGTTACATTTCCTTTTAGCGACAAATTTTCCCTTCGCAAATTGTCAATTCTCTTCGCAAATTTCCATTTAACTATTTTGGCAATGTCATTATTAAAGCTCCATACTTTAATATAGGAACCAAATGCTGACTCATCTTATCAAATACATTCAGTCCTTCACCTATAATATATAAATAAAAATAATCAATTTTCGTATAAACTTGATTGTTAATTATAAAGGAAATAAAGCATCCCAATTTGTCAGTTCGTAATTCTATTGTAGATTGTACAAATGTAGACTTCAAACATCCTAACTAACAAGAACACACTGCCCACTAATTTCAAGTGACAAACAAGGTACACCGATCCACTGTATCTTGCATGTTTTGTCCTTCTACAAAAACAAGAACAAATGCTACCTAATGTGAGTAAAAGAAAGTAAAAGCAATTATCAAAGAAGTTACATGTCATTCATATACAAAAATATAAATAGGCAAAACAGAGATGTCTAGCCTGCACTATAGAAACCAAACATAAAATATTACTATCTTGTAAGTTTGATATACCTCATGTGTGAATAATAAAGAAAAAGATAAAATCTTCGTCCTTCTCGGACTGTATACTCTAGGGAGCTCCAACAGAAGGTACCTCGCCAAAAAGAAGATAGTTGAGTAGAATGTGTGCGCCACCTTAGAGGTGTGGCATTGTAATGATGTTAATCACAGGTTATTAATCCCTGTACAAACTTCATTTGAGGTCATATACATAAGAAGATAAACTAAGTGATTTAACAAGCAGATCCTAAAATTTCATAAAGAATACACAAGAAGATAAATTGAACATGCTCAATATTTAAGCAAGCATTATGACAATCAAATCAAATAGCTCACTTAAGGAACATTAAAGTACTCATGTTTATAATCAAATAATCAAATGGGAAGGCTTATGTTAGAATATTTATTTATTATAATGATTAATGTGAACCTATAATTATGTTGTTATGCTTAATATACAATAACTTAATTTAACAAGTTTCAACTTTAGTTTCAATTTTTTCATGCAATTCCTTCATTAGTTTTGACTCTGACTCTTACAGACAACTCAACACAAATGTATCATATGTCACTTAATATAGCAATTGTATATAATTTAAATGCATGACCAAAACAATTGTCAAGCAGAACCTGAGTTGAAGAGCTAAAACACGTAGGAAAAATCATATATTGCAATACTTAACTTCCTTTTTCTTTATTGAGTGGAAGGTAAATATGAATGAGGAACATATACAAGGAATACCAATTCATATAAAAGGACAATATGAGACACTGAGACTGATCTATTATCTAATTATTGATTGTAAGTATGCATATCTAGAGAAGAAAAATAATAAAAAGTAGCAGTCTAAAGTGGTGTAGTTAAAGTGAAGAAATGTTACTTAATGGTTATACCTCGAACAATACAGAGAAAACATCAGCCGCTTTTGCACTCTCACCAAAATGAGTGTACAAATTATCCTTCAAAGAAATATTTGACTCCATACTTATCCTAAAAAACAAACTCGTATCCAAGTATTCAAAAAAGATTCATATATCAACTTCACACGTCGTGGAAAACTTCAAAATACAAAGCCTACCTAATCTTTGGCCACTAGATGAGCTTCATGCATCAAACTACTTGTTTCAATAAAGATAGTACATTTCAAAACTGAAATAATTAGATTATGTATCAAACACCGTGTGCAAACCAATCAATCATTTATTCCTAATTCATAATAATAAAGCAGGCATAAGTAGAAAATTGTTAAGATTACTGAAACTAACATTTAGTATAACTCCAGTTAAAGACGCGCATTAGGACCTAAATCTGGGCAAAATTAGCTAAGGCCAAAAACAGGTAAGCCAATTCATCTTGATATGGCTACTATCAACAAAACATGACCTAGTTGTGTGAGGGTTAAGGTGCAAGTAAATTTGAGTGCTAATTACCTGACTATGTGGAGTTAGAGGTGGTGAATAGTAGACAAATGCAATAAAAGTGCAAAAAATAAGGATCCAATATGATATTCTCCCCAAATACTGTCACATATGAAAGTGAATGTAAGAGTTTGCATCCACAATTAAAAAAGACTGTGCAAGAAGAAAAGTTTAAAGATGAGGTGAAAGACAGGGATGATGTACCTGTTCAAAGAAGATTCATAAATGGAAAAGCAACCCTTACTAAGTGGAATCCTACACGTAGAAGATTTTGTTAAACAGTTGGACCATGAAGCACGAGTCATGTCAAAGAATTTACTCACTTCAACAACTAATGATTTTCTTAAGGCTCATTCTGAGATACTTGTCTTGTTCATTTTATCTCCTGTTCCAAAGAACTAACCTTTCAAAGTAATCAGTGGCGGAAAATTTCTCTGCTTACCTACAAAAACCTTTATTGTAAGATCTCTATTATTAGACTCATCATGGCATTCTAATTTCTATAGATCATAGCACATGAGACGTATGTCCACAACTTACCTCAACCTCAGCGTCTAGTTAACACAGTGAAGCAACGTGCTCTTGCTTTATTAGACATAACAAAACCTTCAGCTATTATTCAATGTTGTGACAAAGATACAATTTTCATGGATTCCACTTTATCAAAAGAAAACCGGGAACTTATCATGCCAATACTCACACAACTAGCAGACAACATCTAAAATTTAGCTTTAGTGCAAGTGAAACTACAAAGAAAACAAAGTTTTGCAGAATTTGTTGGTGCCCAAGATTTGAAAAGACATTTGTTCCTTGTATAAAGATTGTAACTTCCTGAATAGAAGCTTCACATTCTATAAAAGTGGTGATGTTGCAAGAACAACACAATAGTATATTCGACAATTTTTCTAGGGATACTCAACAACAAACATTTCTATCAGTAAGTATTGAAAGGACAGAGCCGAAAGAAGTGCTTGATCTCCATTGCATATCAAGTGGTGTAGACAGACCAGCTAGGGTGTTAGACAATCCGTGCATAACTTTTCTTGCCTGATAAGATAGGTACCTGATCAGAACCATGATCATCTAAAAAACTCAAATTGCACATTTCATCTTTCCAGATGGATGTTGAGGACCTTGTCGTGCTGATACACATACAACTGAACATAATTAAAACCAATAACTAACGTTATTCCACAAGTAGATATACCTAGTCCCAATAAGAAGAAAGAAGGAGCTATCACCAATGATGAACTTGGCTCACTACAGCTAGTGATTGCTCAATATAATCAAGAACTTAAAGGTGCATCAAGATCACTGTATCTGGGATAAACTATTCCATCAATCAAAATATCAAATATTTCAGCAGAGCAATCGCCAAAGCCTCTTGAGTCAAGTAGTTTCCATTCAAATCAGTTAAGACAACAACACATAATATCAAACAGCATCCCTACTGAGGATCGTGAATTTTTACAGAGCTAGACTTAGTTGAAGACATCTGCGGCAGATACAGAGAGGAAATATAATTAATGGTTAGAGCATTCGGTCCACCGTTGACTAATTTGAGCCGTTGGGTCAATTAAAGACTTAAAGTAATAATGCTGCAAGACAGAATCCTTATGCTGTTTTGCATGTGATGTTGGTAAATACAAACCAAATCAAATGCCTTCAAACAAGAAAACTGATGGGCTATGAAAATTGAATGCAGCCAAGCAGATACCTGCAACAGATATTTCGTGAAACAACATAGACACTCCAGGATTGATTGATCATGGTAGCAATTAACCTGGTACTGTCATATGAGAGAAGAATGGATTAACCTTATTCACAACATGCAATAATGAGGCGATCAACACGAAATAACAAGCTATGTTTTTATGCAAACTTGGAGAAAGACTGGTTTTTTAAAACTCAACGAGAATAACACAAGTCGAGGGCATTGGGATAGATAGATATGATGTAGATTCCATATTGAAACCATACCACAAGTCTTTTTTTCTTAAGCTCAAATTTGTATAATTGAAATCGATAATGTTATCGTCCATATACTTGTAAACAAGTGTGATCATAACCCTAATCTGAAGTAAAATTAACATATAAAAGGGTAAAAAGTAAAAATTCAAATGTCACCTTGAACGAAACGGGCAGTTGATGCTGATAGAGGTGGCAAACAATTGTTTCTTCCCCCAGAAACTTATTAATTCTTACCTAAGCTCTTGTTGATCTAAAAAAAGAACATATTTCGAGATGTTTCTCAGTAAAGAGCTTAAATAAAAACACAGGTCTTCTACACTTAGCCTATCCTTCGCTATCAGTTGCGCTTATATTACCTGTTGGTTATCTCATGCGAATACAGTGAGTAATGGATGTTTTGCCTCTTCTACGATTGGATACGGTAAGTAAAAATCTCGGTCACATTCGGATCTGTATCACCAATTCTAGTGAGAAGGAAATTTCATTGTTGGAAATTCTCCTGATGCAGATTGAAACCCTAAGGTTTTGGTGTAAAGGAAAAGAGGAAGCCTAGCGGTATTTTTATTATTCCCTCCGTTTAAAAAAAATGTCTCCATTTCCTTTTTACCACAAGATTAAAGGACATTTTGGTATATTTTACATAACTATAATTTAGAATCACAAGATTAAAAAATTTTCTTGTTTTTCTTGAACTCCGTTCCAAGTCAAACTAGGTCATCCTTTTTGAAATGAAGGAAGTAATAACTAATTAATTTTTAGATCAACTATTTTTTAACATGGTATCATACTTTTGAGAAGAAAAATATTATACCTCGATTAATATTAATAATGTGTTTTAACGACCGGAATTTTATTTTATCGTTATAAGTATATTTATAACGACGGGACTCATATCCCCTCCTTAAGAAGTGGTCGTTAAAAGTAATATTTCTTGTAGGACTTCCTATATAGTATTAGTTTAAAGTTTAAATTTATTACCGAAAATTTTACAAATCTAAATACTAACAAAGTTAAAAATTACAGATATTAACTTCAACGGAATTGTTTTACCGAGGTAGCTTCAAAGGAATTGATTTTAAACATTACAATGTGCCCCTCATTTGGTGTTTCTTGACGCACATTAGAAAATATTACTCACTTCACACGATTTACATAAAATATAATTATTTTATCGCATCAATAAAAGTTCACATGAAACACACGTGCAACACATGTGTCCAGAAATTAGTAAACAAATAAATGTGATCATAAAGAATAATAAATGCAAATAGTCACTAAGTAAATGAAGGCAGAAAAAGTTCATATGTGAAAAGGATTAAATATACCGTTGGACATTGCTAAAAGGATCACATATAATTTTTATGGGTTTTAGTTTAATAAAATAGGTCAAGAATAGATCAAAATTGTTTTTTTCACTTCTATTCGCCGAAAAGGGTATGTTTAGGTCATCCGTGTAATAAAATGGTACTCCCTCCGTTTCAAAAAGATTGGCCTAGTTTGACTTGGAACGGAGTTTAAGAAAAGAAAGAAGACTTTTTAATCTTGTGGTTCTAATTTAACGTTATGTCAAATGTACTAAAATACCCTTTAATCTTGTGGTCTTAAACATGACACGTGGAAAGTTAAAGTTAAAATGTTGCCAAAAAGGGAAAGGGGTCATTCTTTTTGAAACAAACTAAAAAGGAAATAGGGTCATTCTTTTTTAAACGGAGGGAGTATATGTTAGTCACTTTATTAACTAGAGATATATAATTTCTGAATCACAAAAATTGAAGGACGAATCAGACTTTTTTCCCATTTCTAGATATGTAAATATATGTAACAATGGATTCATTCATGTACTAAATTGAAAAAAAAAATTCCCCTTACCTACATGCTTTGTGTAATACGCCACCCACCCATCCCCACCCAACACCAGATCTCTTAAATCTACATTTTGCCTCAGGTGATTTTTCTCTATAAAAATTTCTTATTTGTCCATCTCCCTCTCGGTTTTCTTATCTATTCTCTCTCGCAATGAATTTCCCCTATAATCAATTCTATATATCGGCATCACAAATTTAAGCCTCACCTTTTTCAATCGCTTCTCCCTATTTTTGCTCTCTAAAGGAATTTATTAAAAATTGATCTTTATATAAAACATGTTTTAATTTTTGACTGAGTGAATAGTAACAGAAGCGGTGAGGCGATATGTTCAGCGAAGAGGAATTACGCGATATGAGCATGTTGCAGAGAGGAGATGACTACATGGAGGTTGTGTGTGACATGGCGATGCTGATGCTAGACTTATAATTTTCAATTCTAGTGAACTCAAAATTGCTTGTGAATGTTACCCTGGCTGCCCTGAAAGTTTTTTACCATATATATATATATATATATATATATATATATATATATAATCGTCAATTTAATATATATATTCCTTCTGTGTGCGTTTGTACAATATAATGTGTTTGTGTTAAACGCATGTTGTTGATTTTATCATTGACTTATCATGAAATTTTGTTATGTGTTTTTTAAATTTGACTAATGGTATCCTTATTAATATTTAATTATTTTAAAGAATCAATTAAAATTCACATGAAACACACGTGCAACGCACGTGTCTAGAAACTAGTAAACAAATAGATATGATAATAAAGAATAATAAATACAATTTAGTCACTAAGTTAATGAAGGCAGAAAAATTTCATATGTGAGAAGCATTAAATATACCCCTGCACTTTGCTAATAAGATCACGTATAATTTTTATGGGTATTCGTTTAATAAAGCAAGTCAAGAATAGATCAAAATCTTTTTTTTCCACTTCTATTTGCCGAAAAGGGTTTATTTGGGTCATCCGTGTAATAAAAAGGTATATGTTAGTAACTTTATTAACTATAGATATATCATTTCTTAATCGCAAAAACTGAAGGACGTATCAGACTTTTTTCCCATTTCTAGATATGTAAATATATATAACAATGGATTCATTCGTGTACTATATTGAAACTAAAAATCCCACCATATCTACATGCTTAATGTAATACGCCCCCACCCAACACCAGAACTCTTAAATCTACTTTATGCCTCAGGTGATTTTTCTGTATAAAAATATCTTAATTATCCATTTTCCTCTCGGTTTTCTCATCTCTTCTCTCTCTCATAACAAATTCCCTGTACAATTAATTCTATATATCGGCATCACAAAATTAATACTCACCTTTTTCGATCGCTCCTCCTTTTTTTTTTTGTTCTCTAATAGGATTTTATTAAAAATTTTATCTTTATACAAAATATTTTTGGTTTTTGACTGAGTGAATAGTAACAGTAGCGGTGAGGCAATATGTTCAGCTTAGAGGATTTACCCGATATGAGTGTGTCACATAGAGGAGATGACTAAGTTGAGGGTGTGTGTGCATGCACCAGTCGTAGACATGGCGATGCTGGTGCTAGACTTAGAATTTTCAATTCTGGTGAACTCAAAATACTTGTGAATGTTACCCTATATACACACACACACACACACACACACACACACACACACACACACACATATATATATATATATATATATATATATATATATATATATATATATTTCTTCTTTGTACGTTTGTACAATATAATGTATTTGTGTTAAACGCATGTTGTTGATTTTATTATTGACTTATCATGAAATATTGTTATGTGCTTTTTAAATTTGACTAATGGTATATTACTAATATTTAATTGTTTTAAGGCATGAATAAAATTTCACATGAAACACACGTGTGTCCAGAAACTAGTAAACAAATAAATGTGGTCCAAAAGAATAATAAATGCAAATTAGTCACTAATATAATTAAGGAAGAAAAAGTTCATATGTGAGAAGAGTTAAATATACCCTTGGACTTTGCTAAAGGATCACATATAGTTTTTATGAGTTTTAGTTTAATAAAACAAGTCAAGAATAGCTCAAAATTATTATTTTTTCCACTTCTATAAGCCGAAAAGGGTATATTTGGTTCATTAGTGTAATAAAATATTGTTATGTGCTTTTTAAATTTGACTAATGGTATATTACTAATATTTAATTGTTTTAAGGCATGAATGAAATTTCACATGAAATACACGTGTCCAGAAACTAGTAAACAAATAAATGTGATCCAAAAGAATAATAAATGCAAATTAGTCACTAAGATAATGAAGGAAGAGAAAGTTCATATGTGAGAAGAGTTAAATATACCACTGGACTTTGCTAAAAGGATCACATGTAGTTTTTATGAGTTTTAGTTTAATAAAACAAGTCAAGAATAGCTCAAAATTATTTTTTTTCCACTTCTATTTGCCGAAAAGGATATATTTGGCTCATTAGCGTAATAAAAAAGCATATGTTAGTCCTTTTTTTAACTAGAGATATATCATTTCTGAATCGCAAAAATTGAAGGACGTATCAGACTTTTTTCCCATTTCTAGATACGTCAATATATGTAACAATAGATCCATTCATGTAATAATTGAAACAAAAAATTCCCCCTTACCTACATGCTTTGTGTAATACGCCCCCCACCACCCCCACCCCCAACGCTAGATCTCTTAAATCTGCTTTTTGCCTGAGGTGACTTTTCTCTATAGAAATACCTCATTTGTCCATCTTCCTCTCAATTTACTCATCTCTTCTCTCTCTCCCAATGAATTTCCCGTATAATCAATTTTAGCCTATCCTTCGCTATCAGTTGCGCTTATATTACCTGTTGGTTATCTCATGCGAATACAGTGAGTGATGGATGTTTTGCCTCTTCTACGATTGGATACGGTAAGTAAAAATCTCGGTCAGATTCGGATCTGTATCACCAACTCTAGTGAGAAGGAAGTTTCATTGTTGGAAATTCTCCTGATGCAGATTGAAACCCTAAGTTTTTGGTGTAAAGGAAAAGAGGAAACCTAGCGGTATTTTTATTATTCCCTTCGTTTAAAAAAAAATATCTCAATTTCCTTTTTAGACCACAAGATTAAAGGACATTTTTGTACATTTTACATAACTTTAATTTAGAATCACAAGATTAAAAAATCTTCTTTTTTTTCTTAACTTCGTTCCAAGTCAAACTAGGTCATTCTTTTTGAAACGGAGGGATAATAATTAATTAATTTTTAGATCAACTATTTTTTAATATGGTATCATACTTTTGAGAAGAAAAATATTATACCTCGATTAATATTAAGCTAATAATAATGTGTTTTAACGACCGAAATTTTATTTTATCGTTATAAGTATATTTATAACGACGGGACTCATATCCCCTCCTTAAGAAGTGGTCGTTAAAAGTAATATTTCTTGTAGGACTTCCTACATAGTATTAGTTTAAAGTTTATATTTATTACCAAAAATTTTACAAATCTAAAATACTAAAAAGAAATTCTAAAGGTAGAATAATTGTGGAATATGAAAGCAATTCCACCACATTTAAATGAATGAGCTAAGGAATGAGAATGTATTTATTTTCTATTGTTTTATTTTAATAAAATATTATTAATAGATAGGTAAATTTACTTTTTAATACCAATAATTAAAGGATTAGTGCTTACTTAAATACTTAAATGATTGTTTAACCTATAAAGGATAAATTTGATCATGCAACTTTTAATTTTTTTTGTTCCCAATTTTAGTGTGCGTGTATATATAATTTTTATGAATTTTTTTTATCATTATCCTAAGTTGTATTGTTATATGGCTCAAATTAGTCATGTGACTTTATTGCAAGTGTGTTAAATACTAAACAAAGTTAAAAATTACAGATATTAACTTCAACGGAATTGTTTTACCGATGGTAGCTTCAAAGGAATTGATTTTAAACATTAAATGTGCCCCTCATTTGGTGTTTCTTGACGCACATTAGAAAATATTACTCACTTCACACGATTTACTTAAAATATAATTGTTTTATCGCATCAATAAAAGTTCACATGAAACACACGTGCAACACATGTGTCCAGAAACTAGTAAACAAATAAATGTGATCATAAAGAATAATAAATGCAAATAGTCACTAAGTTAATGAAGGCAGAAAAAGTTCATATGTAAAAAGGATTAAATATACCCCTGGACTTTGCTAAAAGGATCACATATAATTTTTATGGGTTTTAGTTTAATAAAATAGGTCAAGAATAGATCAAAATCATTTTTTTCACTTCTATTCGCCGAAAAGGGTTATTTAGGTCATCCGTGTAATAAAATGGTATATGTTAGTCACTTTATTAACTAGAGATATATCATTTCTGAATCGCAAAAATTGAAGGACGGATCTGACTTTTTTCCCATTTCTAGATATGTAAATATATGTAACAATGGATCCATTCATGTACTAATTGAAAAAAAATATTCCCCCTTACCTACGTGCTTTGTGTAATACGCCTCCCACCCACCCCCACCCCAACACCAGATCTCTTAAATCTACATTCTGTCTCAGGTGATTTTTCTCTATAAAAATTCCTTATTTGTCCATCTTCCTCTCGGTTTTCTTATCTATTCTCTCTCGCAATGAATTTCCCGTATAATCAATTCTATATATCGGCATCACAAATTTAAAACTCACCTTTTACGATAGCTTCTCCCTATTTTTGTTCTCTTAAAGGAATTTATTAAGAAATTGATCTTTATATAAAATATGTTTTGATTTTTGACTGAGTGAATAGTAACAGAAGCGGTGAGGTGATATGTTCAGCGAAGAGGAGTTACGCGATATGATCTTGTTGCAGAGAGGAGATGACTAAGTGGAGATTGTGTGTGGGTTCACCAGTCGTAGACATGGCGATGTTGGTGCTAGACTAGATTTTCAATTCTGGTGAACTCAAAATTGCGTGTGAATGTTACCCTGGCTGCGCTGAAGGTTTTTTTAACCATATATATATGTATATATATATATATATAAATTTAATATATATACTCCTTCTTTGTGTGTTTGTACAATATAATGTGTTTGTGTTAAATGCATGTTGTTGATTTTGTCATCAACTTATCATGAAATGTTGTTATGTGCTTTTTAAATTGGACTAATGGTATTCTTATTAATATTCATCTATATGTTTGCTAGAGTACATTATAATTTATTTAGATGATGAACAATTTATGTAAACTTATAAGCTTGTGTAGACTCGTCTGTATAGATAATTTTATTGGTAAAAAAAGTGAGTTTTGATAATGAGTTAATTAGCTTTGAAAAGGTTGGAATTTGTTAATTAAGTACTCTTCATGAATTTTATATATACTAGTTCTTGGTAACATCCGTTGCACGTTTGTCCCATAAAATTATTATAAAGTTAAATTATTATATAGAAAATGTTGAAATTATAAATATTAGTTTTACCAATTTATATTTTATTCATTAAATAAAATTCATAATAATCGAGTGATACATCGACTATCAAGCAAGAAATATGGAAAACTAATTAAGATGCTATATCCTCTAATAATATGAATATATCTATATGACTAATCCTTAATAATCTCTCATTACACTCCCGTATTAGTAAATACACAAATATGTAGCTACTTAAAGAAACCATATTAGTAAGGAAAGGATAAAAGAAAAAATATTATAAAAGTACATTTAAAAACGAATATAAAAGTCATATATTAGTAATTTCAGCACTAATAAAAATAGACTTATAACATTCATAATTTCGTAGAAGATTAAATTAAAGAAGTAAATCGGACTTTAATTCTAACAATATATATATATATATATATATATATATATATATATATATATATATATATATATATATATATATATATATATATATATAAAAATACATAAGGAGTAGAGTTCTTGATGATACCTTCTCCCATAACCAATTAAAATCAAAAGTCTTAATAATGATCCAAGTGTGTCACTCCTTATGAATGGTACATATGATATAAATATTAAAATAATTGAAAATTCAAAATGAGCAAGAAAATGTTAAATGATTTTCTTGACTACAGAGATATGCTCGTCACTTGGACTTCCTAAACAATATTAGTTTAAAGTTTATATTTATTACCGAAAATTTTACAAATCTAAAATATTAAAAAGAAATTCTAAAGGTAGAATAATTTTTGAATATGAAAGCAATTCCACAAATTGAATTGATTGAACTAACGAGTGAGAATGTATTTATTTTCTATTGTTTCATTTTAATGAAATATTATTAATAGATAGGTAAATTTACTTTTTAATACCAATAATTAAAGGATTAGTGTTTAATTAAATATTTAAATGACCGTTAAACCTATAAAGGATAAATTTGATAATTCAACTTTTAACTTTTTTTGTTCACAATTTTAGTGTGTGTGTATATATATAATTTGTGTGAATTGTTTTATCATTATCGTAAGTCTGTATTTTTATTTGGCTCAAATTATTCATGTGACTTTATTGCAAGTGTGTTAAATACTAAACAAATTACTTATAATAGCTTCAATAGAATTGTTTTACCGATGGTAGTTTCAAAGGAATTGATTTTAAACATTACCATGTGCCCCTCATTTGGTGTTTCTTGACGCACATTAAAAAATATTACTCACTTTATACGATTTGCATAAAATTTTAATTGTTTTAACGCATCAATAAAAATCACATGAAACACACGTGTCCAAAGACTAGTAACCAAATTATAAATGTGATCATAAAGAATAATAAATACAAATTAGTCACTAAATTAATGAAGGCAGAAAAAGTTCATACGTGAGAAGGATCAAATATACCCCTGGACTTTGCTAAAAGGATCATATTTACTTTTTATGGATTTTAGTTTAATAAAACAAGTCAAGAATAGATCAAAATCATTTTTTTTCATTTCTATTCGCCAAAAAAAGTATATCTGGGTCACCCGTGTAATAAAAAGATATATGTTTGTCACTTTATTTAACTAGAGATATATCATTTTTAATCGCAATAATTGAAGGATATATCAGACTTTTTCCCCATTTCTAGCTATGTAAATATATGTAACAATGGATCCATTCATGTACTAAATTGAAACAAACAATTAACCCTTACTTACATGCTTTGTGTAATACCCCCCCCCCCAAGACCAGATCTCTTAAATCTGCTTTCTTCCTCATGTGATTTTTCTCTATAAAAATGTCATTTGTGTATCTTCCTCTCGGTTTACTCATCTCTTCTCTCTCTCCCAATGAATTTTTCGTATAATCAATTTTGTATATCGGCATCACAAAATTAATACTCAGCTTTTCCAAACACTTCTCCTTTCTTTGTTCTCTTATAGTATTTTATTGAAATTTTTATCTTTATGTAAAATGTTTTTGGGTTTTTGACCGAGTGAATAGTTATAGAAGCGGTGAGGCGATATGTTCAGCGAAGAGAAGTGTAATGACCCAGAAGGTCATTTTTGGAAATTGGATTATTCGTTTAATGTGAATTAATTGATTGTTGGGTGATTGTAGATAAATGACTTAATCGATAGTTAGTGGGCTAAAGTGATCATTTGTTTAACACATTATATCATTAGGGACATGTATTAAATATAAGTTAGTGAATTTTATGAGTTTTAATAAACAGTTGATTTTTACTAAAAAAAAAAGAGTCAGAAAACACAAAAGTTCATGGGTGTTTCACATTTCTATGTTGTAAAAGTGTATGAGCGATCCTTCACTTGTTATACCTACTGAGTATATTGGTATTAAGGACAACCTATATTATGAGGAGATTTCCATCCAAATATAGATCGTTATGTTGGCAAGTTGAGGACAAAGGAGGTAGCATCAGTCAACGTCTTATGGAGGAATCAGTTTGTTGAAGAGGATACTTGGGAGGCTGAGGAGGATATGAAGAAGAGATACCCACATCTCTTTGAGTTCGTAGAAATTCCAGATCAAGGTACTAATTCTCTTCTTAGTACTCTTTAATTGATATACTAAATGTGTTAGAGGAGTTTGAGCTGAATGTTCAATGTTAACACCCTTAGTTCTACTAGGAGTAATCTCATTCGAGGAAGAATGTTCCCAACAGGAAGATATTGTAACATCTCTCCTTGGAAAGAGCTATATTTAGAAAGCGCTAAATTGGAAATAGCAAAATCTGAATTTTTTTAAGTTATGCCTAAGTTAAAGTTTTCGATCAACTTCAAACGACCATAACTTTTAATAAAGGATGCATTAGGTGGCCCTTGAAAATTTTCAAGTTATGTCTAAGTTAAGAGTTTTGAGCTCGTATGAAGGACATATGATCATTTGAAATCTTCTTGACCAGTTAAGGAAAATTACCCGATTTAGTGAGGGGTATTTTGGTCTTTTCTTACCAAATCTGATTAAAACGAATTTAATATTATGTTTGGGCTCAAGTGTGATTTAGTTCAGTTTGCACATATCAAAATACACTTAGGGTTTTGAGAAGGGTTCAAGAAGAGGAGAAAAGGAGAAAACCAAGGTGTTCTTCAAGTTTTTGCAAATCGAAGGTTGTTTCGCCAAAAGTTTGATCCCTAAGATGTATGTGAGTTCTCATAGTGTTGGGTTCGTTCACCCACACGCAAATCATGTTATTTAAGCATAATTTAGTTCTCAAAAGTTTAAGGATTTGAGTTCTTGATAAGTGTTCTTGAAGTCTTGTTTCCGTTCTTGAATTAGGATGAGTTTGATGAGTTCTTGAGGTAATCGCATTGAGTTTAAGAGTTGTTTCTGAGTAGATTATTTTGTACTTGTATTGGGTAATTGAATCTAAGGAAATTTTGAGGAAATAAATACATTAAAAGTGATTTAGGATCACAAAACGAGTTGAGAAAATTCATCAGGTCGTTTAGGGGGAAGGGCGGCGCGCCAGCAGTGCGCCAAATCAAAACCCCAGTAAATGGATGTTTGGCGCAACACGCCATCAGTGCGCCCAATTAAACCTCCAGTAAATGGAGACTGGTGTGGCGTACCAACAGTGTGCCTAATTTGACCCCCAGTAAATGGAGGTTGAGGTGGTGCACCAGCAGTGCGCCCAATCAAACCCCAATAAATGGAGGCTTGGGGCAGCACGCCAGCAGTGGGCCAAGGTCGTCTGCCCTACTGTTCTCACCATTTATATTCATAGCTTCAAAATTCTCAAAAAGGCTCAATGGTAAATCTCCACTGAATCAATTGGATGAGAGATCTATTATTCGAATTTGAGCAAACTTGTAAGTCGGTGAATCTTTTATAGGGCCGAAGAACTTATTTGATCTCAGTCTTAGAATCTTCAGATTCGGTAGGGCTCTCAACCATTTAGGAAATGTGTCATTCAACTCATTGTTACCTAAATCAAGAAATTCCAAATCTTCGCAATTGATCAAAGATCGTGGAACTTTTCCCTCTAGCTTATTCCCGTCAAATTTAATGAGTATAATTTGGTTTTCTATGCTAAAAGTTGTATCAATTGTCCCGCTAATACTATTTTTGCTTAAATCCAAAACCCAAAGTCAACTCATCTCACCAAACATAGTGGGATTGTTCCCTCCAAATTATTGCTTCCCAAATCTAGTACATCCAGTGTTGTCAGATTGCAGATGATTGATATAATCTGTCCGCTGATATTATTGTGTGAAAGGAGAAGACGTTGTAGGAACTGCTGGTCTAGGAGTGACTTTGGAATAAGACCTTGCAGCTTATTTTGTTTTAGAGAAACAGAATACAATGTTTTAGACTTGAACTCATGAATGTTTCCACTGAAATGGTTATCGTTCAAGTCTAAAATCCCTAGTGAAGGGAGGGAGAATATCCAGGAAGGTATAGTCCCATTCAAGTGGTTTGATGACAAGAAGAGTGAATCTAGGTTTTTCATACCACTTACATTAGAAGAAGTTGGACCTGTCAGGAAATTGAATGAAAAATCTAGTCGTTCAAGTTGCATCCCTCTGTTAAAGGATAAGAACTCAAGCTGGCCATCAAAGTTGTTATTTCTAAGTGATCACGATCTGAGCTTTCCAAATTTAATGAAATCAGAAATCGGTCCTTCAAGATGGTTATAAGAAAGGTACAAATTCTCTATGTTGGTGAGATTCAATAGAGGTTTAGGAATAAACCCTGAGAGATTACATAAAGCTATGTGCAATGTACGTAGTGAAGTTAGATGACCAAATGATTCAGGTATCCTACCAGTAGCATTCACTCCTCTGAGATATAACTCCATGACTGATGCACTGCTATTCCGTTTTGTTGTGGGAAACCTAACAGTGAGTTGGGCATAGTCTAATAATCCAAGCGATTTAAAGTTGGAAAGGTGGAAAACTCTTTCAGGCAGTATCCCGTATAACTGTGTATTCACAAGGTCAAGAGTAGTTAAATAAGAAGAGAAATTCAGAGGAATAGCAGAAGAGATGTTTACAAAGCTAAGGTGGAGCTCTCTTAATCAGGTCAAGTTCTTATGGAGCAGTTCAAAATTGTGAGGTTCGAATCTAAGCTCATATGGATCACTCTCGATACGAAGAACGTGTAATTTAGAAAGACGAGAGATTTTTGATGGGATTATACCTGTAAAACTTGAATAAGACAAATCAAGATGCGTCAAACTAGAAAGCTCACCAAATTTAGGTGAAATGAGCGATACAGAAAAATTATTTCCAGACAAATCAAGCCATTTGAGATTGGAGAGCTTAAAGAGGCTACTGTTGGAATGAAACTCGCCTCGAAGTTGACTAATCACTTGTCCTGTCATCTCGTCACACTTAATTCCATCCCATGAACAACAATCTGTGCTCTTATTCCATTTAATTGTTTTAGGATAATAACCAATATAAGAAGAATCAAGATTTATAGTAAACGTGTTGTTGAATTGAAGAAGAGCAAGGGCTTGATCATTTTGGCACAAATGAGGTAAAGAAGAGGAGAAAACAAGTTCACAAAGAAACGCGTATAGGAGAAATAATGCAAGTTTTCCAATGCCCATTTTTACGCCTCAAAATATATACACCAAAATTACTAAGTAAGTTTTCCAATTCTTGCTCTATGTCTGTATTCAATAATTTTGACGAGGTTTATATAGCACATAGCAAATGACAATTTTCTATTAATTTCCGATTGTCGTAAGTCTATATTTTTGAGCTTCTTCTGATAAATATTTAGTGGGCTTAGTTGTATAGTCAGAGTCTTTGGTGATATTCCAATGAAAAAAATTGTTGGTGCATAGACCTTGAACAAAACATTTTCCAATTTGATTAGAATATGAGTGTTGGTTGTTGTACAAGACCTTTGACTTTCAAGTAAAAAATCCAAGTTGGTTTGGTCATATGCACAAATATTACTTTTTCTAATGGTAGTGAAAACATTAATGTTAAATTATTATTATATTTTTAAAAAAGAGAATTCATTTATACTATGTATGATCCTTTCAGCAAAAAATTCAGGGTATACTTGATCTTTTTCACACATGATTTTTTTTTAATTTCATTGATTCAATGCGTAATTTGATGTCGTTGTTATAGATTTATTTACTTATCATTATTTGAATCTCTTATTCTTATCGTCAACCCATTTCCTAATGAATCCACAAACCTGTCTGTGCAACAGATTCCACTCTTCATCTGATCTTCCATTTTCCACTTTCAAATGGCATAATTAACACCATTCAAAATAATCATTCTACTTATGTTAGCTTCCATCCTTTTCCCCAAAAAATATAGTTATCGGAAATCAAAGTAAATCTTTTATGATGTGGAGTTCAGATTGTGCTGTAACCACAGAGAATACTCAGATAAAACCTTGGCTCTGATACCAGTTTGTTGGGAAAATTCGGACAAACACAAAATTATATGGTAAAAATAATGGGAAAATAATGACACCAAGAATTTTACGTGAAAACCCTTCTAAATAAGGGGAAAATCATGGGCCAAGAGGAGCAACTGAAATCACTATAGTAAGGAATTTTACACTGTGTAGTCACGAATACAATCCTCAAAGTGACCACTACACACTCAAAATGAACAACACTCTTTTGGTTTCCACCTTATAAAATATCGCTCACACTTTATTTTTCTTTACAGACTATTTTCTTGTATAGTCTATGGAATACCTCAATTTGCTCTCAAAATGATTTTTTCTCTCTAACTTGGTGTATCCTACAAATGAGCAAGAATGCTCTATTTATAGAAGAAATTTACAACTAATGATGTCACCAATGACATCATGAAAATACTTAAGTTTCAAACTTTGCAATTTAAGTAGTTATCTTGATAAGATTTAGTTGGTATGTTGTTGTACCAAATTAAGACTTTGAAAAAAAAAAATATGGGCTGGAACCCCACAATATGAACTTAAAATACCTCTTTATACCTTTAAAACAGGGAAATGCACGAGTACCCCCAACCTATGCCCGAAATCTCAAAGACACATTTGTACTTTACTAAGTTCCTATTACCCCTCAAACTTATTTTATAAATAATTTTCTACCCATTTCCGGCCTACGTGGCACTATCATTGAAAAAAATTGTCAACACACGCTGGGCCAGAAGATAGTGCCACGTAAATCGAAAAGGGGTAGAAATTATTTATAAGTTCATGGGGTAATAGAACCTTCGTATAGTATAAGTGTACCTTTGAGATTTCGAGCATAGTTCAGGAGGTTCTTATGCAATTTCCCGAAAAACAGAGTATTGCACTTTCTTGGTGTACCTTTGAGATTTCGAGCATAGTACCTTTGAGATTTCGAGCATAGTTGGGCGAATCCACAATCTTAATTTGAGGTCAAAATTGTTAGATCCGAATCGAACCCCGAAATCACTCCGAATACGAAGAACGCATAATTTTAAAAAGGTGAGCATTTCTACTGTGATTACACCTGCAAATTCAACTTTAACAACAAATAAAATTATTAATTTGTATCCAGATAACACTGAAAGTGAACAATAAAATTAACCTGAACCTGTTCAATGTTACTTTTCCAGATTCAGATTTCCACAACTTTGGAAGTGATAAAGTAGAAATTTGTTTTTGGAGGTATGAGCTGCATATGATAACTGCGACGGAATGCCTCGATTTATGTCGATTGGGTGTATGAACAAAGTCTCACATTAGAAGTTGATAAGAAAAAGAGATACATATAAAGTTAAGATTATATGAGATTGAAATTTGTTATTTCAATAGATTTTTAAGAATGCTTAGCATACTTAAATTTCACACATGTTTGACGTTTTTATTTATTGCACTCAAAGGTAGGATAAACCTCTAAACAAATCAATTTTTACATGATCTTATAATTGACATGTCCTAACAATCATGTCACAAATTATTTGGCTTCAGTAAGTAAGAAGAAACTGATCTATTATTGATATTATCAATAATTACTGAGTTTAAAAAGGCCCTCCTTCAGGTAGCCTTCGCTACAAGCATTTAATTTTTACTAATTATATTTTTTTCCTGAAATATATATATATAGTTAAATTCATTTTTAATAAGTGATTAGAAACTAAGTTTTTCCTAATAGTAGGAACATGAAAAACGTTGTTGAGAGTTGACATCTTGTAGGAAATCATCTTTAGGAATATCTTTTCACTTCCTTCAACCTTTAATATTGCAGTATTTTCCATGAATAACTCTTATTTGACCGCACAAACATATCGAGCGACTCCGAAATCTAACCATCAATCTATCGATTTTTCATCTATGTTGCATTCAGTGAACATAGAACATAAATTTTCGATCTCATAAGTTGTTTTCAGAATGTTTGTTGATCACGCCCAAAACTTATCCTTAAAAGAACAAGTGGTCGTTACAAATATAATTCGGCTTTGTTTATGACCGGAGTCGATCCCACAAAGAACTATCAAAGCTTTCTTTTGTATTGCTAAGAATATTTTAATGATCAATTTCTCCAGTTGATTCTTTTCATTAAGAATTTAAACAAGAACTAAAATAAATGGAAATAATTGAACAAATTAGTAATGTACTTATGATTTTTCTTCAAAAGGAAAACAATCTAGGGTGATGATTTCACCGATTGTCGAAATAAACTACTAATCTGCCCACTATAATCCTGTCGTGTTATTCTCTATCGACCATGATCCTTTAGTTAATACAATTGTTTCTCAACATATAATAGTTATTTCCTAGCGTTATTCTCTCGAATTTGTTAACTCCTTAGAGTTAGTTGATTTTGAAAATAGGCACTTAACGTGTTGATCTCAATTTTCGTAGGTCACTATTTCAAAAAGGAAATCATCAGCGCAAACGACTTCAAGAAGGAAAAAAATATTTGCTTAAGCTGCAGAGAAGCATTGGAAAGGAAAGCCTCAATCTAAGGAGCAAAAGAAGGAAAGGAATATATGGTTGATTAGCACAGAAAGGAAAGTCTAAAAGAAGCAGATCATACAAGGAATACTGACACACTTGGCAGAGATCACAACCGAATCATCAAGAAAGGGAAGAGTCATGAATCAAGCAACAAGATAAGAAGTCTGCTAATCATACAAGGAAAAGATCAAACCAACAAAGGAAAGCAGAAGAAACGATTTACTACATGGATGCAGATCAACTAAATCGCCTCAATCAAGAACTCCCTAAATTAATCCTTGATTGAGATAAATTCCTTGGGTTTTTTCCTTACAAAGAGCACATGTCATCATCTATATAAACCGACCCAGATTTGTAGTGTGAAGTACACAACTTCAACATTTCGTTCGTTTGTTTTCTTCGAAATTGACGGGATCGCAAGGTAAGGATTTCATTTGGAGTGGAAGGATTCATGTATTGCTGCACTACAAGAAAATTGTAAATTACATGGGGATTTTTCTGGAAATTAGTATAAAAATTTGCAGGAAAATAAGTTTCAAGTGAATTTTCATACTAATTCCCAGGAAATTTCCCATGTAACTCACAATTTTTTTTATAGTGCTGGTCATATGAGTCGATTTTCTATCATGTACGTAAATGCATATCTTTTCTTGTTGATGAACCTTTAGGATAAAATTGTTGAAAATACATCTTGGAGAGCCGTATCTTTAGTATTGAAAGGGGTCACTGGCTGTTTCGGATGTGCTTTATAACATCAACAACCATATTCCCCTGTTTGGGATTCTTGGGTTCACTATGCGGTGGCACTTCTAAGGTCATTTATTTTCGCCTCTCACTTTCTCTTTAGTCGACTATGCCTAATCTTATTCTGAGTTGTCCTTTTCATAGCTCAAAACTGAAAATCGATAGTGTAATCATTTAAAATTTATTAAATATAAATTTATAAAATGATTCGGATTATATTAAATTCATAAATTTATTAATCCAAATAAATATTATGGATTGATATACTTGAGTTAAATATTTAAGTCCAACAAATATGGACTTAATTAAAATCCAAATTAATTGATTTGGGCTACAATTTGTTGAGCCCAATTCCACCTCATTCTAGAGGCCCATCTTGGCGCCACGTGTGCAAATGATGTGGCATGCCAAGTCAAATAAGAAACCAATAGAATCATGACATGTGTCAAAGATGACAAGCCCGCTCCATAAAGCCCATATGCCATGTCACGTAAATCTGATTGGCCGAATGGAATCCTATTCCAATCGCAACTCCTCTATTCTAAAACTATAAATAGGGGTCCTCATAATTCAGAAAGGACCAAGAAAATTCTAAACAAGAAGCTAGAGAAAATCCGTGGTACAAACGCCATTTAATTCTCTATAAAGCTACAAGTTTAAGAATTCAAGCATTCAAGTTCAAGAACGATCAAGATCAAGACCATCGAATTCAAGAACAAGCTCAAAGCCCTTGAATTCAAATAAAAGTCAGGATCAAGATAAAGTTCAAGTTCAAGTTCGTTAGAGATTCAAGAACAAGCTTTAAAGCCCTTGAATTTATAATTGAAAAGGGGAATTCAGAGGAATTATAGAGATTGTAATACTCGCACTTGAAATAATAAAACGATTGTTGCTATAATCTTCCGTTCTTGATTATTGTTTTCTCGACGTGAATTTTATTGTCTACAAATTCTGGCACGCCCAGTAGGACAATCTCTACCTCTCATCTCAACTTTTCAAGCATCAAAGAATATCGAGATGACTTCCCTGAACAACAACTCTCGATCAACTGCCTCTAAGGCTACTAACTCCAAGTTCTCCACCGAAGTTGAAGGCATCCTTGGTGTTACCTTTGGAAGCTTCGGAGTTGTTACGAGAAGCAAGGCTGCTACACTAGGACAACAAACACTTCAAGTGTCATCTGCATCAACTCCTGTTTTTGGGTCTTCGACTCCAAAAGGAGCAAGTTTCTCCACAAATGCTCTAGAAGGAGGAAGCAGTGTTGCTGAAAAGATCAAGAAGACATTGGCTCTCCTTGAGCAATCTGGTTCCAAGAGCTCTACCACAAGGGAGAACTGTGATTCAACTTATGAATCATCTCCACGTACATCGCGTAACGTGAGTCCCTTGAAGATTAACTTACGCGACATTGTGTTGAGTTTCTGTAGGAGTCAGCGTCAAACTAATGAAGGATCATGAAAAATTGAAACTAAAACGTTGAACTTGTTAATAGTTAAGTTATCGTATATTTTAAGCATAACAATTAATTATAAGGTTCACATTAATCATTCTAAAAAATAAATAT
>CM040618.1:19524266-19548148 GCA_022817965.1 Solanum lycopersicoides | reverse complement strand
TAACTTGTAAGCATTGGGATCAAAACCTTCTCTTGTGCGTTTTTAGGAGAGCCATATCTCGCACTTGATCTTGAGCGACTGACTTTTCTGCAACTTTGAAGACAAGTTTATTGCATCAATCCGTCTGATAGGAAGGTAGTAGACCTCTCAATGCATTTTCTTTAAGGTTAGATGGTTGATCTTGTTCTTTCTTCGCTTTTGGAACATAGCAAAGCCTAGAAGTCATCTCTTCTTTGAAGACAGGCTCTTCCCTTCATTAAGAATGGGACAAAAGTCTTTAGTGTCAATTTTCACCTTTTCGATAGCCGCATCAATTCTTTTGCTTATGATCTTATCCATCTTGATTGATTTGACGTCATTGGATTTGACCCCTTTAACAACATAATTTCTCAAATAGAATTTCGCATCCGCAAAGTGTGTCTCAACTTCGGTGAAAGGATTATCATCGCAACTATCTTTCTTTCAATTCCACCTTCAAGATATTTCAAACATTGATAGTACGAAGATGAGACAATTCTATTCTCATGTAAAGCCTGCCAAGTAATATATTGTAGATGTCTTTGCGTCCCGATGCATCCATTGCGCTTGATCGCAAATCTTCCATTGGGATCTCTAATTTAATAGAGCCTATGGACCTCTGCCCGCCTTGATTAAATCCTTGATCAACAGACGACTTTCACTAAGTTTCCAGTCGTGATGCCAAGTTCCACATGTGTGGATAGGCAAAATGTTGACTCCAGATCCTTCATCTATTAAGATTTATTTATCTTCTTCTCTAGCACATGACCCACCATATACAAAGGACGATTGTGTAGTGTTTCACCAAATAGAAGATCGTTATCTTAATGTGATTTTAGTATCACAGACATGTGCTTCTTGGGAAGAAAGTTCAATAGTTTTCAGAAGATGAAAGAGACATCATTTCTGAGATTCCCTTCTATCTTTTTCTTCTTCCCTAGGAGACACTTTTGATGAGGATTCACTCGTTGTTCCTTCTTTTACAGTAGGGGTACCTTCGTTGTTTCTTCTGTATCCGCATTGAACATGATGCCTCGACATTGCCTTGAGTAGACTTTGTGTCGAACGAGCTTGGCAAGAATTCCTCTAGAGTCACAAGACGTCGAGGTTGTTGGTAGTGATGCACTTCAACCTTTGCCCTTTTGGGGCGCTTGATTGATTTTTGCTTCTCTGATTTCTTCACCATTTTTCATTTAACCGGTTGTTCGGATAATTCTTTTCGTAAGCTTGACTTGTTGCGTCTTCGCCTAGTTACAAGAATCCAACCCTCATCACCATCTATGTCAACGTCCTGGTACTGGCTCTTTTTCATGCTTTTCAGAGATATATATTTGGACCGGATCAAGTGACCCAAACGTGATAGAGATCTGGTTAGAACTAGCCTTCTCATCATCAAGGATAATTTTATTTCGTTAACCAATCGAATCACTCTATCCTTAAAGACAAAACATTTTACAGAGGATGACTCACAAGTCTGTGATACTTGCAATAATTTGGTCATCAGTTTTTCCAGCTTCATCGGGTCGCTTCATCTCTGGCAAGTAATGAGCTTAACTCAAGCAATTCATCAAAAAATTCAGAAACGTCAAAATCCAAGAAGGGATACTTTTTTCCTTGCATCTCCCTCAGCGTCGACTTTTGATTGTAACGTGCTTGGAACGTCGTCTCCACATTTTTTTTACGCCCTCATTCGTGGTGAACTTTGCGGGCGACACATTTACACTCATGGATTCTTTGTAGTCATTTCTGGGCAGAAACTTGCTCCATCTCTTGGGTTCCTGCTGTGTCCTTCCTTTGGGAGGATCATGGACAATAGTCATATCTTTTCGGCAGATGACATGCTCAACTCCATATCATGAGCGCTAGTAGCTAAATCCTCGAAGGATTTTGGTTTATTCCTTGCAAGATGTAAATAAGCTCCTAGTGCATTCCTTGAATACACATTTCGATGCAGAAGCTTCACTAACCTATCCTTGCAATTTAGGCTCGCGTTCCTCCATCGATTTATGAAATCTATAACCGGTTCATCCTTCCTTTGGTGAGTATTCGTGAGTTCTACCATTCTCACTGTACGCCTTGTGCTATCGAAGCGATTGAGAAACTCGTGCTCTAATTGCTCCCAACTGTCAATAGAGTTAGGTTCGAGATCCGTGTACCAATCAAAGGAATTTCCTTTAGAGAGCGAAAAACTGTTTGACAAGATGGTCTCCATAGGTTCCGGCATATTACATGTCTCCACGAAGTGCGCGACATGTTGTTTCGGATTTCCTTTTCCCTCAAATTGTTGAAATTTGGGAGGTTGATAACCAGTAGGCATTTTAAAGTTATCAATCCCAGCAGTGTATGGCTTAGCATACATATGAGAAGACTTGGTGGAGACTTCATACTTATCTTTGATAGTGCCTTCAATAAACTCCTTCAAGCGATCGAGTGGATAATTCCTTCAGAAGAAACTGGCATCTCTTTAACAAACGGGGCTTTCTTGGCAGGATCTTCGATTTCTTGAACTTCGATACCCTTTCCAGGCGCATGACTAGCATCTCCATCTAAAAGTCCTTCCATTCTATCCATCAACTTATCAATTTGAGACTCTTGGTTTTGTACATGCTTTGTCAATCCTTCAATCAACTTCGTCAGATTTGCGAGTTGTTCCTCAGGAGAGGAAGCAGCAGTCACCATCTTTTGCATGACCATTGGAGATGCAGGAGAGTAGCACGTATTGTAATGTATCATATGTCACTTAATATAGCAATTGTATATAATTTAAATGCATGACCAAAACAATTGTCAAGCAGAACCTGAGGTGAAGAGCTAAAACACGTAGGAAAAATCATATATTGCAATACTTAACTTCCTTTTTCTTTATTGAGTGGAAGGTAAATATGAATGAGGAACATATACAAGGAATACCAATTCATATAAAAGGACAATATGAGACACTGAGACTGATCTATTATCTAATTATTGATTGTAAGTATGCATATCTAGAGAAGAAAAATAATAAAAAGTAGCAGCCTAAAGTGGTGTAGTTAAAGTGAAGAAATGTTACTTAATGGTTATACCTCGAACAATACAGAGAAAACATCAGCCGCTTTTGCACTCTCACCAAAATGAGTATACCAATTATCCTTCAAAGAAATATTTGACTCCATACTTATCCTAAAAAACAAACTCGTATCCAAGTATTCAAAAAAGATTCATATATCAACTTCACACGTCGTGGAAAACTTCAAAATACAAAGCCTACCTAATCTTTGGCCACTAGATGAGCTCTATGCATCAAACTACTTGTTTCAATAAAGATAGTACATTTCAAAACTGAAATAATTAGATTATGTATCAAACTCCGTGTGCAAACCAATCAATCATTTATTCCTAAATCATAATAATAAAGCAGGCATAAGTAGAAAATTGTTAAGATTACTGAAACTAACATTTAGTATAACTCTAGTTAAAGACGCGCATTAGGACCTAAATCTGGGCAAAATTAGCTAAGGCCAAAAACAGGTAAGCCAATTCATCTTGATATGGCTACTATCAGCAAAACATGACCTAGTTGTGTGAGGGTTAAGGTGCAAGTAAATTTGAGTGCTAATTACCTGACTATGTGGAGTTAGAGGTGGTGAATAGTAGACAAATGCAATAAAAGTGCAAAAAATAAGAAACCAATATGATATTCTCCCCAAATACTGTCACATATGAAAGTGAATGTAAGAGTTTGCATCCACAATTAAAAAAGACTGTGCAAGAAGAGATACTCAACAACAAACATTTGTTCCTTGTATAAAGATTGTATCTTCCTGAATAGAAGCTTCACATTCTATAAAAGTGGTGGTGTTGCAAGAACAACACAATAGTATATTCGACAATTTTTCTAGGGATACTCAACAACAAACATTTCTATCAGTAAGTATTGAAAGGACAGAGCCGAAAGAAGTGCTTGATCTCCATTGCATATCAAGTGGTGTAGACAGACCAGCTAGGGTGTTAGACAATCCGTGCATAACTTTTCTTGCCTGATAAGATAGGTACCTCATCAGAACTATGATCATCTAAAAAACTCAAATTGCACATTTCATCTTTCCAGATGGATGTTGAGGACCTTGTCGTGCTGATACACATACAACTGAACATAATTAAAACCAATAACTAACGTTATTCCACAAGTAGATATACCTAGTCCCAATAAGAAGAAAGAAGGAGCTATCACCAATGATGAACTTGGCTCACTACAGCTAGTGATTGCTCAATATAATCAAGAACTTAAAGGTGCATCAAGATCACTGTATCTGGGATAAACTATTCCATCAATCAAAATATCAAATATTTCAGCAGAGCAATCGCCAAAGCCTCTTGAGTCAAGTAGTTTCCATTCAAATCAGTTAACACAACAACACATAATATCAAACAGCATCCCTACTGAGGATCGTGATTTTTACAGAGCTAGACTTAGTTGAAGACATCTGCGGCAGATACAGAGAGGAAATATAATTAATGGTTAGAGCATTCGGTCCACCGTTGACTAATTTGAGCCGTTGGGTCAATTAAAGACTTAAAGTAATAATGCTGCAAGACAGAATCCTTATGCTGTTTTGCATGTGATGTTGGTAAATACAAACCAAATCAAATGCCTTCAAACAAGAAAACTGATGGGCTATGAAAATTGAATGCCGCCAAGCAGATGCCTGCAACAGATATTTCGTGAAACAACATAGACACTCCAGGATTGATTGATCATGGTAGCAATTAACCTGGTACTGTCATATGAGAGAAGAATGGATTAACCTTATTCACAACATGCAATAATGAGGCGATCAACACGAAATAACAAGCTATGTTTTTATGCAAACTTGGAGAAAGACTGGTTTTTTAAAACTCAACGAGAATAACACAAGTCGAGGGCATTGGGATAGATAGATATGATGTAGATTGCATATTGAAATCGACCATACCACAAGTTTTTTTTTCTTAAGCTCAAATTTGTATAATTGAAATCAATAATGTTATCGTCCATATACTTGTAAACAAGTGTGATCATAACCCTAATCTGAAGTAAAATTAACATATAAAAATTAAAAGGGTAAAAAGTAAAAATTCAAATGTCACCTTGAACGAAACGGGCAGTTGATGCTGATAGAGGTGACAAACAATTGTTTCTTCCCCCAGAAACTTATTAATTCTTACCTAAGCTCTTGTTGATCTAAAAAAAGAACATATTTCGAGATGTTTCTCAGTAAAGAGCTTAAATAAAAACACAGGTCTTCTACACTTAGCCTATCCTTCGCTATCAGTTGCGCTTATATTACCTGTTGGTTATCTCATGCGAATACAGTGAGCAATGGATGTTTTGCCTCTTCTACGATTGGATACGGTAAGTAAAAATCTCGGTCACATTCGGATCTGTATCACCAATTCAAGTGAGAAGGAATTTTCATTGTTGGAAATTCTCCTGATGGAGATTGAAACCCTAAGTTTTTGGTGTAAAGGAAAAGAGGAAACCTAGCGGTATTTTTATTATTCCTCCGTTTAAAAAAAATGTCTCCATTTCCTTTTTAGACCACAAGATTAAAGGACATTTTGGTACATTTTACATAACTTTAATTTAGAACCACAAGATTAAAAAATCTTTTTTTTTCTTAAACTCCGTTCCAAATCAAACTAGGTCATCTTTTTTGAAACGGAAGAAGTAATAATTAATTAATTTTTAGATCAACTATTTTTTAACATGGTATCATACTTTTGAGAAGAAAAATATTATACCTCGATTAATATTAAGCTATAATAATGTGTTTTAACGACCGTAATTTTATTTTATCGTTATAAGTATATTTATAACGACAGGACTCATATCCCCTCCTTAAGAAGTGGTCGTTAAAAGTAATATTTCTTGTAGGACTTCATACATAGTATTAGTTTAAAGTTTATATTTATTACCGAAAATTTTACAAATCTAAATACTAACAAAGTTAAAAATTACAGATATTAACTTCAACGGAATTGTTTTACCGAGGTAGCTTCAAAGGAATTGATTTTAAACATAACAATGTGCCCCTCATTTGGTGTTTCTTGACGCACATTAGAAAATATTACTCACTTCACACGATTTACATAAAATATAATTATTTTATCGCATCAATAAAAGTTCACATGAAACACACGTGCAACACATGTGTCCAGAAACTAGTAAACAAATAAATGTGATCATAAAGAATAATAAATGCAAATAGTCACTAAGTAAATGAAGGCAGAAAAAGTTCATATGTGAAAAGGATTAAATATACCGCTGGACATTGCTAAAAGGATCACATATAATTTTTATGGGTTTTAGTTTAATAAAATAGGTCAAGAATAGATCAAAATCATTTTTTTCACTTCTATTCGCCGAAAAGGGTATATTTAGGTCATCCGTGTAATAAAATGGTACTCCCTCCGTTTCAAAAAGATTGGCCTAGTTTGACTTGGAACGGAGTTTAAGAAAAGAAAGAAGACTTTTTAATCTTGTGGTTCTAATTTAACGTTATGTCAAATGTACCAAAATACCCTTTAATCTTGTGGTCTTAAACATGTCACGTGGAAAGTTAAAGTTAAAATGTTGCCAAAAAGGGAAAGGGGTCATTCTTTTTGAAACAAACTAAAAAGGAAATAGGGTCATTCTTTTTTAAACGGAGGGAGTATATGTTAGTCACTTTATTAACTAGAGATATATCATTTCTGAATCGCATAAATTGAAGGACGGATCAGACTTTTTTCCATTTCTAGATATGTAAATATATGTAACAATGGATCCATTCATGTACTAAATTGAAAAAAAAAATCCCCTTACCTACATGCTTTGTGTAATACGCCTCCCACCCACCCCCACCCCAACACCAGATCTCTTAAATCTACATTTTGCCTCAGGTGATTTTTCTCTATAAAAATTCTTATTTGTCCATCTTCCTCTCGGTTTTCTTATCTATTCTCTCTCGCAATGAATTTCCCCTATAATCAATTCTATATATCGGCATCACAAATTTAAGCCTCACCTTTTTCAATCGCTTCTCCCTATTTTTGTTCTCTTAAAGAATTTATTAAAAATTGATCTTTATATAAAACATGTTTTAATTTTTGACTGAGTGAATAGTAACAGAAGCGGTGAGGCGATATGTTCAGCGAAGAGGAATTACGCGATATGAGCATGTTGCAGAGAGGAGATGACTACATGGAGGTTGTGTGTGACATGGCGATGCTGATGCTAGACTTATAATTTTCAATTCTAGTGAACTCAAAATTGCTTGTGAATATTACCCTGGCTGCCCTGAAAGTTTTTTTACCATATATATATATATATATATATATATATATATATAATCGTCAATTTAATATATATATTCCTTCTGTGTATGTTTGTACAATATAATGTGTTTGTGTTAAACGCATGTTGTTGATTTTATCATTGACTTATCATGAAATTTTGTTATGTGTTTTTTAAATTTGACTAATGGTATCCTTATTAATATTTAATTATTTTAAAGAATCAATAAAAATTCACATGAAACACACGTGCAACGCACGTGTCTAGAAACTAGTAAACAAATAGATATGATAATAAAGAATAATAAATACAAATTAGTCACTAAGTTAATGAAGGCAGAAAAATTTCATATGTGAGAAGTATTAAATATACCCCTGCACTTTGCTAATAAGATCACGTATAATTTTTATGGGTATTCGTTTAATAAAACAAGTCAAGAATAGATCAAATCTTTTTTTCCACTTCTATTTGCCAAAAGGGTTTATTTGGGTCATCCGTGTAATAAAAAGGTATATGTTAGTAACTTTATTAACTATAGATATATCATTTCTTAATCGCAAAAACTGAAGGACGTATCAGACTTTTTCCCATTTCTAGATATGTAAATATATATAACAATGGATTCATTCGTGTACTATATTGAAACTAAAAATCCCACCATATCTACATGCTTAATGTAATACGCCCCCACCCAACACCAGAACTCTTAAATCTACTTTATGCCTCAGGTGATTTTTCTGTATAAAAATATCTTAATTATCCATTTTCCTCTCGGTTTTCTCATCTCTTCTCTCTCTCGTAACAAATTCCCGTACAATTAATTCTATATATCGGCATCACAAAATTAATACTCACCTTTTTGATCGTCCTCCTTTTTTTTTTGTTCTCTAATAGGATTTTATTAAAAATTTTATCTTTATACAAAATATTTTTGGTTTTTGACTGAGTGAATAGTAACAGTAGCGGTGAGGCAATATGTTCAGCTTAGAGGATTTACCCGATATGAGTGTGTCACATAGAGGAGATGACTAAGTTAGGGTGTGTGTGCATGCACCAGTCGTAGACATGGCGATGCTGGTGCTAGACTTAGAATTTTCAATTCTGGTGAACTCAAAATACTTGTGAATGTTACCCTATACACACACACACACACACACACACACACACACACATATATATATATATATATATATATATATATATATATATATATATATTTCTTCTTTGTGCGTTTGTACAATATAATGTATTTGTGTTAAACGCATGTTGTTGATTTTATTATTGACTTATCATGAAATATTGTTATGTGCTTTTTAAATTTGACTAATGGTATATTACTAATATTAATTGTTTTAAGGCATGAATAAAATTTCACATGAAACACACGTGTCCGAAAACTAGTAAACAAATAAATGTGGTCCAAAAGAATAATAAATGCAAATTAGTCACTAATATAATTAAGGAAGAAAAAGTTAATATGTGAGAAGATTTAAATATACCCTTGGACTTTGCTAAAGGATCACATATAGTTTTTATGAGTTTTAATTTAATAAAACAAGTCAAGAATAGCTCAAAATTATTTTTTTCCACTTCTATAAGCCGAAAAGGGTATATTTGGTTCATTAGTGTAATAAAATATTGTTATGTGCTTTTTAAATTTGACTAATGGTATATTACTAATATTTAATTGTTTTAAGGCATGAATAAAATTTCACATGAAATACACGTGCAACACACGTGTCCAGAAACTAGTAAACAAATAAATGTGGTCCAAAAGAATAATAAATGCAAATTAGTCACTAAGATAATGAAGGAAGAAAAAGTTCATATGTGAGAAGAGTTAAATATACCCCTGCACTTTGCTAAAAGGATCACATATAGTTTTTATGAGTTTTAGTTTAATAAAACAAGTCAAGAATAGCTCAAAATTATTTTTTTTCCACTTCTATTTGCCGAAAAGGATATATTTGGTTCATTAGTGTAATAAAAAAGTATATGTATAAAAAAGTATATGTTAGTCCTTTTTTTAACTAGAGATATATCATTTCTGAATCGCAAAAATTGAAGGACGTATCAGACTTTTTCTCATTTCTAGATACGTCAATATATGTAACAATAGATCCATTCATGTAATAATTGAAACAAAAAATTCCCCCTTACCTACATGCTTTGTGTAATACGCCCCACCCACCCCCACCCCCAACGCTAGATCTCTTAAATCTGCTTTCTGCCTGAGGTGACTTTTCTCTATAGAAATACCTCATTTGTTCATCTTCCTCTCAATTTACTCATCTCTTCTCTCTCTCCTAATGAATTTCCCGAATAATCAATTTTATATATCGGCATAAAAAATTAATACTCACATTTTCCAATCACTTTTCTTACTTCTTTTTTTTTTTGTTCTATTATAAGATTTTATTAAAAGATTGATCTTTATATAAAATATTTTTTTTTTGACGGAGTGAATAGTAACAGAAGTGGTGAGGCAATATGTTCAGCGAAGAGGAGTTATGCGATATGAGTGTGTTGCAAAGAGGAGATGACTATGTGGAGGTTGTGCATGGATGCACCAAACGTAGACATGGCAATGCTGGTGCTAGACTTAAGATTTTCAATTCTCGTGAACCCAAAATTGCTTGTGAGTGTTACCCTGGTTGTCCTAAAGGTTTTTAATACCATACATATATATATAATCATCAATTTAATATATATATATTTCTTCTTTGCGCGTTTGTACAATATAATGTGTTTGTGTTAAACGCATGTGGTTGATTTTGTCATCAACTTATCATGAAATGTTTTTAGGTGTTTTTCAAATTTGACTAATGGTATCCTTATTAATATTTAATTGTTTTATCGCATCAATAAAAGTTCACATGAAACACACGTGCAACACATGTGTCCAGAAACTAGTAAACAAATAAATGTGATCATAAAGAATAATAAATGCAAATAGTCACTAAGTAAATGATGGCAGAAAAAGTTCATATGTGAAAAGGATTAAATATACCGCTGGACATTGCTAAAAGGATCACATATAATTTTTATGGGTTTTAGTTTAATAAAATAGGTCAAGAATAGATCAAAATCATTGTTTTCACTTCTATTTGCCGAAAAAGGGTATATTTGGGTTATCCTTGCAATAAAAAGATATATGTTAGTCACTTTATTAACTAGAGATGTTGTTTTATTAAAAAATAATATAATATAATATATATATTTTGAGAAAATGACCAAGTTTCGGAAAATCAATTAATCTTATGATTTAAGAAAAATCGACTTTCCAAATTAACAGAGTCGCCACTTGATTTTTTAATAAAAAATCAAGAAAAAACTTACAATTATTTTTCAAAAGATTTAAAACAGATAAAAATTAATTGAAAAGGATTCGAAGTTCAATGTACATTCCGAGAAGGTGTTAGGCCCTCGGAATGCCCGCTAACTTGCGGTTGACCGGCGATTTGATTAAAAATGACTATTTAAAATAATTTTTTTTTAAATTTTAACTAAGTTAAATAAATTCAAATTTTACTTATTTATTTATTATTATACTTTCTAAAATTAATTATCTTAAGGAGGGAAATAAGCTAAAGGGTTATTCTAAAGGGGATAATTTAAACATTTGACAAAACTAATAAATAAAATAAACACTAAGCAAAATCTATATGTATATGTATATATCAAATATGTAAAAATTAAGGGAAATGACTTTCGTTTGAGAATTATTTAAATTGGAAACAAAATGTTAGTCAATAACAACAAATAAATAATGAGGGAAGAGGAGAGTAGAGTTTGAACTTGGGTCAGTTGCCCAAATTCATTAAATTGGCTTTGGCCCACCTGTCCTAATTCTAAAATTATCACAAAATGGACTTGGGCCTTTTGCCCCAAATTCAGCTAAGTGGGCCTGCTGAAATTTCCTGGGCCTTTGACCCTGCTTTCCTTCAAATGACCTGTGCATACACTTTGTGTATATTATGGTATATAGACCGTATACGATCCATTTTTTGGCCTGCCAATCCTGTATTTTTGCTGAAACTTACACCCTGTATTTTTTGCCTGCGTTTTTCTATTTTTTCTTTATTTTTTTTTGCACCTGTATATTGTATTTTCCAACTGTATACAGCCGATATATCGACCTGTTCTTCAGCTTTTGGGGGGCTGGAAAATTAATTTCCAGCGATGACTTTACTGCTTTTGACCTGCATATCGTGTTTTCTAGGGGCCGGACGACTCGAAGATACGAGGGAGATAAGTCCGTCATGGACTCAAAGAGGATCATGCAAAAAATAATAAAAATAAATAAAAATCGGATGACACAAACAACATCATAATTTATTCAAAAAAAAATGAGAGGTAGGAACAAGAATATTAGCTTCTCCGGAGCAGCGAACTAGTGACGGTACGAGCAGGGAACTTGTCTTCACCACGCAACTCGAATTCAAACGACGACCGGGAATTATAGGCAATATTTCTGATCCGAACACAACTTGGATGTATTTAATCTATGTATTCTTTGCCTATTTTTTGCTTGAAGTGCTATGCAAATATATATTATTATTTTTTGAAAAAAATAAAAATTTCACCCACCCACCCCCCTTTTTCTTTTTTTTTTCTTTTTTCAATTCTTTGCTATCTCTTCCTCTTTCAACCTCCTCCTTTTTTTTTTTATAATCCCCTCCCCCTTTTTTCTTTTTTTTTTCTTTTTTCAATTCTTTGCTATCTCTTCCTCTTTCAACCTCCTCCCTTTTTTTTTAATCCACTCCCCCTTTTTTTTTTTTTCTTTTTTCAATTCTTTGTTATCTCTTCCTCTTTCAACCTCCTCCCTTTTTTTTTAATCCCCTCCCCCCTTCCCTCTTCTTCTTTTTTTTCTATATCAACAAAAAATATATCATGAATAATCAATAATCAATAATGAATATTGAATATTGAATATTGAATATTGAATGTTGAATTGAAAAATGAATTGAATTGCATTCTTGAATTGAATCATGAATTCTTCCCTCTTTCTTGAATTCTTTAATTCTTCCCTTAATCCCTTAATGAATTTCCCCCTTTCTTGAATTCTTTTAATTCTTCTATTTTTTCAAATCATGAATGAGAAAGAAGAAGAAAAGAGAATGTATTTATAGGAGATTTTTATGGTAGATTTAGGGGGAAAATGGAATGGATTGGTATGAATTTGAATTTCAAAATTCAAAATTCAAATTCAAATTTTTTTTATTTTTTATTTTTTTTAGGGGGGCAAATGGAAAGGATTGAGATGAATTTGAATTTCAAAATTCAAAATTCAAATTCAAATCTCCCAAAAGTGTAGTTGAGAATTAGTGGGCTGAGAATTATATTGGGCTGCAGTAATTTGGAGGAAAGAATTGGGCCTAGGAAATTGTAAGGGAATTTGAAAAAGAATGGGCTGCTGAAGGTAATTGTGAAGAATGGGCTGGAAAATATTGAATGGACTGCTAAAAAATTGAATTGGATCTTGGCCCAAATGTTTCTCAAAGTTGAGTTAAGTTGGAAGTCTAAGATGGATTAAATTTAAGAAATAGCCAAATTGTGTTATATTAATAAATTTGGCTAAACCTTAAATAAGATAAATTAATATTAATTAATTAACGAGCTTCTTATTCTTAACAAAAAAATAAATAATTAATTTAATCGTAAACTTAGTGATTCAAAAATATAACCATGATTTAAACTAAACTAATCTAAAAGACTACTTACTAAATTTAAAATATTTTTGAGATGGTTTTTTGAATAATCATAGAATATACTAATTATATACATAATTATGTAAAATATAGATATTATCTAAAAACTTTAAGAAACGGCAAAAATTATTCAAAATAACGCAAACTTTATATTTTTCCTAAATTTATAAAACTAATTATTTTAAATTGTATGAGAGTTTAAGAAGCTCATGAATTAATTCCTACGGGGAGGGTCAAAATTGGGTGTCAACAACTGTCCCTCATTTTACTTGGATTGATGCAAGAAATTTGAGGAAAATGAAATTGACCAAGCCAATTTTGACCGACCACATATCCATCTTTCAGGCAAGGGATTTGGTACGGACTTTAGGAATTATGATCGAGCCCTGAAAATGGGTTTCCTATATATCTCAGGCTATATGAGAATTCAGGCCACTTGTAGTTCGATACGCTAGATTTAACGCATGATTTTGAAAGAAATCAAAAGTCATATCGATACCGAGTTATGAAGGAATCGGGATGCTTAGGAATACGATTTAAGAGGGAATGTTAGAATACAGCCGAGTTTTCAACATCGAGCCCGCCTACATATCCTTAAACCATAGGAATCAGGTTGTTTGTAGTTCGACTCAATCGATTGAAAAGGGAATCTATTATGTTAGATAACCTTTGTTTCTGGACAAGTGACAAAATTAAACGAGTATGAAAGAAGGCTTGTAACCTCTTAGCCATGAATGTGGTGCACTTCACACCCATAATTAAGAACTTCCACGGACATAATTTCCAAGGCTCTTGGTGCATTGTCACTCAGATTGGAAACTTGCTTTCGACAGATACACAATTTCTGGATGCGAGACCGAAACAGAAAAATCTAAGAAAAACCCACATGCCTTCTGATAGGGGTGTGGTTGGATTATGGTGGAAGTCGTTCCTCTGCTCGCGTCCTAAGAGTTTGACACTCCTCTTTGGACTATGTCCCAGTTTGCTGCTAAGAAAAAGTTCCATGTTGTGCTGCATCCTTGTTGATGCCGCCAGCACGATGCTTTTCAGTTACTCTTGATGTGAAAGATGTCACATAAGTATGTTCAATGTATATCACTTTCGAACACAGTATGTCCATTACAACTCTTGATTTGCTGAGGATTCGGAGATGTCATTGCTTGTTTTATTCATGGCAAACTCCAGTCTCTGCAACGAGCTAGCTAGCTCAATAATTATCCAACTGTAACGAGGTGGATGACTCGATAATATTCCATCTGTAACAAGGTGGATGCTCGATAATATTCCAACTGTAACGATGTGAATGCTCGATAATATTCCATCTGTAACGAGGTGGATGCTCGATAATATTCCAACTGTAACGAGGTGGATGGCTCGATAATATTCCAACTGTAACGAGGTGGATGCTCGATAATATTCCAACTGTAATGAGGTGGATGCTCGATAATATTCCAACTGTAATGAGGTGGATGCTCGATAATATTCCAACTGTAACGAGGTGGATGCTCGATAATATTCCATCTGTAACGAGGTGGATGCTCGATAATATTCCATCTGTAACGAGGGGATGCTCGATAGTATTCCATCTGTAACGAGGTGGATGCTCGATAATATTCCATCTGTAACAAGGTGGATGCTCGATAATATTCCATCTGTAACGAGGTGGATGACTCGATAATATCCCATCTGTAACGAGGTGGATGCTCGATAATATTCCAACTGTAACGAGGTGGATGCTCGATAATATTCCAATACAATTCAAAAATAGGAACATGAAATGGAAAAACAAATATACGAACCACTTATGGGGTGGATCGCACAACAAAACTATATGCAAAGTCTTTGATTGGCCAATCAAAACACATAATCCACTTATGGGGTGGATACCCAACAAATTATAATTTTGACTCTGACAATTATCAAGAAACACGTACGCCTAAATTGCTACGCGACGAACATACTAAATTGACGTATATGCACATCGAGACCACAATTCTCTCTTTAAAAGATAGAATTATCGAGGTGAATGACTTAATTCCTTCACATTAAAATTAAAGCCACTCTCGTCTTCCTTGACAAACTCAACAGAATTAGAGTTTGTCGCAGTCATTTTCAATTGTTATCGAAAACTTGTAACAATTCGATAACTTTGACTATCAAGGAAATATTGCGGTCACCAACATCTTTCTGATGTGATGGACTCGATGATTTTCCTTGCAACACTTCTAAGTTAGTGTCACTTTTGATTATCTTCAGATTTGATGTCGATTTCATATATAATTGACTTTATCAATACTATCACCTGCAAAGCTCGACACCAAACATTAGTATCGATGATGAAGTAAAGAATAAAAGTAAAGTTGAGGAACTAGATTGAGTCATTTGGCTTATCGAGATTAGGCTATAATGAGCCCAACTGTAACTTTGATCATGACTCGCCACTAGCGACCCTCTCACACATTATTTCTTAAAACTTTGAAATAATCTGTCAGCGTTTGTCTTCAACATTCTGCAAAATAAGATAAAAAAAATTGTTTAAAAATCTCTTGAGGCAACATAATGAATAGAGATAAAATGAGATGGAAGGTTTTCTAAGTTTTATTGATGAGGCCACGATGGTTGCAAATGACGCCTTTTGCCACTCTTGACGTCTTTATATAGCCATTTTTGTGACTTAGATGTTCCTGCATCCAAAGAAAAATTCTTAGTTTGAAAGACTGATTTGTGTTGATCTTGTCTCCACGCTCCTTCATGAGGTTGGCTTACACGGTCGCCCATCCTTTATGACAGTCTTGATCTGTCTCAATCTGAAATATATTTAACTCTAGTAACTTGCTTTATTAATTCTGAGGTTGCTCATTCTGAAATTTTAAGGCCCCTCCTCAAAACTCTGTCCCAGTTTGCCTCGATAGCATAAGACTTTTAACAACGGACATTGTTGTGTGGAATTTTTGAGATCATCTCAAAATTTGTCCCAGATGCACATTTCAACATGATTCTCCATAAGATATCATCTTGGAATTTTGAGATTCGCCCAAAAATCTACCAGTTGCATTTTGGTATTTCAGTGTTGACTTGTTGAAGAAGTCCATTTTCAAATGAATTTTTGAGATCCTCTCAAAAATTCTGTCCCAGTTTCCATTATAAAGAGAAATGGAAATCTTGCTGGGAATATGACCGAGCCATTGTGGCGCCTACGTATCCCGTTGAAGCAGGAATCAGGTCAAACGTAGTTCCCCCTCAAGGTTAACAATATAAGAAAATTTACAAAGAAATCGACCGAGGCCGTCATAGGCCGCCTTCGTATCTCATTCTTGAGAATTCAGGTCAGACGTAGTTCATTATAAGGGAAGGTGCAACAAAATGGACAAAAAGATTTAATGTGCATTTTCAAAAGAAAGATAACAATAACTTTACATGTAGGATTCTGGCAGACGTTGGGCATACTTCCTTTCAACCATTTGATGATGAATATCTTCAAATGACTCTGTTCAAAGATATTTGGAAAGGCTTAATCAATATTGATCAAATTGTTGTTGATCATGTTTTGAATCTTGTGCTTGAGGGTTGAACAATTCTCTGTGTCGTGTCCAGCGACTCCAGAATAATAAGCACATCTGTGGTCAGCTCTGTAAAATTTCCCAAAGGATTGGCTGGTCTTCCTTCTATAGGATAGAGCATACTCATTGCTTTCAACCTTTCATAAAGTTGAGTTTGAGATTCCCTTATTGGTGTAAATACTTTAGGAGCCTTCCTACAGTTTGGACGGGGAAATTTTTTTCTGATTGACATTATGGTTTTGATATTTCCTTTGGGAAGCTGACCGCATATGGGTAGCCGTGACCATACCTACCTCCTCTGTTTTTCCTTTTGATGTATCGATATCACTAATTCTGGTATCTTTTCCATTAGCTCGCAATGCGGTAAGGTTGGTTACCTTTCCAGTCTTGAAACCATCTTCAAGAGCTTCTCCCACTTTGACAATCTCGACAAATTTTTGTCCCATCATACACAACATTCTTTCATAGTACTCAGGCTCTTGAAATCGAATGAACATTTCAGTGATCTCACGTTCGGACATGGGAGGTTGAACTCTTGCGGCCTCTTTTCTCCAACGAAGAGCGTACTCTCGATAATTTTCTGTAGACTTCTTTTTTATCTTCTCCAAGTAATAGCGATCTGGGGCAGCTTCTACATTATGTCCAAATCTTTCCGTGAAATCCTTTGCGAGTGCATTTCAACTTTTCCATTGTTTTAGTTTTTGTGATGTAAGCCACTCCAGAGCTTCTCCACTTAGACTTCGACTGAAGAGACGCATCAACAATGCTTCATTTTTGCAACTCCCACGAGTTGATCACAATAAACCTTTAGATGTGTTAAAGGATTTCCAGTTCCATTAAAAGTGATGAACTTTGGCACTTTAAACCCTTCTGGAAGATCCAAATTCGGATGAATGCATAAATTTTCATAATTCAGCCCCACCTCTTCTGAAGCGTAATCAAATTCTTTTATCACTTTCGCAATCTCTTCCTTTATGATATGCTTAGTCTTTTCCTCTTTGTCCCTCCACTCCTTCTCCTTCTCTTCGTAGTGGTCAAGTTCGGAATATGCAGTATAGTGAAGATGTGGTTTGGTTCAAACTGGGATATTAAAAGTGACTTCGGAGGTAAGGGTTGAGAGTTTTGTGGATTTTGAGTGTCTATAGAAGTGGTCTGATACATGAAAGGGGGTGTTTGATGATTGTTGACGTTTAAGCTCTGAAATGGAGGGAGTATTTGAGAGTTATTTGTGTTTTGATTTTGAAGAGGAGGAAAAACTTGAGGATTGGTATTCAGGTTCTGAAAAGGATGCGATGTTTGGTATGAAGTGCTGGCGTGATGAAAATTTGACGTGGTTAGGTCAATGGTGGAAGAATTTAGAGTATGGTTGGAGGGTGGATTATTTTGGACATGTTCCGAATTTGAAGTCAGATGAGAAAAATGGAGTGGAAGTCTTCGATTGCCTAGAGTGTTGACATCGATAGTCGGAATTGACGAATCTTGTTTTTGCTTCAGCTCAACCCTCAACTCAGCAATCTGTTGCATCAACTGTGCAATTAACTCATTTTGTTCAACGGCAGGCGGTTGAACTATAGCAATTTCACTCAAGCTGGTATTCTCATTATTCTCAGTCATTCTTCTTCTTTCTTTCAATAAATTTCAATTGGGAAATTAATCTTTGAAAACTTTGAATGTTTAACAACTGATCAACACAAACCAATTTTGAGTACCTGACAAAGAGAAATAACTCAAACAACAAATGTGTTATTTTGTGTAGGCAGTAGGTAATACAAGATATCACACACAAAGCTGTAAGCACATAAGAGTCGCTTCATTTGAAGAAAGACTAGCCCACATATATAAAATAAATGATTAGATAGACAGGAATTTGTCTCTCTGATTTTTAGCTTTGTGAGTCAAAAATGTCGACCTGAATCGGGACAAAATCGATTGAATATTTTATTGTCGTACTTCTGGTTTTTTTACTGAGATGTAACTCTAATTTCTTTGTAAGAGTTGAAAAAGATAAAAAAATATTTTTTTTTGATATGGGAGAGTACTTTTTGAAAAATAAAGTTCGAATTTATTGGGAGACTAAAGACTCGAAGAGTATTTGGACGTACTTTCCATAGTGATTTGATATTTATGCTTAAGGAGTTCTAGAAAATATTTTTTGAGAATGAGTAGGCTAGAATATCTCCAAATGAAGCAACATAATCATACAAATAATTATAACATATAAACAGTTATTGCGCGTTCTAAACAGATATGTGACCCTTTTATGCCAAGGGTAGGCCTAACGATTTGAAGGATGTATATGTCATTTGAAACATCTCATTGTCCCAAAACCCAAATTTATACAAATTTATGAATAAAACTTAAATGGGGATACATAATTGGGAAAAATGGGATACAAAATAATCAGTCCCACGCAGGGGTACAATTCTGAACTATGCTTCCATAGAAGGTCCTTCCCTCTTCCATTTTTCTCCTCTCCGGGTTCCCACGTCTTAGACTAGTAACTTGTGAGCTCTTTCTTTGACTAGAATAAGCTACAATGTACTCCTAATCCCGAGGACAATGATTTCTTCAGATGATGTATACATCCTTCAAATTTAAACAAATAAATATGATCACCCGTTTAGGCCGTAAGCCCTTTTGGACTCAATGTGGTCTATCTAATGGGCCCAACACTCCTTGGGTGTTGGGTCGTCCTAGTTCAAATGCTCCTAAATTAGGAATTTTGGCTCGGCTCTACGCTAGTTGACTAGGAGTGGCTTTTAAAAAGACCGGGAACCCAAACGGACGATTTGGGCTGGAACTCGCGACAACCATTGGACGCATGACGAACCAATAAATTACCACTAATTCCGAAAGAAGGTGAGTATAAAAAAGTCCGACTGCGGTTCCGCAAACCGTCTTTAATATACTATACATACATATTGGAGGATGCCATGACTGCAAGGCCATTTATATAATTTAAATAAATTAATCACATATAAGCAATTTAATAATAACAATTAGTCAAAATAGTCAAATCCTTTTGGTTAGAACTTAATTATTCCCAGCGGAGTCGCCATTTCTGTTTTATCTTAAAAATATTATAAATATATGTAAAGTAAAAAAAAAAAAATGACTAAGTTTTGAAAAATCAATTAATCTTATGATTTAAGAAAAATCGACTTTTCAAATTGACAGAGTCGCCACTTAATTTTGAGAAAATTAATAAAACTTACAAATTTTTTTTTCCAAAAGATTTAAAACAGATAAAAATCAATTGAAAAGGGTTCGAAGTTCAAAGTACATTCCGAGAAGGTGTTAGGCTCTCGGAATGCCCGCTAACTCGCGGCTGACCGGCGATTTGACTAAAATGACCTTTTAAAACAATTTTTTTTTTCCAGATATTGACTAAATAAGTAATTTTAAATTATTTATTTATTTATTAAATAATATTACTATTCTATTTTTAATGATTATTTTAAAGGGGAGATGAACTAAAAGGAGAAAATTCTAAAGGGAAATAAGTTAAAGTATTGACAAGGCTAATAAATAAACATACATACAAATATATATATATAAACTAAGAAACATATATATGTAGCTAAAAATTTAATATCTATAACGATAGAAAATGGCTATCATTAGGGATTAATTAAATTAGAACCAAAATCAAATAATATGTTAGTGACTACAATAATAAATAAAGAGTAAGTATAGAAGTGTCAAGTTTGGGCCTTTGGCCCAAATTACCAAGTCTTGAACCTGTCCTAAATCTAAAATTTTTGTCCAAAATGGATTTGGGCCCAAATTCACCAAGGTGATTGCTGGAAACTGTTATGGCTTTTGGGCCTATCTGCTTTGGAAAATCAGCGTATACATTTGATGTATACTAATGTATACGACCTGTATACAATTTATTTTCGTGTATATTGGGATATATACGGAATGTATGCTGCCCCAGATCAAATTTCCAGCACCTGTATAAATTTTTCGACCTGTATATCGTACACTTAATTGTATATCAGTGTATATAACAACATATCAGTCCCTTTTTGAGCCTTTTGAAACCTGTGAATTAATTCCCAGCAGCATATTTGCTGCTTTCAACCTGCATATCATGTTTTTCAGGGACTGGACGACTCGGAGATGTGAGGGAGATAAGTCCGTGGGGACTCGAGGAGAGTTTCACATGCAATAAAATAGATATGAATTAGCCATGAAGTGATGAAATAAGGCACATCTTAAACACAACATAATTATGAGTACACAAAAAATATTTGAAGAGATCCGAGTTAAGCTCGAATATATAACTCAAAAAATAAATAAAAAATAAATAAATAAAGATCTACATCTTGAGAAAGAAATGATGCAAGAAGAAGTGATATTTAACTTTTTGAGTGCAGCGATTCCGGGATAGTACGAGCAGAGGTATGCGAAAAACTGATCCACACAATACGCAAACATAAGCCGTAACGAAAGATCCCGAAATAGAACTCTAGTTTCTAACGAACATTGAGAAATTTCTTGATTAAATTGCTATGAGTATAAGTATATATATATATATATATATATATATATATATATATATATATATATCTCCAAAATTTCCACCTCTAAAAAATCTGTTCTTAAGAAAATCTCTACTTAATAATATTCTCTCAATATTTTTTAATGTTTTATTATCTAAAGCCGACCTCTCTTCTTTCTTTCTCCTCCCCTTTTTTTTTAATGAAAGATAGGATGTATATATATAGGGGAAGATTAAAGTCCCTTTTGGAGAAAAAAAACGGATAGGAACATGGGGGCAAAAATGAGAATCCCTCCATTCCCCAAATTCAAACTAAATCCCCCAAAATTCAAACTAAATCCCCAAAATTCAAACTAAATCCTCCAAAATTCAAACTAAATCCCCAAAATTCAAACTAAATCCCCAAAATTCAAATTAAATCCCAAAATTCAAACTAAATCTCCAAAATTCAAACTAAATCCCCAAAATTCAAACTAAATCCCCAAAATCCGGATGAGGAAATGTATTGGGCTGCAGTAATTTGGAGGAATGGCTGGAATTGCATTGGGCTTGGCTGAAAGTTTAAAAAAAAAAAGATTTTTGGCTGAAGAAATTGAATTGGGCCTATTTAAAAAATTGAATGGGCTGGAGGGGGTAATTTAAGTTTGGTCGGCTGGAGATATGAAATGAGCTACTGACAATTGAATTGGATTTTGGCCCAATTTTTCTCAAAGTTGAGTTAAGTTGAAAGTCTAAAATGAATCAAATTTAAGAAATAGCCAAATTGTGTTACATTAATAATTTGGCTAAATCTTAAATAAGACAAATTAATATTTATTAATTAACGAGCTTCTTAATCTTAACAAAAAATAAAATAATTATTTAATCGTAAACTTAGTGATTCAAAAATATAACCATGATTTAAACTAATTTAAAAGACTACTCACTAAATTTAAAATATTTTTAAGATGGTTTTTTTTAATAATCATAAAATATACTAATTATATACATAATTATGTAAATATATATATATTATCTAAACACTTTAAGAAACGGCAAAAATTATTCCTAATAATGCAAACTTTATATTTTTTCCTAAATTTATAAAATTAATTATTTTAAATTGTTTGAGAATTTAAGAAGCTCATGAATTAATTCCTACCGGGGAGGGGCAAAATTGGGTGTCAACAACTGTCCCTCATTTTACTTGGATTGATGCAAGAAATTCGAGGAAAATGAAATTGATCAAGCCAATTTTGACCGACCACATATCCATCTTTTAGGCAAGAATTTGGTACGGACTTTAGGAATTATGACCGATCCCTAAAAATGGGTTTCCTACATATCTCAGGCTATATGAGAATTCAGGCCACTTGTAGTTCGATACGCTAGATTTAACGCACGATTTTGAAAGAAATCAAAAGTCATCTCGATACCGAGTTATGAAGGAATCGGGATGCTTGTGAATAAGATTTAAGAGAGAATGTTAGAATACAGCCGAGTTTTCAACATCGAGCCCGCCTACATATCCTTAAACCATAGGAATCAGGCTGTTTGTAGTTCGACTCAATCGGTTGAAAAGAAAATCTATTATGCTAGATAACCTTTGGCTCTGGACGAGTGACAAATTAAACTGAGTATGAAAAGGAGGCTTGTAACCTCTTAGCCATGAAGGTGGAGCTCTTCACATCCATAGGTAAGAACTTACGAGGGCATAATTTCCAAAGCTCTTGGTGCATTGTCACTCAGATTGGAAACTTGCTTCCGGCAGACACCAAAATTTTCGGATGCGAGACCGAAACTGACAAAACCTAAAGAAAAACCCACATGCCTTCTGATAGGGGTGTGGTTTGATTGTGGTGGAAGTCGCTCCTCTGCTCGCGTCCTAAGAGTTTGACACTCCTCTTTGGACTATGTCCCAGTTCGCTGCTAAGAAAAAGTTCCACGTTGTGCTGCATCTTTTTTGATGTCGTCCGCACCTGTGGTTTATTTTTGGAGAATTCATCCTTTCGGATGCTCTCGATAAAGACTGAGATAAAACTCGTCAGCATAAAATGTAGTTTAAATTAGAAGACAGTGTCTTTTACCGTGTCGACACTTAATTACTCTCCTCGATGACGTCAACTCGATCAGTTTGACGTAAAGCAAATAAAGCTTATGTCCTACGCTTGCAATACAATCTTCAATGTACTCTTGATTTGATGTCAAAATAAATAAATGTTGATGAAGTGTTGATATTTCTTTTGATGTCAATGTACTCTTCATGTTGATGTCAACATGAATGAAAGATGATGCAGTGCTGATGCTTCTCTTGATGTCGATGTGTTCTTCATGTTGTTTACTCTTATCATGAATAAAAGAGTGAAGTTGATGCCAATAAGTGAATATTCTTCTTCAAATGCACGATTTCTACTCTGGTAGTGCATGATTACTTGCGGCGTATGAATATCTTCCCGCGATGCGTAAATTTTGTGAGGGATGTAATCTTCTCGTGATGCATAAATTTCGCAAGGTATGAAGTCGTCCTTGCGATATATAAACTTTTTGCGAGGGATTAAATCTTCTCGCGATGTATAAACTTTTGCGAGGGATGGATTCTTCTCCGCGATGCATAAATTCAGCGAGATATGAAATCTTCTCCGCGATGTATAATTTTCTGCGAGGCATGAATATCTTCTCGCAATTAACTTGTGATGCATAAATATTAACTCGCGATGCATGATCTTCCGCAATGCATGAATATTGACTCGCGATGCATGATTTCTGCGATGCATGAATATTTGCTCTTGATGTCATCCTTCGAATCTAACTGG
>CM040618.1:19500852-19523266 GCA_022817965.1 Solanum lycopersicoides | reverse complement strand
TATATAATCGTCAATTTAATATATATTCCTTCTGTGTGCGTTTGTACAATATAATGTGTTTGTGTTAAACGCATGTTGTTGATTTTATCATTGACTTATCATGAAATTTTGTTATGTGTTTTTAAATTTGACTAATGGTATCTTATTAATATTTAATTATTTTAAAGAATCAATTAAAATTCACATGAAACACACGTGCAACGCACGTGTCTAGAAACTAGTAAACAAATAGATATGATAATAAAGAATAATAAATATAAATTAGTCACTAAGTTAATGAAGGCAGAAAAATTTCATATGTGAGAAGTATTAAATATACCCCTGCACTTGCTAATAAGATCACGTATAATTTTTATGGCTATTCGTTTAATAAAACAAGTCAAGAATAGATCAAATCTTTTTTTCCACTTCTATTTGCCAAAAAGGGTTTATTTGGGTTATCCGTGTAATAAAATGGTATATGTTAGTAACTTTATTAACTATAGATATATCATTTCTTAATCGCAAAAACTGAAGGACGTATCAGACTTTTTTCCCATTTCTAAATATGTAAATATATATAACAATGGATTCATTCGTGTACTATATTGAAACTAAAAATCCCACCATATCTACATGCTTAATGTAATACGCCCCCACCCAACACCAGAACTCTTAAATCTACTTTAATTTATGCCTCAGGTGATTTTTCTGTATAAAAATATCTTAATTATCCATTTTCCTCTCGGTTTTCTCATCTCTTCTCTCTCTCGTAACAAATTTCCCGTACAATTAATTCTATATATCGGCATCACAAATTAATACTCACCTTTTTGGATCGGTCCTCCTTTTTTTTTTGTTCTCTAATAGGATTTTATTAAAAAATTTATCTTTATACAAAATATTTTTGGTTTTTGACTCAGTGAATAGTAACAGTAGCGGTGAGGCAATATGTTCAGCTTAGAGGATTTACCCGATATGAGTGTGTCACATAGAGGAGATGACTAAGTTAAGGGTGTGTGTGCATGCACCAGTCGTAGACATGGCGATGCTGGTGCTAGACTTAGAATTTTCAATTCTGGTGAACTCAAAATACTTGTGAATGTTACCCTATACACACACACACACACACACACACACACACACACATATATATATATATATATATATATATATATAATATATATATTTCTTTTTGTGCGTTTGTACAATATAATGTATTTGTGTTAAACGCATGTTGTTGATTTTATAATTGACTTATCATGAAATATTGTTATGTGCTTTTTAAATTTGACTAATGGTATATTACTAATACTTAATTGTTTTAAGGTATGAATAAAATTTCACATGAAACACACGTGTCCGAAAACTAGTAAACAAATAAATGTGGTCCAAAAGAATAATAAATGCAAATTAGTCACTAATATAATTAAGGAAGAAAAAGTTAATATGTGAGAAGATTTAAATATACCCTTGGACTTTGCTAAAGGATCACATATAGTTTTTATGAGTTTTAATTTAATAAAACAAGTCAAGAATAGCTCAAAATTATTTTTTTCCACTTCTATAAGCCGAAAAGGGTATATTTGGTTCATTAGTGTAATAAAATATTGTTATGTGCTTTTTAAATTTGACTAATGGTATATTACTAATATTTAATTGTTTTAAGGCTGAATAAAATTTCACATGAAATACACGTGCAACACACGTGTCCAGAAACTAGTAAACAATAAATGTGGTCCAAAAGAATAATAAATGCAAATTAGTCACTAAGATAATGAAGGAAGAAAAAGTTCATATGTGAGAAGAGTTAAATATACCCTGCACTTTGCTAAAAGGATCACATATAGTTTTTATGAGTTTTAGTTTAATAAAACAAGTCAAGAATAGCTCAAAATTATTTTTTTTCCACTTCTATTTGCCGAAAAGGATATATTTGGTTCATTAGTGTAATAAAAAAGTATATGTATAAAAAAGTATATGTTAGTCCTTTTTTTAACTAGAGATATATCATTTTCTGAATCGCAAAAATTGAAGGACGTATCAGACTTTTTCTCATTTCTAATACGTCATATATGTAACAATAGATCCATTCATGTAATAATTGAAACAAAAAATTCCCCCTTACCTACATGCTTTGTGTAATACGCCCCACCACCCACCCCCACCCCCAACGCTAGATCTCTTAAATCTGCTTTCTGCCTGAGGTGATTTCTCTATAGAAATACCTCATTTGTTCATCTTCCTCTCAATTTACTCTCTCTTCTCTCTCTCCTAATGAATTTCCCGAATAATCAATTTTATATATCGGCATAAAAAAATTAATACTCACATTTTCCAATCACTTTTCTTACTTCTTTTTTTTGTTCTATTATAAGATTTTATTAAAAGATTGATCTTTATATAAAATATTTTTTTTTGACGGAGTGAATAGTAACAGAAGTGGTGAGGCAATATGTTCAGCGAAGAGGAGTTATGCGATATGAGTGTGTTGCAAAGAGGAGATGACTATGTGGAGGTTGTGCATGGATGCACCAAACGTAGACATGGCAATGCTGGTGCTAGACTTAAGATTTTCAATTCTCGTGAACCCAAAATTGCTTGTGAGTGTTACCCTGGTTGTCCTAAAGGTTTTTAATACCATACATATATATATAATCATCAATTTAATATATATATATTTCTTCTTTGCGCGTTTGTACAATATAATGTGTTTGTGTTAAACGCATGTGGTTGATTTTGTCATCAACTTATCATGAAATGTTTTTAGGTGTTTTTCAAATTTGACTAATGGTATCCTTATTAATATTTAATTGTTTTATCGCATCAATAAAAGTTCACATGAAACACACGTGCAACACATGTGTCCAGAAACTAGTAAACAAATAAATGTGATCATAAAGAATAATAAATGCAAATAGTCACTAAGTAAATGATGGCAGAAAAAGTTCATATGTGAAAAGGATTAAATATACCGCTGGACATTGCTAAAAGGATCACATATAATTTTTATGGGTTTTAGTTTAATAAAATAGGTCAAGAATAGATCAAAATCATTGTTTTCACTTCTATTTGCCGAAAAAGGGTATATTTGGGTTATCCTTGCAATAAAAAGATATATGTTAGTCACTTTATTAACTAGAGATGTTGTTTTATTAAAAAATAATATAATATAATATATATATTTTGAGAAAATGACCAAGTTTCGGAAAATCAATTAATCTTATGATTTAAGAAAAATCGACTTTCCAAATTAACAGAGTCGCCACTTGATTTTTTAATAAAAAATCAAGAAAAAACTTACAATTATTTTTCAAAAGATTTAAAACAGATAAAAATTAATTGAAAAGGATTCGAAGTTCAATGTACATTCCGAGAAGGTGTTAGGCCCTCGGAATGCCCGCTAACTTGCGGTTGACCGGCGATTTGATTAAAAATGACTATTTAAAATAATTTTTTTTAAATTTTAACTAAGTTAAATAAATTCAAATTTTACTTATTTATTTATTATTATACTTTCTAAATTAATTATCTTAAGGAGGGAAATAAGCTAAAGGGTTATTCTAAAGGGGATAATTTAAACATTTGACAAAACTAATAAATAAAATAAACACTAAGCAAAATCTATATGTATATGTATATATCAAATATGTAAAAATTAAGGGAAATGACTTTCGTTTGAGAATTATTTGAATTGGAAACAAAATGTTAGTCAATAACAACAAATAAATAATGAGGGAAGAGGAGAGTAGAGTTTGAACTTGGGTCAGTTGCCCAAATTCATTAAATTGGCTTTGGCCCACCTGTCCTAATTCTAAAATTATCACAAAATGGACTTGGGCCTTTTGCCCCAAATTCAGCTAAGTGGGCCTGCTGAAATTTCCTGGGCCTTTGACCCTGCTTTCCTTCAAATGCCCTGTGCATACACTTTGTGTATATTATGGTATATAGACCGTATACGATCCATTTTTTGGCCTGCCAATCCTGTATTTTTGCTGAAACTTACACCCTGTATTTTTTGCCTGCGTTTTTCTATTTTTTCTTTATTTTTTTTTGCACCTGTATATTGTATTTTCCAACTGTATACAGCCGATATATCGACCTGTTCTTCAGCTTTTGGGGGGCTGGAAAATTAATTTCCAGCGATGACTTTACTGCTTTTGACCTGCATATCGTGTTTTCTAGGGGCCGGACGACTCGAAGATACGAGGGAGATAAGTCCGTCATGGACTCAAAGAGGATCATGCAAAAATAATAAAAATAAATAAAAATCGGATGACACAAACAACATCATAATTTATTCAAAAAAAATGAGAGGTAGGAACAAGAATATTAGCTTCTCCGGAGCAGCGAACTAGTGACGGTACGAGCAGGGAACTTGTCTTCACCACGCAACTCGAATTCAAACGACGACCGGGAATTATAGGCAATATTTCTGATCCGAACACAACTTGGATGTATTTAATCTATGTATTCTTTGCCTATTTTTTGCTTGAAGTGCTATGCAATATATTATTATTTTTTGAAAAAAATAAAAATTTCACCCACCCACCCCCCTTTTTCTTTTTTTTTTTCTTTTTTCAATTCTTTGCTATCTCTTCCTCTTTCAACCTCCTCCTTTTTTTTTTTTATAATCCCTCCCCCTTTTTTCTTTTTTTTTTCTTTTTTCAATTCTTTGCTATCTCTTCCTCTTTCAACCTCCTCCCTTTTTTTTTAATCCACTCCCCCTTTTTTCTTTTTTTTTTCTTTTTTCAATTCTTTGTTATCTCTTCCTCTTTCAACCTCCTCCCTTTTTTTTTAATCCCCTCCCCCCTTCCCTCTTCTTCTTTTTTTTCTATATCAACAAAATATATCATGAATAATCAATAATCAATAATGAATATTGAATATTGAATATTGAATATTGAATGTTGAATTGAAAAATGAATTGAATTGCATTCTTGAATTGAATCATGAATTCTTCCCTCTTTCTTGAATTCTTTAATTCTTCCCTTAATCCCTTAATGAATTTCCCCCTTTCTTGAATTCTTTTAATTCTTCTATTTTTTCAAATCATGAATGAGAAAGAAGAAGAAAAGAGAATGTATTTATAGGAGATTTTTATGGTAGATTTAGGGGGAAAATGGAATGGATTGGTATGAATTTGAATTTCAAAATTCAAAATTCAAATTCAAATTTTTTTTATTTTTTATTTTTTTTAGGGGGGCAAATGGAAAGGATTGAGATGAATTTGAATTTCAAAATTCAAAATTCAAATTCAAATCTCCCAAAAGTGTAGTTGAGAATTAGTGGGCTGAGAATTATATTGGGCTGCAGTAATTTGGAGGAAAGAATTGGGCCTAGGAAATTGTAAGGGAATTTGAAAAAGAATGGGCTGCTGAAGGTAATTGTGAAGAATGGGCTGGAAAATATTGAATGGACTGCTAAAAAATTGAATTGGATCTTGGCCCAAATGTTTCTCAAAGTTGAGTTAAGTTGGAAGTCTAAGATGGATTAAATTTAAGAAATAGCCAAATTGTGTTATATTAATAAATTTGGCTAAACCTTAAATAAGATAAATTAATATTAATTAATTAACGAGCTTCTTATTCTTAACAAAAAAATAAATAATTAATTTAATCGTAAACTTAGTGATTCAAAAATATAACCATGATTTAAACTAAACTAATCTAAAAGACTACTTACTAAATTTAAAATATTTTTGAGATGGTTTTTTGAATAATCATAGAATATACTAATTATATACATAATTATGTAAAATATAGATATTATCTAAAAACTTTAAGAAACGGCAAAAATTATTCAAAATAACGCAAACTTTATATTTTTTCCTAAATTTATAAAACTAATTATTTTAAATTGTATGAGAGTTTAAGAAGCTCATGAATTAATTCCTACGGGGAGGGTCAAAATTGGGTGTCAACAACTGTCCCTCATTTTACTTGGATTGATGCAAGAAATTTGAGGAAAATGAAATTGACCAAGCCAATTTTGACCGACCACATATCCATCTTTCAGGCAAGGGATTTGGTACGGACTTTAGGAATTATGATCGAGCCCTGAAAATGGGTTTCCTACATATCTCAGGCTATATGAGAATTCAGGCCACTTGTAGTTCGATACGCTAGATTTAACGCATGATTTTGAAAGAAATCAAAAGTCATATCGATACCGAGTTATGAAGGAATCGGGATGCTTAGGAATAAGATTTAAGAGGGAATGTTAGAATACAGCCGAGTTTTCAACATCGAGCCCGCCTACATATCCTTAAACCATAGGAATCAGGTTGTTTGTAGTTCGACTCAATCGATTGAAAAGGGAATCTATTATGTTAGATAACCTTTGTTTCTGGACAAGTGACAAAATTAAACGAGTATGAAAAGAAGGCTTGTAACCTCTTAGCCATGAATGTGGTGCACTTCACACCCATAATTAAGAACTTCCACGGACATAATTTCCAAGGCTCTTGGTGCATTGTCACTCAGATTGGAAACTTGCTTTCGACAGATACACAATTTCTGGATGCGAGACCGAAACAGAAAAATCTAAGAAAAACCCACATGCCTTCTGATAGGGGTGTGGTTGGATTATGGTGGAAGTCGTTCCTCTGCTCGCGTCCTAAGAGTTTGACACTCCTCTTTGGACTATGTCCCAGTTTGCTGCTAAGAAAAAGTTCCATGTTGTGCTGCATCCTTGTTGATGCCGCCAGCACGATGCTTTTCAGTTACTCTTGATGTGAAAGATGTCACATAAGTATGTTCAATGTATATCACTTTCGAACACAGTATGTCCATTACAACTCTTGATTTGCTGAGGATTCGGAGATGTCATTGCTTGTTTTATTCATGGCAAACTCCAGTCTCTGCAACGAGCTAGCTAGCTCAATAATTATCCAACTGTAACGAGGTGGATGACTCGATAATATTCCATCTGTAACAAGGTGGATGCTCGATAATATTCCAACTGTAACGATGTGAATGCTCGATAATATTCCATCTGTAACGAGGTGGATGCTCGATAATATTCCAACTGTAACGAGGTGGATGGCTCGATAATATTCCAACTGTAACGAGGTGGATGCTCGATAATATTCCAACTGTAATGAGGTGGATGCTCGATAATATTCCAACTGTAATGAGGTGGATGCTCGATAATATTCCAACTGTAACGAGGTGGATGCTCGATAATATTCCATCTGTAACGAGGTGGATGCTCGATAATATTCCATCTGTAACGAGGGGATGCTCGATAGTATTCCATCTGTAACGAGGTGGATGCTCGATAATATTCCATCTGTAACAAGGTGGATGCTCGATAATATTCCATCTGTAACGAGGTGGATGACTCGATAATATCCCATCTGTAACGAGGTGGATGCTCGATAATATTCCAACTGTAACGAGGTGGATGCTCGATAATATTCCAATACAATTCAAAAATAGGAACATGAAATGGAAAAACAAATATACGAACCACTTATGGGGTGGATCGCACAACAAAACTATATGCAAAGTCTTTGATTGGCCAATCAAAACACATAATCCACTTATGGGGTGGATACCCAACAAATTATAATTTTGACTCTGACAATTATCAAGAAACACGTACGCCTAAATTGCTACGCGACGAACATACTAAATTGACGTATATGCACATCGAGACCACAATTCTCTCTTTAAAAGATAGAATTATCGAGGTGAATGACTTAATTCCTTCACATTAAAATTAAAGCCACTCTCGTCTTCCTTGACAAACTCAACAGAATTAGAGTTTGTCGCAGTCATTTTCAATTGTTATCGAAAACTTGTAACAATTCGATAACTTTGACTATCAAGGAAATATTGCGGTCACCAACATCTTTCTGATGTGATGGACTCGATGATTTTCCCTTGCAACACTTCTAAGTTAGTGTCACTTTTGATTATCTTCAGATTTGATGTCGATTTCATATATAATTGACTTTATCAATACTATCACCTGCAAAGCTCGACACCAAACATTAGTATCGATGATGAAGTATAGAATAAAAGTAAAGTTGAGGAACTAGATTGAGTCATTTGGCTTATCGAGATTAGGCTATAATGAGCCCAACTGTAACTTTGATCATGACTCGCCACTAGCGACCCTCTCACACATTATTTCTTAAAACTTTGAAATAATCTGTCAGCGTTTGTCTTCAACATTCTGCAAAATAAGATAAAAAAAATTGTTTAAAAATCTCTTGAGGCAACATAATGAATAGAGATAAAATGAGATGGAAGGTTTTCTAAGTTTTATTGATGAGGCCACGATGGTTGCAAATGACGCCTTTTGCCACTCTTGACGTCTTTATATAGCCATTTTTGTGACTTAGATGTTCCTGCATCCAAAGAAAAATTCTTAGTTTGAAAGACTGATTTGTGTTGATCTTGTCTCCACGCTCCTTCATGAGGTTGGCTTACACGGTCGCCCATCCTTTATGACAGTCTTGATCTGTCTCAATCTGAAATATATTTAACTCTAGTAACTTGCTTTATTAATTCTGAGGTTGCTCATTCTGGAATTTTGAGGCCCTTCCTCAGAACTCTGTCCCAGTTTGCCTCGATAGTATAAGACTTTTAACAACGGACATTGTTGTGTGGGATTTTTGACATCATCTCAAAAATTTGTCCCAGTTGCACATTTCAACATGATTCTCCATAAAATATTATCTTGGAATTTTAAGATTCACCTAAAAATCTACCAGTTGCATTTTGGTATTTCAGTGTTGACTTGTTGAAGAAGTCCATTTTCAAATGGATTTTTGAGATCCTCTCAAAAATTCTGTCCCAGTTTACATTATAAAGAGAAATGGAAATCTTGCTGGGAATATGACCGAGCCATTGTGGCGCCTACGTATCCCGTTGAAGCGGGAATCAGGTCAAACATAGTTCCCCATCAAGGTTAACAGTATAAGAAAATTTACAAAAAAACCGACCGAGGCCGTAATAGACCGCCTACGTATCTCATTCTTGAGAATTCAGGTCAAACGTAGTTCATTACAAGGGAAGGTGCGATAAAATGGACAAAAAGATTTAATGTCTATTTTCAAAAGAAAGATAACAATAACTTTACATATAGGATTCTGGCCGTCGTTGGACATACTTCCTTTCAACCATTTGATGATGAATATCTTCAAATGACTCTGTTCAAAGATATTTGGAAAGGCTTAATCAATATTGATCAAATTGTTGTTGATCATGTTTTGAATCTTGTTCTTGAGGGTTGAACAATTCTCTGTGTCATGTCCAACGGCTCCAGAATGATAAGCACATCTGTAGTCAGCTCTGTAAAATTTCCCCAAAGTATTGTCTGGTCTTCCTTCTATAGGATAGAGCATACTCATTGCTTTCAACCTTTCATAAAGTTGAGTTTGAGATTCCCTTAATGGTGTAAATACTTTAGGAGCCTTCCTAAAGTTTGGACGGAGAAATTTTTTCTGATTGACATTATGGTTTTGATATTTCCTTTGGGAAGCTGACCGCATATGGGTAGCCGTGACCATACCTACCTCCTCTGTTTTTCCTTTTGATGTATCGATATCACTAATTCTGGTATCTTTTCCATTAGCTCGCAATGCGGTAAGGTTGGTGACCTTTCCAGTCTTGAAACCATCTTCCAGAGCTTCTCCCACTTTGACAATCTCGACAAATTTTTGTCCCATCATACACAACATTCTTTCATAGTACTCAGGCTCTTGAATTCGAATGAACATTTCAGTGATCTCACGTTCGGACATGGGAGGTTGAACTCTTGCGGCCTCTTTTCTCCAACGAAGAGCGTACTTTTGATAATTTTCTGTAGACTTCTTTTTTATCTTCTCCAAGTAATAGCGATCTGGGGCAGCTTCTACATTATGTCCAAATCTTTCCGTGAAATCCTTTGCGAATGCATTCCAACTTTTCCATTGTTTTAGTTTTTGTGATGTAAGCCACTCCAGAGCTTCTCCACTTAGACTTCGACTGAAGAGACGCATCAACAATGCTTCATTTTTGCCAACTCCCACGAGTTGATCACAATAAACATTTAGATGTGTTAAAGGATTTCTAGTTCCATTAAAAGTGACGAACTTTGGCACTTTAAACCCTTCTGGAAGATTCAAATTCGGATGAATGCATAAATTTTCATAATTCAACCCCACCTCTTCTGAAGCGTAATCACATTCTTTTATCACTTTCGCAATCTCTTCCTTCATGATCTGCTTAGTCTTTTCCTCTTTGGCCCTCCACTCCTTCTCCTTCTCTTCGTAGTGGTCAAGTTCGGAATATGCAGGTTTTGTTCGAACTGGGATATTAAAAGTGACTTTCGGAGGTAAGGGTTGAGAGTTTTGTGGATTTTGAGTGTCTATAGAAGGGGTCTGATACATGAAAGGGGGTGTTTGATGATTGTTGACGTTTAAGCTCTGAAATGGAGGGAGTATTTGAGAGTTATTTGTGTTTTGATTTTGAAGAGGAGGAAAAACTTGAGGATTGGTATTCAGGTTCTGAAAAGGATGCGGTGTTTGGTATGAAGTGCTGGCGTGATGAAAATTTGACGTAGTTAGGTCAATGGTGGAAGGATTTTGAGTATGGTTGGAGGGTGGATTATTTTGGACATGTTCCGAATTTGAAGTCAGATGAGGAAAATGGAGTGGAAGTCTTCGATTGCCTAGAGTGTTGACATCGATAGTCGAAATTGACGAATCTTGTTTTTTCTGCAACTCAACCCTCAACTCAGCAATCTGTTGCATCAACTGTGCAATTAACTCATTTTGTTCAACGACAGGCGGTTGAACTACAACAATTTCACTCAGGCTGGTATTCTCATTATTCTCAGTCATAAATTTCAATTGGGAAATTAATCTTTGAAAACTTTGAATGTTTAACAACTAATCAACACAAACCAGTTTTGAGTACCTGACAAAGAGAAATAACTCAAACAACAAATGTGTTAGTTTGTGTAGGCAGTATGTAATACAAGATATCACATACAAAGCTGTAAGCACATAAGAGTCGCTTCATTTGAAGAAAGACTAGACCACATATATAAAAAAAAATGATTAGATAGACAGGAATTTGTCTCTCTGATTTTTAGCTTTGTGAGTCAAAAATGTCGACCTGAGTCGGGACAAAACCGATTGAATATTTTATTGTCGTACTTCTGGTTTTTGACTGAGATGTAACTCTAATTTCTTTGTAAGAGTTGAAAAAGATAATTTATTTTTTTTATATGAGAGAGTACTTTTTGAAAAATAAAGTTCGAATTTATTGGGAGACTAAAGACTCGAAGAGTATTTGGACGTACTTTCGATAGTGATTTGATATTTATTCTTAAGGAGTTCTAGAAAATATTTTTCGAGAATGAGTAGGCTAGAATATCTCCAAATGAAGCAACATAATCATACAAACAATTATAACACATAAACAGTTATTGCGCGTTCTAAACAGATATGTGACCCTTTTATGCCAAGGGTAGGCCTAACGATTTGAAGGATGTATATGTCATTTGAAACATCCCATTGTCCCAAAATCCAAATTTATACAAATTTATGAATAAAACTTAAATGGGGATACATAATTGGGAAAAACGGGATACAAAATAATCAGTCTCACGCAGGGGTACAATTCTGAACTATGCTTCCATAGAAAGTCCTTCCCTCTTCATTTCTTCTTCTCTCCGGGTTCCCACGTCTTAGACTAGTAACTTGTGAGCTCTTTCTTTGACTAGAATAAGCTACAATGTACTCCCAATCCCGAGGACAATGATTTCTTCAAATGATGTATACATCCTTCAAATATAAACAAATAAATATGATCGCCCGTTCAGGCCGTAAGCCCTTTTGGACTCAAGGTGGTCTATCTAATGGGCCCAACACTCCTTGGTTGTTGGGTCGTCCTAGTTCAAATGCTCCTAAATTCGGGATTTTGGCTCGGCTCTACGCTAGTTGACTAGGAGTGACTTTTGAAAAGACCGGGAACCCAAACGGACAATTTGGGCTGGAACTCGCGACAACCATTGGACGCATGACGATCCAATAAATTGCCACTAATTCCGAAAGAAGGTGAGTATAAAAAAGTCCGGCTGCGGTTCCGCAAACCGTCCTTTAATATACTATACATACATATTGGAGGATGCCATGAATGCAATGTCATTTATATAATTTAAACAAATTAATCACATATAGGCAATTTAATAACAACAATTAGTCAAAATAGTCAAATTCTTTTGGTTAGAACTTAATATATCCCAAGCGTAGTCGTCATTTGTGTTTTATTAAAAAATAATATAATATAATATATATATTTTGAGAAAATGACTAAGTTTCGGAAAATCAATTAATCTTATGATTTAAGAAAAATCGACTTTCCAAATTAACAGAGTCGCCACTTGATTTTTTAATAAAAAATCAAGAAAAAACTTACAATTATTTTTTAAAAGATTTAAAACAGATAAAAATTAATTGAAAAGGATTCGAAGTTCAATGTACATTCCGAGAAGGTGTTAGGCCCTCGGAATGCCCGCTAACTTGCGGTTGACCGGCGATTTGATTAAAAATGACTATTTAAAATAATTTTTTTTAAATTTTAACTAAGTTAAATAAATTCAAATTTTACTTATTTAGTTATTATTATACTTTCTAAAATTAATTATCTTAAGGAGGGAAATAAGCTAAAGGGTTATTCTAAAGGGGATAATTTAAACATTTGACAAAACAAATAAATAAAATAAACACTAAGCAAAATCTATATGTATATGTATATATCAAATATGTAAAAATTAAGGGAAATGACTTTCGTTTGAGAATTATTTAAATTGGAAACAAAATGTTAGTCAATAACAACAAATAAATAATGAGGGAAGAGGAGAGTAGAGTTTGAACTTGGGCCAGTTGCCCAAATTCATTAAATTGGGCTTTGGCCCACCTGTCCTAATTCTAAAATTATCACAAAATGGACTTGGGCCTTTTGCCCCAAATTCAGCTAAGTGGGCCTGCTGAAATTCCCTGGGCCTTTGATCCTACTTTCCTTCAAATGACCTGTGTATACACTTTGTGTATATTATGGTATATAGACCGTATACGATCCGTTTTTTGGCCTGCAAATCCTGTATTTTTGCTGAAACTTACACCCTGTATTTTCTGCCTGCGTTTTTCTATTTTTTCTTTAATTTTTTTTTGCACCTGTATATTGTATTTTCCAACTGTATACAGCCGATATATCGACCTGTTCTTCAGCTTTTGGGGGGCTGGAAAATTAATTTCCAGCGATGACTTTACTGCTTTCGACCTGCATATCTTGTTTTCCAGGGGCCGGACGACTCGGAGATACGAGGGAGATAAGTCCGTCATGGACTCAAAGAGGATCATGCAAAAAATAATAAAAATAAATAAAAATCGGATGACACAAACAACATCATAATTTATTCAAAAAAAAATAAGAGGTAGGAACAAGAATATTACCTTCTCCGGAGCAGCGAACTACTGACGGTACGAGCAGGGAACTTGTCTTCACCACGCAACTCGAATTTAAACGACGACCGGGAATTATAGGCAATATTTCTGATCCGAACACAACTTGGATGTATTTAATCTATGTATTCTTTGCCTATTTTTTGCTTGAACTGCTATGCAAATATATATTATTATTTTTTTGAAAAAAATAAAAATTTCACCCACCCACCCCCCCTTTTTTTTTTTTTTCTTTTTTCAATTCTTTGCTATCTCTTCCTCTTTCAACCTCCTCCCTTTTTTTTTATAATCCCCTCCCCCTTTTTTCTTTTTTTTTTCTTTTTTTAATTCTTTGCTATCTCTTCCTCTTTCAACCTCCTCCCTTTTTTTTTTAATCCACTCCCCCTTTTTTTTTTTTTTCTTTTTTCAATTCTTTGCTATCTCTTCCTCTTTCAACCTCCTCCCTTTTTTTTTTAATCCCCTCCCCCCTTCCCTCTTTTTTTTTTTCTATATCAATAAAAATATATCATGAATGATCAATAATCAATAATGAATATTGAATATTGAATATTGAATATTGAATATTGAATGTTGAATGTTGAATTGAAAAATGAATTGAAATGAATTGAATTGCATTCTTGAATTGAATCATGAATTCTTCCCTCTTTCTTGAATTCTTTAATTCTTCCCTTAATCCCTTAATGAATTTCCCCCTTTCTTGAATTCTTTTAATTCTTCTATTTTTTCAAATCATGAATGAGAAAGAAGAAGAAAAGAGAATGTATTTATAGGAGATTTTTATGGTAGATTTAGGGGGAAAATGGAATGGATTGGTATGAATTTGAATTTCAAAATTCAAAATTCAAATTCAAATTTTTTTTATTTTTTATTTTTTTTAGGGGGGCAAATGGAAAGGATTGAGATGAATTTGAATTTCAAAATTCAAAATTCAAATCTCCCAAAAGTGTAGTTGAGAATTAGCGGGCTGAGAATTGTATTAGGCTGCAGTAATTTGGAGGAAAGAATTGGGCCTAGGAAATTGTAAGGGAATTTGAAAAAGAATGGGCTGCTGAAGGTAATTGTGAAGAATGGGCTGGAAAATATGGAATGGACTGCTAAAAAATTGAATTGGATCTTGGCCCAAATGTTTCTCAAAGTTGAGTTAAGTTGGAAGTCTAAGATGGATTAAATTTAAGAAATAGCCAAACTGTGTTATATTAATAAATTTGGCTAAACCTTAAATAAGACAAATTAATATTAATTAATTAACGAGCTTCTTAATCTTAACAAAAAAATAAAATAATTAATTTAATCGTAAACTTAGTGATTCAAAAATATAACCATGATTTAAACTAAACTAATTTAAAAGACTACTTACTAAATTTAAAATATTTTTGAGATGGTTTTTTGAATAATCATAGAATATACTAATTATATAAATAATTATGTAAAATATAGATATTATCTAAAAACTTTAAGAAACGGCAAAAATTATTCAAAATAACGCAAACTTTATATTTTTTTCTAAATTTATAAAACTAATTATTTTAAATTGTATGAGAGTTTAAGAAGCTCATGAATTAATTCCTACAGGGGAGGGTCAAAATTGGGTGTCAACAGATGTATCTTTTCTGAATCGCAAAAATTGAAGGACGTATCAGACTTTTTCCCCATTTCTAGATACGTCAATATATGTAACAATGGATCCACAAAAACTCCCCCCTTACGTACATGCTTTGTGTAATACGCCCCCAATCCACCCCCACCCCCAACACCAGATCTCTTAAATCTGCTTTCTGCCTCAGGTGACTTTTCTCAATAAAAATACCTCATTTGTCCATCTTCCTCTCGATTTCTCATCTTTTATCTCTCTCGCAATGAATTCCCCGTACAATCAATTCTATAAATCGGCATCACAAAATTAATACTATCTTTTCTTATCGCTTCTCTTTTTTTTTGTTCTCTTATTGTATTTTATTAAAAATGTGATCTTTATATAAAATATTATTTTGTTTTTAAATGAGTGAATAGTAAGAGAAGCGGTGAGGCGATATGCTCAGCGAAGAGGAATTACGCGGTATGAGCGTATTGCAGAGAGGAGAACTACAAGAAATTTGACTTTTAACGACCATTTCATAACGACGGGATACAAATATGGTCGTTACAAGTGTACTTATAACGTCCAAAAAATAATTTAATCGTAAAAGTTAATTTTTAAATTAACAATTATGAAAGGATAATATTCGGTCGCTAGAAGACATGTCAGCCGGTTGTCAAAACTAGATTAAAAAAAGTCCCAAAATATTCTATTTGGGCTAATGTTAATAATACACAATTATTTATTCTATTATATATAAGCTCTATCGTGTAAACTCCCGCATTCTTCTCCTCCTATACACAATATGTTTTTGGATCCCCAATCTCCAATGCAATTAGCCTTTTGATCCAGCAAAATTAAATAAAGACAAGGAGGAGGAAAATGAGGCAGTTTAGGGCTTGATTTCTCCAAGGGTTTAATCGTAAGTGCTTTTTGCGCCAAGAAAATCTTAAAGGAAAACGAGGAGAGAAGAAAACGAGGAGTTTATGGCTCGATTTCGCCAAGGGTTTAATCAAAAGCACTATATGTGATGAAATTACATTATGAATTTGACCAACGCCCACACCATAGGTAAGGTGCTCCCTTGTCCAAGTCTTTTGATCTTGTTATGTCTATAATTTCCCATATTAATTAGGGAATTGTTATTATATATGCAAATTCTGGTAATTGTACAATTTCATTTAGGTGAGTGTGACATAATTTTCTTTTTTTTCCCAGTAGATCTATTTTAATGGAATAGGGTTAAAGCATAATTTACATTCCATAGTTAGATAGAAGAATGTTGTAGCAGTTTAAAGAATTTACTAGAAGTGCAAAGCAGATTAAGTTTCTTCTACAAGTCAGTGTATAATGTATTCAAATTTTTACTTCTACTGATTTGGAGTCAATAGAAATTCTAGGCTTCTTCTAGTTTGTGAAATGTTTTGCAGAGTGTTATGGTATGTAGGTTTAATTTTAATTTTGAAACTGGAAGTTCTAATGTTATGTTTCTCAATTATGTTGGACAGGTGAGTGGACGTTACGATTTTATAGCTTTTTTAGTATTTTTTTCCATATGCTTTTTCATTATTATTTTTGCTTTTCAAAAGAAACAGTGAATTGCCAATACTATTTGAATTATTAGGATGTCCTGGTCGATCTGGTGGTTCTACTCAGCCTGTGATGTCTCAAGTAAAAGTGAATTTCCCCTATCACTAAAGACAATACACCTGAGTCCCCAATAACCTGTGGTGATAACAACTATTCTATATTATGTCTTCATGAGTTTCGAATACCTACATCACTGATCGAATCCATAACAAGGTCAGTCACTCCACTTCATAGCTTTTATATCAGGTAGATACTTTTTTCAATTCTTCGTATGTTCTTTTCAGTGTAAAGTTTGTATCTTTATTAATCAATTGGAAAAATCTCAGTTGTGTTTTCATGATCTATGGTGATAGTTAGAGGGTAAGTTTTAGTTGGATGATTGAATTATGAAATAACTTGTGTAAATTTGTCAATTAGACACAAAAATAGTTGAACTTTTAATATACATTTGGTTTTTAATTATGGGTCCGGTTTGAAATATAAAATATTACTTATGTATCCCTGCTGCTTGTTGATTCATAAGAAAATACCAATGTTGACAATGAGGACAAAAAAGAAGTCATTGAGGGATTTCCTCTCGTTCAATCACATGATGCATCAAGAGACCCGCGAACAGGAAACATAACAAAGAATTCACAAAGGAAACTTCTTTGGGTGAACCATAAAATGAATCATATGATCAAGAAAATAGTTAGAGACCTTCTTTTTCCAGATTCTGTAACTCCCAGTTAAGGTGGAAGTCTTAAAAAACATTCTATCAGAAGCTTTCTTGATGACCAAAGCATTGATGAAGGTCTAAAGAGGATTCTGATTCAGTTAATGAACTTGATTTTGTATATGTTTGTGACATGTTAAAAGAATGTACAATACTGAAACCTTTTTCATACAATGTTAAAGATAAACATGATATCCCGCTACTAAACATGGATCAAAACTATCCTAATATAGTGATATTGTAATGTGTGATAGCTTACTACCTATCCATGAACCGATTGTGCTTATGAATTGAAACCCATCATCTTTTCGTTTTCCCTAGTGATGGTCATGCCTTAGTGGAATGGCCAGGTTCTAAAACAATCATTCAATAATAAGCTAGCTGGAGGTTCAGGTTTAATATATTAGGAAAAATTTATCTACTTATTGTCAATATGATGTTTTTTCCTTTTTTCTTAATTGATGAATTTACTGCACTCGAACTTCTGAAACAATCTGTCTACCTCTATGAGGTAGTGGTAAGGTCTACCTACGTACACTCTACCCTCTCTAGACCTCAGTTGTGGGACTTCACTGGGTATGTTGCTATTGTTGTTTAGGCACAAGATGTCCACATTTTCCTAAATACCAGAAGATAAAAAAGTGTAGCTTCATACGTTTAGTTGTAATTAGCAAATCTTATTATGAAGGAGGATTATTGTAAGTTAATAAATATATTTTAGGTTTTTGGGTGATTAGGAATAATTTCTCCCTTTGTGTTCTTAACTTCTTTAAAAGAGAGTTCACTTGGTGTGTTAGACCCAAATTTCAGCTCTTGTTCATAAATATAATCATTTAGTGAGATGACATGTTAGTATTTTTTCATCAAGCAAAAGCTCATGAAATTGTGAAGTTGATGAGTGAGAATGGTCATTTGAAGTCTGCTACTAAGGACTTGAGAGTAAGTTCCCATCATTTTAAAGTTCTTTTAAATCTTATTAACTCAATTTGTTTCTGCCACAATTTTTAAGATGCTTATGGGCACATAAGTTTTAATGGAACACATCTTCTCTATTCTGAGCTTCTAGTTTGTTTCGACTTTTCAGAGCTGCGTTATCATATTTTCTTACTAACTGGTATAGTACTAGCAATAAGGCTTCGTTCCATCCAGTGAATTGTTCCTAGGTTCTCTAGGATTCTCAATTTTCTCGTGCAGATTTTTACAGTCATATTTTCATATTGTGGACAATGAAGTGATTGGGGCTCTTCAGACCAATACCTCTATCATGTAGTCTATTGTTGTATATCTAAGAAATGGTTAGGTGTTTTCACATAGTACAGTAACTTTAAAATTCCTTTGCTTCTTAACATTATTGGTGCAATAGAGTGAATGCTTATAAATGCCATGTGTAGAAGAAATTTCAAGTGCTAGTGCATTTGATAATTTGGAAATATAAGGTACTTATGCATTAGCATTATTTGTTCAACAAAGTGAATGTTTATGAATTTGTTGAATACATATTCCTTTGCATACAACTAATGGAACATATGCTTTGTAATATAAGGTGAAAAAATATATCATACTTAATAAAAGTCGTTTGAGAAAAAGTTAGGTTCTTCTAGCTGTCCAACTGTACTTCTGAAACTATCATAAATTTTTTCAATTGTTTTTTGAAGTTTCTTAAGTTGATTGACTCTTCGTGTTTCATTAGATTCTTTTTAAATCAGTCGTGTCACACCTTCTAACAGATCCACCAGCTACCCTTATGCAGTATACCAATGTTCCATCGGCGAAAGATATTGATAATTTATATGTTGCATATGTTGGTTAGATTGTTATCATTATAGATTTTTACCTCCTGTGGAAGATGCTTAATCATGAGGTGATTACTAAATTTTCTTTTGCAGTTACTTATTGCTTATTATTTTTCTATATTTCAGTTATATGATCACTGTGGATAAGTCCTGAGATTATCTATGCTTCGTGTAAACCCCAGAACCCCTCAATTGTGAAGAATGTGAGAAACTATAGATTTTGTATTTGCTTTCTTATTGTCCCATTAAGCTGATATCTCAAATAAATTTGCCACCTTCTTAATGACTTCTGCTAAGTGAAGCAAATTGTATCATATGTTAGTACTTAGTGGGTTCCATTTTTGTTCTTTGGTAGTGCTTAAAATGGCCCTCCGATCCTAAGTTTGTTGGTGGCTTGTTGTTGTCATGTTGTTGGCACAGGTTGGTATAATTTATAAACTTTTTTCTCTATTCAATTCCTCTGAACTAATTCATCAAAAATCATATTATGCTAAGCTAATGTAATCTTTTTTTACAGATAAAGAATATAATATTTGAAGAATCTGTACGTGAGGAAAGTGCAGAGCAAGTTGTACAAGGATCTTATGTACATAATATGCTATATAGATCAATTTTTCTCTTTTTTAGGCAGTCATAAAAATGATGTTATCCCATGTGGATTGGTATAGTTCATTGTATTAACAAAGAAATTTTATATAAATATTAATTATTTAATTTATTTTTGGATGTATTATTTTGTTTTTATATTTGTTGAAATTTTACTTTAGTAGAAGCAAATTTGATTGTTACAATTCTTCAACGAAAAGTTTCACAAATAGTAGAATGAGCATTAGTGAAAGAAAATGTGACTATTATAATAACATATAATTAACGAAAGAAATTTCGGTTACTATAATCTCTTTTTAACGACGTGATGATAAATTAGCGAAGGAAAAATCTTGTCGCAAAAAATGATGTATAACGACTCCTACAGACAACTCCTTCATTAGTTTTGACTCTGACTCCTACAGACAACTCAACACAAATGTATCATATGTCACTTAATATAGCAATTGTATATAATTTAAATGCATGACCAAAACAATTGTCAAGCAGAACCTGAGGTGAAGAGCTAAAACACGTAGGAAAAATCATATATTGCAATACTAACTTCCTTTTTCTTTATTGAGTGGAAGGTAAATATGAATGAGGAACATATACAAGGAATACCAATTCATATAAAAGGACAAAATGAAACACTGAGACTGATCTATTATCTAATTATTGATTGTAAGTATGCATATCTAGAGAAGAAAAATAATAAAAAGTAGCAGCCTAAAGTGGTGTAGTTAAAGTGAAGAAATGTTACTTAATGGTTATACCTCGAACAATACAGAGAAAACATCAGCCGCTTTTGCACTCTCACCAAAATGAGTATACCAATTATCCTTCAAAGAAATATTTGACTCCATACTTATCCTAAAAAACAAACTCGTATCCAAGTATTCAAAAGAGATTCATATATCAACTTCACACGTCGTGGAAAACTTCAAAATACAAAGCCTACCTAATCTTTGGCCACTAGATGAGCTCCATGCATCAAACTACTTGTTTCAATAAAGATGGTACATTTCAAAACTGAAATAATTAGATTATATATCAAACTCCGTGTGCAAACCAATCAATCATTTATTCCTAATTCATAATAATAAAGCAGGCATAAGTAGAAAATTGTTAAGATTACTGAAACTAACATTTAGTATAACTCTAGTTAAAGACGCGCATTAGGACCTAAATCTGGGCAAAATTAGCTAAGGCCAAAAACAGGTAAGCCAATTCATCTTGATATGGCTACTATCAACAAAACATGACCTAGTTGTGTGAGGGTTAAGGTGCAAGTAAATTTGAGTGCTAATTACCTGACTATGTGGAGTTAGAGGTGGTGAATAGTAGACAAATGCAATAAAAGTGCAAAAAATAAGGATCCAATATGATATTCTCCCCAAATACTGTCACATATGAAAGTGAATGTAAGAGTTTGCATCCACAATTAAAAAAGACTGTGCAAGAAAAGATACTCAACAACAAACATTTGTTCCTTGTATAAAGATTGTATCTTCCTGAATAGAAGCTTCACATTCTATAAAAGTGGTGGTGTTGCAAGAACAACACAATAGTATATTCGACAATTTTTCTAGGATACTCAACAACAAACATTTCTATCAGTAAGTATTGAAAGGACAGAGCCGAAAGAAGTGCTTGATCTCCATTGCATATCAAGTGGTGTAGACAGACCAGCTAGGGTGTTAGACAATCCGTGCATAACTTTTGTTTCCTGATAAGATAGGTACCTGATCAGAACCATGATCATCTAAAAACTCAAATTGCACATTTCATCTTTCCAGATGGATGTTGAGGACCTTGTCATGCTGATACACATACAACTGAACATAATTAAAACCAATAACTAACGTTATTCCACAAGTAGATATACCTAGTCCCAATAAGAAGAAAGAAGGAGCTATCACCAATGATGAACTTGGCTCACTACAGCTAGTGATTGCTCAATATAATCAAGAACTTAAAGGTGCATCAAGATCACTGTATCTGGGATAAACTATTCCATCAATCAAAATATCAAATATTTCAGCAGAGCAATCGCCAAAGCCTCTTGAGTCAAGTAGTTTCCATTCAAATCAGTTAAGACAACAACACATAATATCAAACAGCATCCCTACTGAGGATCGTGATTTTTACAGAGCTAGACTTAGTTGAAGACATCTGCGGCAGATACAGAGAGGAAATATAATTAATGGTTAGAGCATTCGTCCACCGTTGACTAATTTGAGCCGTTGGGTCAATTAAAGACTTAAAGTAATAATGCTGCAAGACAGAATCCTTATGCTGTTTTGCATGTGATGTTGGTAAATACAAACCAAATCAAATGCCTTCAAACAAGAAAACTGATGGGCTATGAAAATTGAATGCACAAGCAGATACCTGCAACAGATATTTCGTGAAACAACATAGACACTCCAGGATTGATTGATCATGGTAGTAATTAACCTGGTACTGTCATATGAGAGAAGAATGGATTAACCTTATTCACAACATGCAATAATGAGGCGATCAACACGAAATAACAAGCTATGTTTTTATACAAACTTGGAGAAAGACTGGTTTTTTTAAAACTCAACGAGAATAACACAAGTCGAGGGCATTGGGATAGATAGATATGATCTAGATTGCATATTGAAATCGACCATACCACAAGTTTTTTTTTCTTAAGCTCAAATTTGTATAATTGAAATCGATAA